>CAWUFW010001200.1:2520000-3069007 GCA_963921515.1 Calotriton arnoldi | reverse complement strand
GTACTTCAGCTGTCCACCGTCCCACCCACTGCACTTTGTGTTCCTGCCACTTACCTGTTACTTGTCGGTTAGTGCAGCTGTGGCGGACACATGGGTGTGGTGGGTGCTCGTTGTGGCGCTTCTGGCATATTTGGGGACCTGTTGGTGGTTACGTGGCTGGCTTAGTGTACACATGTCCCCACGCATCTTACAGTTGTTCGGTTTGGCCTGTGTGTGGTAGTGTCTGTTGCATGTGCGTGTGATGTGTTGTGTATTGTGTGCTGGACATGGGGGTGTTTGTCCCTGGGAGCTGTGGCATGGTGGTTGCGCATGTGTGTACATAGCGGTGTGCTGGTATACATTAGTTTGTACTTACCAGCCTCCACTCCCCCTGCTAATCCGGCGAGGATCTCCGGATGGATTACGACTCGCACCTTCTCCTCCCACGCTTTGAAGGTCTTAAAGAGCGCGGGATTCCCTCCGCCAGTGACGGCAGCCAGCTCTCTGTTTTTTCCTCCTTCTTCTTGACCAGGCTCTTTACGTCATTCCAACGTTTGTTAATTTCTCCTCTGTTCCTGGGCAGGGTCCCGACTGCATTGACCTGGTCTACGATCCGGGTCCACATTCTGTTTCTGGTGGCTAGTGGTGTGTGCTGGACCATGTTCCCATAGATTTGTGGGTACACCTTGATGATCTCGTCGACCATGACCGTCAGCTCAATGGGCGTGTACTTGGGCATCCTTTGTGGTGCCATGGTGTTTGTGGTGCTGGTGCGGTGTGTGTTGTGTAATGTGCAGGGGGTTTGTGGTGCAGGTGTTTGGTGGTGGTGGTGGTGGTGGTGGTGGTTGTGATGTGTGCGTTTCTGTGGTGTGCTGCTGTCCTTGCTGTGTCACTGTGTCCTCTCCTCTCCTCTCTGGTTTGCAATGTAGCAAGGGGTTGTGGTCTGTGGGAGTGCTGCTTTTGTACTCACCTATGTGGGTGTGTCCTCATGGTCTGTTGTTTTCAGGTGTGTTGTGTCTGGGGTTCTGGCCTTTGTATTTTTTGTTTGTCCGGGGGTGTTTTCGGGATGTGTACTGTGCTTGTGTATTTGTGCGTGCCTTGCTGTGTGGACTTGTTGGCCATGTTGTGTGCTATTGGTTTTGTGTGCGGATGGTTTCTGTGCAGGTACGTGGGCGCCATGGCTTCTGCCGTGTCGATTCTCATCGGCGTTGTTTGCGCTGGCGGGCGGTATTTTTGTTGTTTTTCCGCGCTCATGGCGGTGCGATCGTAATTTCACGTGCGGTGTGTCGGCCGTGAGGGCGGGCGGTTTTGTGTTGTCGTGCGTGTTTCCGTCCGTGGCGGGCGGTTTGACTCCGACTCGGACGATGGCGGGCGGTATTTTGTATGATTTTTCCGCCGATGGCGGTTTTCAGTTTGTGTACTCATAATGGCGTGGTCGGTGTTCAGGCGGTGTGTGCGGGCGGATTTTTGCCGCTTCCATGCCTGGCGGATTTTTTTACGCCGGGTATCGTAATGTGCCCCAAAGTTCCTTGTAGAATTAGCAGTTTTCCAGCAACAATAAAAGTGTCAAGATAACGCCAGTGATTAATGTACCTGCTGGAGAGAGATGAGAGTTTTGTCCAGTGGCAGCTTTGACTTATCTAATGTAGCACAGAGGGTTAATATGCCTACTGCAAAGAACGTGTACCATGCATTTTATAAAACAGTTTTTTATGTGCATAGGTTAGTGGGTTACTGCTTTTGTCACAGAGATTCTTATGTTACTGTGCAGTTCATAAGTGACAATCGTAATCTAGCACAGTGACCTATAAACTGTCATCAAAGAGCTGCTTGCAAACTGCATGGTACAAGTTAGAAACATATGTTTTTTCCAAGTCTTTCATTATCCTGATACTGCTAAAAAGGTTTATTTGGGTGGACATACATTTTTATTGTTAAAGTCAATGCTAACCACTGTGTTATGTTCTGAATCCTGAGTTTGTGCTTCTCCAGACCAAGCACTCTTTAAAAATGCCCACCAGTATGAATGACATGTAAATCCTACACCTTGTAGTCGCATTTGCCTTATGTAACATTTTCTATACACTGATTTACACGTATGAATCATTGTCTCTATGGGGCAGATTTACAAGGAAAGTGACTCAGTGTGTGCTGCAAGCCATTTGGCTGCGCCGCACTGAGTCACTTTCAAAGCACAGGGATGCAACATATTTACAACAATATGTCGCATCTCTGTGCTTCCCCCTGCGCTGGCGCACAAACTGCTGCCATGCGCCTGCACAGGCACATTTGCACCATGATGCAAGGATGCCTGCGTCGTGGGGAGATTGTTTATGTGCAGGAAGGGACACCTTCCTGTCCATAAACAATCACCAGAGGTGATATCCTCTTTCTATGCGTGCTGCAGAATGCAACACGCATAGAAAGAGGAAAAAAACGAGGAGAAATGAATACATTTCTCCTCGTTGCGCCTCCCTACGCCTCCCCTGGGGAGGCATAGCATTCAGACACATTTCCAGATTTATGATTTCTAGTAAATCTGGAAATGTGTCTGGTTTCATGGGTGTTGCGTGGGGAACACCCACAGCAACACCCATGGAACGCCCCTTTCACGCAAAGTGCTGTGTGCAAATGGGCCATATTTACAAGACCAGGAAAAGTCACGCAGGGTGGCTTTTCCTGCCTTGGAAATATGGGGCACTAAAATGCGCCACCGGTGCACCCGTGGCGCAAGGGGCTTGTAAATCTGCCCCTATATGTGTGTGATGTAAAGTGCTCTGACATCCTTCAATGGTATGAGAGATGCTATAAAACAAATTAAATACATGTGACAGAGGGGCTATGGAGAGATGAGAGGCACTGTTGGAGGGTGATAATAAGGGAATCATTGAAGAACCCCAACAAAGATTGTCGTATCTTGGTGCATAGTAAGGTCATCATTTACTATTCTTTAAAAGCTGATACAATTCAATATATAATGAAAAATTTGTTGTAGAATGCACCATTGTTTCCTAAATTTTCTTGGGGGGAAAGCCTCCCAAAGCTCCCTTTGTAGTGGTCAGGCTCACTCACTGCACTTGGTGTGCACTGTATGGGGACTGGTCTGAAAACATTTGCCAGGGCTGCTTTGGGTTTCCAGTGTGGCCCTGGCAGGAGCCTCGTACTGCGAAATAAAACCAACCATTTAAAAGTTAGTCACGGAGATGCAGCACTAACCTTCCTGTTTTTTGCAAATTCTTTCAATATAAAATACTAAAATCCTTAGTAATTCGAGTATTTGTTTTGTGTGCACACGTGTGTTTATTGTTTTCGAATTACTGTTTTAATGTTTGAAATTTAAATCATACAAATTGCTTGGGGGGTCCCCGGCTTCCAGTGGTGACTCAATGGGGGTCCTCAGGAGTCAAAAGTTTGGGAACCACTGGCGTAGGGGATAAAATTACTATTCCCACTCCAGCGAGTGGTACAGAAGGGAAAGTGTTGGATAGCGGGTGAATAAAAATTACTATTCCCACTCCAGCGAGTGCAACAGTAGGGAAAGTGTTGGATAGCGTAGGGGTGAAAATTACTGTTCCCACTCCAAAGAGTGCAACAGTAGGGAAAGTGTTGGATAGCGTAGGAGTAAAAATTACTATTCCAACTCCAGAGAGTGCAACAGTAGGGAAAGTGTTAGATAGCGTAGGGGTAAAAATTACTATTCCCACTCCAAAGAATGCAACAGTAGGGAAAGCGTTGGATAGCATAGGGGTTAAAAATAACATACTTATAAATTAAATAATTTTTGTAATTAAATAATGAATTATTAATAAATTAACAATAAATTAATTGAAAATACCAATAAATAAAAATTAATAATTACTTTAATAACATTAAATTACTTCCCACCCTATTCCCCAATAAACACACAACCCACTCCACATAACATTTCTCATAATTAATATAATTATCAATTAATCAATTAATATAAATTAATTACCAATTAATAATTAATTAGCAATAAATTAATTATCAATACCAATAAATAGAAACTAATTACTTCATTACAATTAAATTACTTCCCACCCTATTCCCCAATAAACCCACAACGCACTCCAATAATAATTAATACAATTAATATAATTATCAATTAATCAATTAAAAAAAATAATTACCAATTAATAATCAACAATACATTAATTATCAATACCAATAAATAAAATTTAATAATTACTTAATTACAATTAAATTACTTCCCACCCTATTCCCCTATAAACCCACATCCCACTCCTAAAAAAATACACAATTAACATATTAACAAATTAATTATTAATTAATATCAAATTAATAAATAATTAATATAAAAAAATTACAAATTAAACATAATTACCAATAATTTATTAATTATTATTAATCAACTTATAATTAATTAATAATTAATTAACACAATTAACAATATAAATTAATAAATACTAAATTATTAATTAATTAATTAATTAATTTAAATTAAATTACTTCCCACCCTATTCCCCTATAAACCCACAAACCGCTACGGAATAAAATTACACAAAAATCAATTAACATATAAGTAATTAATTCAAAAAAATTCTTAATTAATATATTATAATTAAATTACTTCCCACCCTATTCCCCTATAAACCCACAACCCGCTACGGAACTAAAATACGCAAAAATAATTTAACATAAAAATCATTACTTTTAAAAAATTCCAACATACATTGCAAACATAATATATACTTTTAACACATGTACTAACACTTAAAACACAAAAAAAAACAAACGATTTTTTACAGCTATATTATGACTGTCGATATTACTAACTTCGATATTATAAAAAACTATATTTCTTACCTGCATTTCGATATTCTGCACCACTATATTTTTGTAAGTAGGTATTTTGGCAACTCGATATTTAAAATTCGATATTTTGGCAACCCGATATTTAAAATTCGATATTTTGGCAACTCGATATTTAAAATTCGATATTTTGGCAACTCGATATTTAAAATTCGATATTTAGACTGTTTACCGTAAATAAGGCGAAGCTCCTATCGCCATCACAACATCACTAAAAGTGACGTTGTGGTGTCGATAGGGGCTTGTAAATATGCCCCCCTGTCTCCTTATCTCACTTTTGCACGTTCTTTTTCATCCCTGCGTTTGTCTATTTGTCACTGTTTTTCTGTCTGTCACTTCCTCTTTCTTTCCCCCTTTTCTGCCTTTCTCTCTCTCGTTCTGGGCCAAAGTCTAACAGGGCTGGACTGGCCTACTGGGTACCAGGCGTTTTGGTGGGCTGGAAGAGTAGGGGACCATTTCCCTGCCGGTGGAGGCCGGTTTTGTTGCAGGGGATCTGCAGACCACGTTCCTACTTGGAGCACTTCTAAATAAGCAGTGCAAAAACAAATGGTTTTAAAGTACGCTTTAAGCACTCTTTAAAACTATTTTGTTTTGTTGTTTGTATTCCGCTTCAGGGAGGACCTGGGCTTGCAGTTTGGGCTGGACTGTTCCCATTGGAGCAGGGTCAAGATTGATTTGCATATTGCTGGGTCCAAACTGAGGTGGTCTGGTGTGCAAAATATCGATGGAGTGGGATGCGACCCGTGTAATTACCAGTGGCTGACATTAATTGTTTTTGTATATATCAAAACAAGTAAAGCACACCTCTTACCACACTGTGATTGCAGAATTGCGCACACCTTTTTATCACGTGGTCCACAATGCATTCAAAAGAAGTAAAAACCACATCATATCACTTTGTGACAGCAGGCTCGCGAACACCACCTTGTCGCGTGGTACACAGTACACTCAAAGCCAGTAAAGCACGCCTCTTATCACACTGTGACTGCATGCACACAACCAATATGCACACATCATTCTCTCTTGGTACACAGTGTGCTAAAAGCAAACAAAGCGGACCTCATTTTCAAGTGGTCTCACAGCTACATCACAACTTACCCTGCATCTTGGCTGAGGCAATCACGTCCCCTGCGGATATGCTGGAAACATTAACCAAGTATACAGGACAGAAGGTCTGATGAGGAGACAAATAACAAAAAAACGTGTCACCATCTGGACGAAGAGAGGCATCGCTATTTCTAAGTGTGTCATCTTTTGAGCAAAGTGTGGTATTTCTGTTTTAAAGCAAAATACCATTTGGGCATAGTGTGGCATTTGTATGTCTAAGCATGTCACTGGGTGTAGTGTGGCATCTGAAATGTCTAAGCATACCGTTATTTGGGTGTAGTGTGGCATCTGTATGTCTAAGCATGTCGCTGTTTGGGCATGGTGTGCCATCTGTATGTCTAAGCATGTCGCTGTTTGGGCATAGTGTGGCATCTGTATGTCTAAGCATGTCTCTGTTTGGACGAAGTGTGGCATCTGTATGTCAAAGCATGTCGCTGTTTGGCATAATTTGGCATCTGTATGTCTAAGCATGTCGCTGTTTGGGCATAATTTGGCATATGTATGTCTAAGCATGTCGCTGTTTGGGCGTAGTGTGGCATCTGTATGTCTAAGCATGTCGCTGTTTGGATGAAGTGTGGCATCTGTATGTCTAAGCATGTCTCTGTTTGGGCGTAGTGTGGCATCTGTATGTCTAAGCATGTCACTGTTTGGGCATAGTGTGGCATCTGTATGTCTAAGCATGTCGCTGTTTGGGCATAATTTGGCATCTGTATGTCTAAGCATGTCGCCGTTTGGGCGAAGTGCTAGTGTGGCATCTGTATGTCTAAGCATGCCGCTGTTTGGGCATAGTGTGGCATCTGTATGTCTAAGCATGTCGCTGTTTGGGCATAGTGTGGCATCTGAATGTCTAAACATGTCACTGTTTGGGCATCATTTGGCATTTGTATGTCTAAGCATGTCGCTGTTTGGGCATAGTGTTAGTGTGGCATCTGTATGTCTAAGCATGTCACTGTTTGGGTATAGTGTGGCATCTATGTCTATGCATGCCGCTGTTTGGGCGTAGTGTGGCATCTGTATGTCTAAGCATGTCGCTGTTTTGGCATAATTTAGCATATGTATGTCTAAGCATGTCGCTGTTTGGATGAAGTGTGGCATCTGTATGTCTAAGCATGTCGCTGTTTGGGCATAATTTGGCATCTGTATGTCTAATCATGTCGCTGTTTGGGCGAAGTGTGGCATCTGTATGTCTAAGCATGTCGCTGTTTGGGCGTAATGTGGCATCTGTGTGTCTAAGCATGTCGCTGTTTGGGCATAGTGTGGCATCTGTATGTCTAAGCATATCGCTGTTTGGGCATAATTTGGCATCTGTATGTCTAAGCATGTCGCTGTTTGGGCGAAGTGCTAGTGTGGCATCTGTATGTCTAAGCATGTCGCTGTTTAGGTGTAGTGTGGCATCTGTATGTCTAAGCATGTCGCTGTTTGGGCATAGTGTGACATCTAAATGTCTAAACATGTCACTGTTTGGGCATAATTTGGCATTTCTATGTCTAAGCATGTCACAGTTTGGGCGTAGTGTTAGTGTGGCATCTGTATGTCTAAGCATGTCACTGTTTGGGTATAGTGTGGCATCTATGTCTATGCATGCCGCTGTTTGGGCATAATTTGGCATCTGTATGTCTAAGCATGTCGCTGTTTTGGCATAATTTGGCATATGTATGTCTAAGCATGTCACTGTTTGGGCAAAGTGTGGCATCTGTGTGTCTAAGCATGTCGCTGTTTGGGCATAGTGTGGCATCTGTATGTCTAAGCATGTCGCTGTAGGGCGAAGTGCTAGTGTGGCATCTGTATGTCTAAGCATGTCGCTGTTTAGGTGTAGTGTGGCATCTGTATGTCTAAGCATGTCGCTGTTTGGGCATAATTTGGCATATGTATGTCTAAGCATGTCACTGTTTGGGCAAAGTGTGGCATCTGTATGTCTAAGCATGTCACTGTTTGGGTATAGTGTGGCATCTATGTCTATGCATGCCGCTGTTTGGACATAATTTGGCATCTGTATGTCTAAGCATGTTGCTGTTTTGGTATAATTTGGCATATGTATGTCTAAGCATGTCGCTGTTTGGGCATAGTGTGGCATCTGTATGTCTAAGCATGTCGCTGTTTGGGCATAATTTGGCATCTGTATGTCTAAGCATGTCGCTGTTTGGGCATAATTTGGCATATGTATGTCTAAGCATGTCGCTGTTTGGGTGAAGTGTGGCATCTGTATGTCTATGCATGTCGCTGTTTGGGCATAATTTGGCATCTGTATGTCTATGCATGTCGCAGTTTGGGCGTAGTGTGGCATCTGCATGTCTATGCATGCCGCTGTTTGGGCATAATTTGGCATCTGTATGTCTAAGCATGTTGCTGTTTGGGCTTAGTGTGGCATCTGTATGTCTAAGCATGTCGCTGTTTAGGCATAATTTGGCATCTCCATGTCTAAGTATGTTGCTGTTTGGGCGTAATGTGGCATCTGTGTGTCTAAGCATGTCGCTGTTTGGGCATAGTGTGGCATCTGTATGTCTAAGCATATCGCTGTTTGGGCATAATTTGGCATCTGTATGTCTAAGCATGTCGCTGTTTGGGCGAAGTGCTAGTGTGGCATCTGTATGTCTAAGCATGTCGCTGTTTAGGTGTAGTGTGGCATCTGTATGTCTAAGCATGTCGCTGTTTGGGCATAGTGTGACATCTAAATGTCTAAACATGTCACTGTTTGGGCATAATTTGGCATTTCTATGTCTAAGCATGTCACAGTTTGGGCGTAGTGTTAGTGTGGCATCTGTATGTCTAAGCATGTCACTGTTTGGGTATAGTGTGGCATCTATGTCTATGCATGCCGCTGTTTGGGCATAATTTGGCATCTGTATGTCTAAGCATGTCGCTGTTTTGGCATAATTTGGCATATGTATGTCTAAGCATGTCACTGTTTGGGCAAAGTGTGGCATCTGTGTGTCTAAGCATGTCGCTGTTTGGGCATAGTGTGGCATCTGTATGTCTAAGCATGTCGCTGTAGGGCGAAGTGCTAGTGTGGCATCTGTATGTCTAAGCATGTCGCTGTTTAGGTGTAGTGTGGCATCTGTATGTCTAAGCATGTCGCTGTTTGGGCATAATTTGGCATATGTATGTCTAAGCATGTCACTGTTTGGGCAAAGTGTGGCATCTGTATGTCTAAGCATGTCACTGTTTGGGTATAGTGTGGCATCTATGTCTATGCATGCCGCTGTTTGGACATAATTTGGCATCTGTATGTCTAAGCATGTTGCTGTTTTGGTATAATTTGGCATATGTATGTCTAAGCATGTCGCTGTTTGGGCATAGTGTGGCATCTGTATGTCTAAGCATGTCGCTGTTTGGGCATAATTTGGCATCTGTATGTCTAAGCATGTCGCTGTTTGGGCATAATTTGGCATATGTATGTCTAAGCATGTCGCTGTTTGGGTGAAGTGTGGCATCTGTATGTCTATGCATGTCGCTGTTTGGGCATAATTTGGCATCTGTATGTCTATGCATGTCGCAGTTTGGGCGTAGTGTGGCATCTGCATGTCTATGCATGCCGCTGTTTGGGCATAATTTGGCATCTGTATGTCTAAGCATGTTGCTGTTTGGGCTTAGTGTGGCATCTGTATGTCTAAGCATGTCGCTGTTTAGGCATAATTTGGCATCTCCATGTCTAAGTATGTTGCTGTTTGGGCGTAATGTGGCATCTGTATGTCTAAGCATGTCGCTGTTTGGGTGTAGTGTGGCACCTGTATGTCTAAGCATGCCACTGGGCGTAGTATGACATCTCTGTTACTAACCATTACACCTTTTTGGCGAAGCGCAGTATTTCTATTTGTAAGTATGTCACAATTTGGGCAAAATGGGCATCCCTGTTTTCAAACCTGATACCATTTGCAGAAAGAGTGACATGCCTTTTTCTAGGCATGTCCATATTTGGGCACAGTGTAGCATGCCTTTTTTTAAGGATAACACCATTTTGGTGAAGCATGACATCTCTATTTCTCAGCGTGTCCAGTGCTTAATTTGAGTCGACGGTTGCCGGTGCTCAGCTCCGGCACTTAATTCTCAACACTGGCACGTATGACAGTGGCGCTGTTTGGCTAATATCAAATATAAGATGAGCAAAACAACAGAATGTTTATTATTCAATATACATAACATATTAATAAGAGGGGCGTGGCTTGAGCTGCCACAAGATGGCCGCATCCGCCTGAGGTTCCGCAGGTCGAGCGGGACCTTTACTCTCGTCGGAGCTGCTTTTCGACCAGTTTGGGGCGCAATGAACTGAGGCATCGTCAAAGCGAGCGCGGGGGTACAGGTAGACGCCTTTTTTTTCGTTTTTCTTCATCTGCTTCGCACTTGTTTCCCCCGTGCCGCTCTCCCCTCAACGGCGCTCGGAGGCGCCCGCCATTTTGATTTCAGCGGGACGCTCTCTACTCCTTTGAAGTGTTCCGACGCTGCCGCGGTGAGGTTTGTAACCGCCGCGGCGTACTGAGTCAATATTCAAATGCCCCTCTGAACATTGCCTGAGTGGATCCTTCTGGCGCTTCTGGACAGTGTATGGGCTTGTTCCTGGACTGTTAATTGCATCTCTCTCCCTGACATATACTGGGTGATGGGTGGCAGGTGGCATTGAGTCTCCAAGGATTCTATGCCCGACAATTGAGGTGCGGCATTGCAGGTGCATTTTTTGGGAATTCTCTATCATGTCACTCTATTATCTCTTTCAACATGATGTGCCCAGAGAAATGTTATGCATGTCATTGTTCACTGTCTAATTGAAACCATGGTCCTGCATGTCTCCCTAGTGATCGCGGCACTACGAATTAATATTGGCTTTTATAATAAGAGTGTCTGTGGTCCGTGGGTAGATTTTTCCTACTAAGTCTTCTGTTAAGAGGCAACAATAATTTCCGTAATAAGGGCACTGATATATTTTCACGTCCTGCTCCAAGGGAGTGAATCCTGTTTGAAGACTCGTCTTCTCAGTTGCTCTTTGCCGACCTTGTTAAGTGCCTCAAGTTGCTGCACCTGTGACTTACTTTTTGGGCACCTTAAACATCTGGCTCCTTTTCCCGTATGGATTCTTCTGCTTGCGCTGGGCAAAAACCTCCTCTACCAACTAGGTCTTCCCTTCGCAAAGATTCTAATCTTGCTGCTCCTTCCAAGCGACACAAGAAGGAGCCTAACTCTCCCACCAAGTCCCCATTGCCCATCACGTTAGAGGATCTTATGGAGGAGATAAGGTTGATCAAACCCTTCGTGATGGAGACCAATGCTACTCTTCAGAAGCTCGATGAGAAATGGTCAAACCTGGACTCGAGAGTGTCGGCCATGGAACAAAGGATTAGTGACACTCAGGATGTGATCCCTCAGGTTGCCGCAATGTCTAAAGAGATTGCTCTCCTCAAGATGCAAACCGAGGATCTAGAGAACCGCAATAGACGCAATAATCTCCGTATCTATGGCATTTCTGAGGGTAAAGAAGGGTCCGATATGCTCGCCTTTTTAAAAAAATCACATCCCCAAAATCGTTGGCCTCAAGGATGGTACTCACCTCAATCTGCAGCGTGCCCATCGTATTGGTCCCAAAACCAGTGCCCCGTCATCATCAACCTCTATCTCTCGTCCCAGAGGGATAATAGTTCTATTTTTAGAATATACTGACTTGCTACTTGTCCTCTCAGCAGCAAAACAAAGAAAGCAGATGCTATGGTCGGGTCACAAAGTCTTCTTTTCACAAGATGTCGCCCGTGCTACTGCAGCTCGTCGAAAGGAATTCCTCTCTCTTCGTCCAGCTTTACGATCCATGAATGCAAGAAACGGACTAGTGCATCCCTGCTTTTTCAAGGTTACTTATAAGGAGAGGTCCTATTCTTTTGATCACCCTGAAGACCTTAAGCAATTCATTGCTCGTCATGGGGGGGATGAAATGGACCATGGAGGAACTTGATCTTCCCAGAAGCTCAGAGTTCATCTCATGTATTTCTATGTTTGAAAGTTAGATTTCTGAATCGTCCAGTAGTGATAATCTCATGCTCACTGTAGTAGTATTTGTTTCTCCTTTTTTATATACATTGTGCTGTCTGTTCGTCTCCATAGTCAATACCTTCATGTTTTGCCTTTTCCGTCTTTCCTCACAGATGTTCGCCCTCTTGCACAGACCTACACCTCAGTGACTTCCTTCTTCCCTGCCTTTCTACCCCAATGTCATTGCCCACAGTTTCCTTTTGTATGGTAAGTGTTCAGTACCCAGATATACCTTTCCGCTGTTGTGATCCTCTTGACTTTCGATTAATGTCTTTGTTTGTGATATGGGTTTAATTGGTTGCTCCCCTCTTTAGTCAGTTGCTTTTCTCAATTTGCTCCTTACTCTTTCGGTCTTTCCCTTCCACTGCTTGGTCCCGGATGCTCCGGCTGCACTTGCTGTTTTGGCCGTCTGTCTTCTCTTCGCGGCTCCCCCCTCCCTTATGTTACTTCTGTTCTTCTGGATTCTTATCCTGTCTTTTTTGACTGAAGCCCCTGGCTTCTCGTCAACCCTTCTTGTTCTATCACTTGTTTTCTCTTTCTCTTTCCTCCTTTCTTTCTCTTTTTTGCTGTTTTCTTTTTTCATCATCTTTATTGAGTTCAGATCTTACATGTCTCCATGCATATAGCGTTCAATTATCTCTCGTGTCTCCTTTTTTCTTACTTCTACCTTGTTCTCATTTCATTAAATATTCTCCTCACTTCTTTCTAATATTTAACTATAGATCCTATGACTTCACTTTGGTTCTCGATAAGTTACATGCTTCACCTGTAGGTGTTAAAAAGTTTTCTTGGCTTAGTATGTTGTTCAATATTGCTTTTCTGCTTATTATGCTCATTTGTTTTTTATATCTTAATGTATCAGTTTTTACGAATTTGTTGCTCTGCATATTGATGTATAGTTTTATTAATTTTATACTGTTTATTACATTGTACTATATTCTCCCTCTCTCAAAATGACTGATAATATTCGGATTATCTCATGGAATGTAAAAAGATTACGAAATCCTGTTAAAAAACAGAGGGTAATTGCCCACCTTTCCAGGTTAAACTGTAAAATTGCTATGTTGCAGGAGACACATCTCAATGATACTGATGTTAACTCCCTTAAAAACAATGGGTAGGTCAAGTCTATTGTTCCCCCTCTAAGGATAGGAAAAATGGTGTAGCGATACTTTTTCATAAGCCCCTGTCCCTCACTGTGGAAACAGAGGAGAAGGATGGGGAGGGACGGTGGCTCCTCCTTCATACCCTTATTAATGGGTCTCACATTTCTCTACTTAATATTTATGGTCCCACCGGTATTGATCCATCTTTTTGGCAATCCATGTCCCATACTCTCCACCTATGCTCTGACTCAAACCTCATTGTGGGTGGGGATTGTAACCAGATCATGGATCCTTTCTTAGATAGAAAATCCTCTTCCAAATATATCCCCAATAAAATGCAAAAGACTTTCTCAAAAGCTATACAGTCGCGGGGTTTGGTAGATGCCTGGAGAATTTATAACCCTGATAGTTTAGAATATACTTTTACTCCCCCACTCATAATTCCACCTCCAGAATTGACTACATCTTCTTGAGTCCGCTTCTCCTTTCTAATCTAATACATGCAGAGATTTGTTCTATCCTTATTTCTGATCATGCTCCTGTCCTGATTAATTTGGATATTCCTCCTCCTTCTTCTAAGCCTCGTCGTTGGCGCTTCAACAATTATCTTCTCAGGGACTCTTCCTTTCTTGATCACTTTAAAGACTTTGTCTCTGAATTTTTCCTTCTCAATTCTACCCCCGACATGTCCCTTCATACTGTTTGGGACGCTTTTAAGGCAACTGCTAGAGGCTTCATTATTGAGTATGTTGCCAATAAACGGAAAAAGCATCGTAAGGAATCCGCTGATATGCTCTCCTCTATTAAGACATTGGAACATGCCTACTTTTCCTCCAATAGTGCTGATGCTCTTAAGGCCCTGATCCGAGCAAAAGTTGAATTTAATAGAAAATCTACAGAGGAAGCCTCTGGGACGCTTTTAAAAATCAATTCCAAATTCTATGGGGGCCGTAATCGAGCTGGCAGACTCCTGGCCAACTATTTGAAAATTAAGTCCCAAAAGTCCAGAATAGTCAAAATTATGGATCAACGTGGTGCCCCTTGTTTCAAAGATGAAGAGATATTGCATTGCTTTACAGATTTTTATAAAACCCTATATACTCCTGAATCTTCTCCTACAGATGCGGAGTTGGACTCCTTTTTTGAATCTTTGCCCCCCGTGCTCTTCCTCTCCCAGACTGTTCTCCTTTGGATAAGGACATATCTCTTTCAGAGATTAAGTTTGCCCTATCATTGCTACCTAAAGATAAGGCCCCAGGCCCAGACGGCCTGACTGCCGAATTCTACTCCTGCTTTTCTCACAGCCTCCTACCCCATCTTTTATCTCTTTTTCAACACTTTGCGTCTTCTGGTGAAGCCAGAGGCTCTTTTCTTGAGGCTATGATTTGCCTAATCCCTAAAAAAGAGAAAGATCCCTCCTTATGTGCGAATTATCGTCCCATATCATTGATTAATCTTGATTGTAAAATCTTTGCCAAGGTACTCGCTCTTCGTATAAATCAGATAATCCCAGAATTGATTGGTCCGGAGCAGACTGGGTTCGTTAAGGGAAGGAATATAGCTGATAATTCTAGAGCCTTTCTCAACATTATTCATCTTGCTTCTAAGAGTTCCACTCCCATTGCGGCTGTGGCTCTCGATGCCGAGAAGGCTTTTGACCGTGTCCATTGGCTTTATATGATGCGTGCACTTAAATGGCATGGTTTCGGTCCTCCTATCCTTTCCCTTATTAAATTGTTATATTCCTCCCCTACCACTTCTGTTTTTGTTAATGGTTTTCAATCCCCTTACTTTCCTTTACACCGGGGCACCCGTCAGGGTTGTCCTCTCTCTCCTCTACTTTTCATTCTATCTCTCGAGCCCTTCCTACATTCTCTCAGACACTCTTCTTTTTCGGGGCTTTAAACATAAGGCAATTGAAATAAAATGTACTGCATATGCGGATGATATTATGTTATATGTTTCTGATCCTTCTATTTCTGTACCCGCTTTTACAGATCTTCTCTCTTCTTATTCTGTTTTGTCCGGATACAAGTTAAACTTCTCTAAATCCGAGGTGCTTCCTTTGAATAAATACTGCTTACGAAGTATGTTTGACGGCACTGACTTTAAATGGAACACCGACAAGGTTACTTGCTTAGGAATTAAGTATTCTTCTTCTATTGCAAAAACAATTCAGATAAATGTGGAAGAGATACTCTGTAAGGTTAATAATATGGTAAATAAATGGTCCCCCTTTTCTTGTCTTGGTGGGGCCGATTGGACACGATAAAAATGATGATGCTTCCTGTTATCAACTTTTATCTGTCTATGTTACCAGTTAAACTCCCCCTGAAGTTTTTTAAGACCCTTAACAGTGTTCTCAGTAAATTCCTTTGGAATGGCCGACAGGCCCGCATTTCTCTTGCCTTGCTATCGGCACCTAAGGATCGGGGTGGGGTGCACTTTCCTAATTTCCAGCAATATCACTCATCCTTTTTGCTCCGACAGGTGCTATCCTCTTTATCCTCTACGGAAGAACACTCTATCTCTGTCTGGCACAGATTGGAGGAGTCCTTGATCTCCCCTTTCCCTTTCTCTATGATTGCTAGCTTTACTCATCCTCCCCGTTCCTTTAACTATCCGACTGTTTCAAAATTTATCTCAACCTTTCATTCAATTAAGAGTAAAGCTCACAGCTCGCTACAAATATTTTTAGACTCACCTCTATGGCACAATAAACTCATTAAGTTGTCTAACCGCACTATTTTCTGGAGGAGATGGGCGACAAGGGGCATCCTATTGGTGAAGCACTTAATACAGGATTCTCTCCCTCTTTCCTCAAAAGAGGTTCAATCTAAATTTGATCTTCCTACCTCATCATTAATTAGATATGAGTCTTTAAGAACGCTTCTGTTGCAGCGGCTTTCTTCCCTTTCTGGTTCTTCACCCTCTTCTTCGGACCCCCTGTTAGAACCTATGTCTACCTCTTCCTCCATTCGGGCTTCTCACATTTATAAATACCTCCATTTTTCTTCTTCTAATCGGGTTAAGAGCAAGGTGGAGACCCTATGGGAAGCCGACTTACAACGCACTCTTTCCACACATACATGGGACTCTATTTGGACACGCATACATCACACCTCATGTACAGCAAGTACCACCCAAACTCTCTATTATTTTTACCAAAGATTGTTTTTAACACCACTCTCCCTTTCTAAGTACGGCCCAGACATTTCTCCGAGTTGTTGGACATGTCATAATTCCCATGGTTCTTTAATGCATTCATTTTTTCTTTGCCCTAGCATTGCCATTTTTTGGACCAAGGTATGTGAATCGATTTCTTCTATTTGTTCTATTCAGTTTCCGTTTGATGTTTACTCTATATTTCTGGGCAGTAATTCTGCAAAATGGTTTGGGTCTCGCAAGTTGGGTATTTTTGTTGATATGTTGATAGCTATTGCTCTCCAGGTGATAACCTCCAATTGGAAGGATGCCACTAAAGTCTCATTCTCTGCTTGGTGGAACCTCCTCTGCTATCACCATAGACTGGATAGAGCAGCTGTTACTACATCTCAGCAACTTATTCGAAAGGAGGCCTTCTGGTCCCCACTTACTACCTATTTATCCTCTTCTACGCTACGGAGCAGAGACTGCTCCTTTGTATATCAACCACCATGAGTATATTATTCCTTTCTTCTTCTATGTTACCTCTCTTACTTATTGTATAGTTTTTTATTTGTTTTTAAGAAATTGATCTATCACTGCTTTTTTATTATGCTACCAGTTATGAACGCTATTCTATTTTCATTTCCTTTCTTCCCCCTTAGTTTAAAATTTTTTTTTTTTTATCTTTCCTCTTTCTTTTCTTTTTCCTTCTTTCTCCTTTTTCCTTTCACTTCTTTTCTCTTTTTTCCTTTTCCTCCTTCTTCCCTAACACACATAAAATCAAAAAAACGCTATTTTGTGTTATGGTACAACCTTTAGTGTTGCTTTACTTTTTTGGAACATTTTCTAGGATATTTGTAGATATTACCTGCTTTCGTTTTCTCTTATTATATATATTATAATCGTATCTCTTGCTATCTCTCTATATATGTATTGCCATAGATTGTACCATTGCTGTTACTTGTTTCAATAAAGCTCTTTAAAATAAAAAATAAAAAAATAAAAACATATTAATAATACCTGCCGCACAGGCCATTCTCATAGCTTTGGGTGGACTGCTAGTCTGACTTGTGACACTTTTAAGAGTGTGATGGTTAGTAGTTGTGTCGTTACTATCATTGGCAGCTCTGGCAGGAGCCATGCGTGGTGCAAGCTGCAGTGGCCTCCTGAGAAGGGCCCTGGCACTTACATATTTACAAATTAAGCACTGACCATGTCACTGTTTGCAGCGAGATGCTTGTTAATAATAGTTGTCTTTTGTCACTGCTGGCTCAGGCATGTCATCATTCACAGAATGTATGTTTCTATTTACAGAAACCTTGCCAACAGCTTGTGGCAGTGTGCAGAAAGCATGTCAACACTAACAGAAAGCCTGACACAATTCACTGAAAGCCCCTTAGCACTCATTCAATGCCTGTCTATGTACTCTCAGCCTTACACTATTCACTGAAAGCCCCTTAGCACTCATTCAATGCCCGTCTGTACTCTCTGAGCCTTACACTATTCACTGAAAGCCCCTTAGCACTCATTCAATGCCTGTCTGTACTCTCTGAGCCTTACACTATTCACTGAAAGCCCCTTAGCACTCATTCAATGCCTGTCTGTACTCTCTGAGCCTTACACTATTCACTGAAAGCCCCTTAGCACTCATTCAATGCCTGTCTGTACTCTCTGAGCCTTACACTATTCACTGAAAGCCCCTTAGCACTCATTCAATGCCTGTCTATGTACTCTCTGAGCCTTACACTATTCACCCAGAGACTGCTAGGACTGTTTAAAGCTTATCCCCATCCACTGAAACTCTCTCACCACTCATGTAAAGCCATAGGTGCTGGAAGTAGGGGTGCTGCAGCACCCCCAAAATAACCATGCTGGGGTTCACAAGGTGAATGAGCTATAAAGAAGCCTTTAATGACGCATCTGCAATGGTTGAAAGACAGGGGTATAATGTCAGGTTGTCCACTGCTTATCCTTTTACAAGAGATCTTGGTTTTTCTTTTGCTGACTCCAAAGTGAGAGGAGTTTGTTTCGTGAGTTATCTGACAATCTTGCTGGGGTACAGGGAGCGTGAAATAATTTCATTTCTTTTAGTACACAATACAATTTAAATACCTGTAAATGAACTGTACAAATGTTTCAAAATGTATCAGCATCAAGGAAGTCCTAAATAAGGCACATTTTTAATTCTGAAGTGAAACAAAGATTTTAATAGAATGCAAGCAAATCAAGACACTTTACCTGGTGATGCACAAATGATAAATATTCGCTGACACCTGTTTGCCACACATCATTAATGCGCGATAGAGTCTTATCAGTAAAACTGTATGTCTGTGAAGATTTAGTGGAAACTGTGCTGTCTTAAATGACAATGCTTTACCACACACTGCTTTGGTAATGTATTTGTGACTGTGTGCTCCACAATGCACCACCGGACACATACTACCCTTACCACTCGCCTGGTGAATGGCCGTGCCTCATTTACTACACTTGTTCTTTGTGTGACGCTTGGATTTTTCTCAATTCTATGACTTTAGTTTTGCAACATTGGTGGCAGCACCCCCCAATTGTTCCAGCACCTCTGTGTAAGGCTTATCACTAGACACTGATTTCCTATTACTGTTCTAAGAAAGCTGTCACTGAAAGGATGCACAGTACACAGAGATCAACCATATTCCGAGGGCCAGATGTGAGACCTCTCTGGCCCATGTAGTACCACACTCACACAGAAACCTGCAGCCCTTGTGCATTGTTCCAACACTGTCAAAGACAGACCCCTGTGCAGAGGACATCAACAAGGATAATGACAAGTCACTTGCAACACATAGCAACACCTAGAAAGACAGACCTCCTGCACACTGGCAAAGACAGACCCCTGTGCAGCAGATATCAACACTGATAAAAACATATCACCTGCAAGAACATAACAACACCAAGAAAGACAGACCCCCGTGCAGCAGATATCAACACTGACAAAAACATATCACCTGCAAGAACATAACAACACAAGTAAAGACAGACCTACTCCACACCGACAAAAAACAGACCCTTCTGCGTCAGATATCAACACTCATAAAGCTAGATAACCTGCAACACGTAACAACACCAGTAAGAACAGACCTTCTGCTCGCCCACACTTTCCGTTATTTAGGCATCAACATATATCACACCACTCGCGGACTTCTAGACGGTAACCTCATGAAGGCTAACTCTGCTTCATGGCCTCAACTCACTTTCAGGAAATCACTCCCGCCGACTGTGCAAGGGAATGGCGCGTTATCAAAGATGGTAATGCTGCCGAGGCTGCTGTATTACTTCGTAAATTTAACGATACTCCTACCAGTGTTTCGGGTACTAGACAGAATGCTGAGGGAACTTGTTTGGAATAAGGAGAGAAAGAGTTTTCCTAGCAAAACTGCAATTACCTACAGCAGCTGGGGGACTTGGCGCCCCGAACTTTGAACATTACTACCTCACCGCCCAGTTGCAGTGGAATGCTCAATGGCTTGCGGGACTAAACCTAACAGAAGTGTCAGCGGTGTGTGGTCAGGATACCTTGAATAAACTTCAAAAAGACACTCCTCCCACAACCGCCAGTACCTGCCTCTTCCGAGTCACTCTGCGGAGCTATAGAAGAGCCCTGAAATTCACTTCAACTCAGTAGTGGCGGGCTGGGTGGGTGGGGGTCTTGCGGAGTGAGGGGAATAAAAATTTTTATATAAGCACTTACCAGCACCAGCGCCTCTCCTCCATCCTCTTCTCCGGCAGCAGGAAGCACACAGCCTCCCAGAATCTCCTAGCCAATCACGATGCTGCCTTACAGCAGCGTTGTGATTGGTCTGAGCGCTGTGGTTCGGCGCTCAAACAGGGGCGGGGAGGCTGTGCATGTTCTCCACCCAGGCTGTGCAATACAGCCTGGGTGGAGAACATGCAAAGTGCGCATGACCGCTGGCCAAACTGTCATGCGCACTTAGAAAGTGCCTACCGCTCCTTCCCCAGCTCTGAACAGCCCCGCCCCGCCGCCCCAACCAACTGAGGCAGAAGGGAAAATAGAATGATAATGCTGCGTTATTATCATTTTATTTTTCCCTTTTGAACTGCTCAGTGAGCAGTGAGGCGACACTCCTCCACCTTAGCGTATGAGCCGCCACTGCTCTAACTACCCTCTCGTACTCACTGCAAGTTTCGCTGAGCTCCCTGACAGTCTATCTTAAGGCAGTGGACAGAGAGGGGTGGCGACGTGGGAAACAGCAGGGGTGAACACACATGGAACTATGACCGCAAACTAATTCCGTTCGAAATGCTCAAGGACCAAACAGTCCTCTTGCAGAGACAATTTCTAACACACTTTTGCTTGAAGGCTCAAACAGTGTGCCTCTGGGGAGAGGAGTATCGCAACCCCGACACTACATCCATTGACACACACACTCTTTACCCAGGAGACAAGGCTTCGACTTGTGACAGGCATAGTGAGAGCTATTCCCGATGGTGCCACAGACTTGTTGTATGCCTGAAGGCCCACTGGGAACACAATCTGGGACGCTTATTAACACCCATGGAAAAGAATCGAGCGCTCATTTACCCACGCAAGGTTTCGTGCAATGCTCGATTTCAGTACATACAACATACCATCCTGCACAGAGCCTACTTAACCCTGGTTAGGCTGCATAAAATATACCCCATGGCATCTTCTGCCTGCCCTGGCTGTAAACACCCACTGGCAGGCATACTACACGTGTTTTGGGATTGCCCTCTGGCTCAACACTTCTGGGATGAGATTTGCACCATTCTTCAGAAAATCACAGACAGGTCAGACCTTAACAGACCTTAACAGGCTGGAAACTTGCCTACTGGGGTTGCATGATTGTTGCAAGGTGAGGGGGGCCACAACGAGGTTTATCGACTTATCCCTAGTATTGGCTAGAAGATCGATTACAATGGGTGGAAGGCAGCATTCTTCCCCGGGGTCCCAGAGTGGCAGGCCGCGGTGGTACAATAGGCCACGGCGGAGTCACTGACACTTCACAGGAGGAAGCTGAGGAGGCTGCGTCGGCGCCCCATGGCAGCATTATCGGATGAGCTCCTACTTGCTTTACAAGGCGACCCCATTGATGATACACACTCAACATAGCTGATATGCCCACACAACCCATACCAGTCCGTGCATCGAAAATACACTGATCCAGGACTCCGTTAGCCATAGCAATAAATAGCACAACACACGCCAACACTCACCCAGGACCCACTCCATGCGACCCGATTAAAGCACCCGTTGTGAGAGACTAGGCTCACAGTTGGTACATTTTGGTCAGTTGTTTGTTTCGAATTTATCACCTATACCGTGACAATCTACAATGTGTATATCACTGTACAATTATGACAGTGCAGATTGTAGACTTGCAACCAAGTTTCTTTGATGAATTTAAAGACAGACCTTCTGCTCCAAGTCAATACACAGACAATGACAGACCAGTCTGAAGCAGACAACAACACTGATGCAGAGACCCACCCTGCATCACTTATCAGCACTCCAGCAAGGATAAAGCTCCCTGGGTGTATCAATACTCGACAAGGACTGCACTCCCCCACTTCAGATAACAAGTTTTGGATGCAGACTGAACCACCTCAGCGAGGTACAACACGATATATACCTCTTTCTGGCAGTTCCCTTTGCTCTGACTAGGCCACCTCCCCCATCCTTCACCATTTACCCTCACTCTGCCCCAGTTACCAACACAGCCCAAGGTGCCAACCCTGGCAGGCCTCAGGCACAAGATACTGATGGCCTTCTACAGACAGAACCTCCAGCAGAGATCCTACACTCACAACAACTCACCCTGATGCCTCATACATGAACACACACTAACGGAGACAGCTCTGCATGAATCAACCCCAAACTCTACTATTATGTATGTGCCCTGCAGTGAAGCAGGGAGATTCAGGCTAGAAGCCAAGGTGGACTTGGGATGGGAACAGGAAAAGGGTAGACTGGGACTTCTCCAGGGAAGCATCATCTCAGTTGCACAATAAAGAAAAGTTTAATTTTGAGGACTCAATCTGGTTTATTTTGCCTCTGTTAAATGCCCAATGTAATATATTTTTCAGACACACCTTTGTCTGGGAGACACCTGATAGGCTGAAACTGGGGTATCTTCTTAGCATCATGTGGGTGGTTGTCAGGGAGACCAGCCCTAAGCCTGCGCATGATGGACCCTTATCCTGAGGAGATCCCAGAAGGGTGGGGATACTAAAAGTAGAAGAGGCATTGAGAAGATTTTGGGACACATTATGCACCAATGAGAATTAATATGCAGTCTTGTCCAAATGCCTCTACTCACTCTGTTGGCGATGGTGATGACCCGGTGCACAGCCTCTGCCTCGAGCTGTATGGGAAAAAAAGCAATATACATTCAGTAATTCACAGCATTCTCTTTCTTCAAATCTCTTTGTCAAACCCGATCATCTTACTCTGAAGTTCTTTCCATCAGTCCTTTTGAGCCAGCCACAAAAGTTCTGCACTGCCCCCCCAATGAACACCCCAAAGGATGCTTGTAAAATGGTTTTAGACTTATCCAAGGTGAAATTTGCATCAAATATCCAATTATGTTGGAGCATTCCACAGAATCACATTAATCACAGAATGTGCCCCCCATGATCATCATATTGATATTGTCCTCCACCCCTTCACTCAGCGGCTTCGTGGAATTGAATAACGGTGTCTTAGGTTCAAGTTGCTGAGATCTCTGAGTGAGAAGCGTAATATCCTCCTGGGAGAGCGACAAGAGTGCGCAGCAGCGAGATCTCTCGAACAGTAGCCTCTGAGGTGGGAAACTGAAGGGGCCTAGACGCGGATGGCAAAGAATATATTCTATAAATGCCTACCACTTACGGCTCCTGAGCAGCTGTCCAAGGGCGCTTGGTGAGATCTGGGTAGATCTACTAGATGCACAATCATGCACTGGAGTACTCTCCAGCACGTGCTGCATGTGTGGATAAAGGGGACCTAGCCAACCATGGCTCTGAGACCCTATTAAAATCCACTCTTTCCCGCCCGTACTGCGGAGACTGTTTTTACATAAATTCACAACGTTAGATTAAGGGCCTGATTTAGACCTCGGCGGACGGGCTACTCCGTCACAACGGTGATGGATTCCCGTCCACCGAAATATAAATCCCATTATATCCTATGAGATTTATATTTCGGCGGACGGGATAGCCATCACCGTTGTGACGGAGTAACCCGTCCACCAGATCTAAATCAGGTCCTAAGATATTGAATCCAGTACATGTGGGGCATACTGTACGTGTTCATCTAACACATCTATTTTTGTCTCGTGCCCCGTGAACCACAATGAACCTGTCCATCTCATCAGGGTTCACGACTGAAACTAGACGTCTCAAACTCAGTGACAGCCACACTGATAAAGTAAACAATTAGGGAAACCTCTGTGGCCAACAATGCAAACTGATCATCTGCATGGACTTTTGAGATAATCAAAATGGCCATTTCTTTAAATAATGATGAAATACTGGTATGTAGTATATTTAAGAAAACTTCAGTTATTGGAAATATAATGGCATGAAGCATTGGGAGTAGAAATAACTACTCCAGAATTACAAATATGGTCAAAAGAGGGAGGCTAGGATCAGACCCCAGATCACAGAGGTTCAAAGTTGAAATCCTGGCCAGTTGAACACAGCTGCCTCCATCTTGAAAACTGACCTTAAATGCAGAATCAGACAGCTGCCCTTTCCACAGTGGGAGTCAGTTTAACCTTCTCATGGACCCTGTCCAGCAGGCACTGTTCACGCTCCAGAAGTGTGTAGATTCTGCCCCATTTGACAGGACTACTGGAACCTTTATTTCAGCAGAAGATTCATTTTTGCTATATCCGGAGTTACCGGATATCTGTGACCAATTTTGACATAACCTCTACGATATATCAAAGTCTATCCCACTTCCTGAGGAGTCAACTCCTGTGCTGCCTTAATTGTGTCTGACTGGACTCATAAACTTAAGAAAACATAAACTGTGTCCCCAAACTTCCACAACATTCAACAATTATTTAGAATTGTGGCATGTAGTCAAAAAGTTAAAAACACAATATAGCTGTGACGCCGCCAAATGCATGGTCCAATGACACACAATATTCCACTTAACCACTCACTAACAACTTCAGGGAAGGTAACCAGCGTAGGTGGCACCACTAGATAATTTTTGATAGATGGGGGATCAGCAGAATCAGTGTCATAGTTGAGTGCCCTATTGATGACTTTGTTTCCGGTGCTAGAAGCTGCATCCGAGAGGAAAATGCTTACGCCAGCCTTCTTCCAAGCAGTAGCGGCTCCTCCACTAAGGCAGAGGAACGTGCCCCACTGCTCTGTGAGCAGGTCAAAAAGGAAAAAAAAATGATAATAACGCATTGTTATTATCATTTAATTTTTGAGTGGCTAAGCTGGTTAGGGGCGGAGCTGTTACAGAGGAGCGGGGGGAGTGTGTGAGCACTTTCTTAAATGTGCATGATGGTTTGGCCGGCCATGTTGGGCAGGCCAAACATTCATGTGCACTTTGCATGTTTTCCATAAGGCTGTATTGTACAGCCTGGGTGGAGAACATGCACAGGCTCCCAGTCCCTCTCTGCTGCACCACGGCACTCAGACCAATCACAACGCTGCTGTAACACATCGTCGTGATTGGCTAGTGGAGCCTGTGTGCTTCCTGCCCCTGGAGTCCTGCAGTTGACTGAAGAGCCGAAGAGGACCGAGAGGAGGCGGGTGGCCTGCAGGTAAGTGATTTTTTTGTCAAAAACAAATTCAATCTCTTACCCCTCCCCCCTACCTCACCCCACAGCCGTTAAGTAGCAGCCTCCACTGCTTCCAAAGTGCCTTTCGCACCAGCCACAAGAAGAAGGCTTCAAGGCTTTGGGTAGTCGTATCCCCTTAGCTTCAGGGAGTTGCAATCCATGCCCATCGACACGGCAACATTACCACTGCAGGTGAAGAAAGAGCAGCTGCTAAGCTTTCCCTTAACCACCAATTCCTATGTGTGGAGCCATGCTGCAGTAAACCTCCCTAATGGTTTTTAACCTGTGGCTAGCCAATCAGAAGGCAGCTTTGTGTTTTGACATGCTGGCCTGGTTCATAAGAGGCAGTCGATGCTCTCTCGTCTGCTTTCATAGTTAGTATCTCATTTCAAGAGCATTTCCTTGCGCCCTTCCCCATAAAAAGGTGATCATCGGGGCGCATGGTGTTGGTGTACAAGTGAGTGAGTCCTTGCTCACAATGTGGTGCACTGAGCCATCAGGAGGGAATGCATGCCTTGTGGGGTGCGGCGAGAAGGAGACTGATGGAGCCCTAGACCCCCCATCAGAAGAGGGGAGCAGAGGCCAGAAGAAAGCCTGTGTGCAAGGACCCTCAAGAGCTTACCTCCTCCGGGCGGCTGATCTCTATCCCCTCCGGGCCCGTGATGCCCAGATCCAGCACCTCCTTAGCTCCCTGGGAAGGCAAGAAGAAAACACAGCGTGAGACCAAGGACGCAGGAACAAGGATGGGAACCAGAACCCACCCAAGGAGAGCTGGGGCGGCCCAAGGACGGGAACCAGAACCCACTCAAGGAGAGCTGGCGCAGCCCAAGGATGGGAACCAGAACCCACCCAAGGAGAGCTGGGGTCGGTCCAAGGATGCAGGAACAAGGATGGGAACCAGAACCCACCCAAGGAGAGCTGGGGTCGGCCCAAGGATGGGAACCAGAACCCACCCAAGGAGAGCTGGCGCGGCCCTAGGATGGGAACCAGAACCCACCCAAGGAGAGCTGGGGTCGGCCCAAGGATGGGAACCAGAACCCACCCAAGGAGAGCTGGCGCGGCCCAAGGATGGGAACCAGAACCCACCCAAGGAGAGCTGGCGCGGCCCAAGGATGGGAACCAGAACCCACCCAAGGAGAGCTGGCGCAGCCCAAGGACGCAGGAACAAGGATGGGAACCAGAACCCACCCAAGGAGAGCTGGCGTGGCCCAAGGATGGGAACCAGAACCCACCCAAGGAGAGCTGGCGCGGCCCAAGGATGGGAACCAGAACCCACCCAAGGAGAGCTGGCGTGGCCCAAGGATGGGAACCAGAACCCACCCAAGGAGAGCTGGGCTCGGCCCAAGGATGGGAACAAGAACCCACCCAAGGAGAGCTGGCGCGGCCCAAGGATGGGAACCAGAACCCACCCAAGGAGAGTTGGCGCAGCCCAAGGACGCAGGAACAAGGATGGGAACCAGAACCCACCCAAGGAGAGCTGGCGTGGCCCAAGGATGGGAACCAGAACCCACCCAAGGAGAGCTGGCGCGGCCCAAGGATGGGAACCAGAACCCACCCAAGGAGAGCTGGCGTGGCCCAAGGATGGGAACCAGAACCCACCCAAGGAGAGCTGGGGTCGGCCCAAGGATGGGAACCAGAACCCACCCAAGGAGAGCTGGCGCGGCCCAAGGATGGGAACCAGAACCCACCCAAGGAGAGCTGGCGCGGCCCAAGGATGGGAACCAGAACCCACCCAAGGAGAGCTGGCGCAGCCCAAGGACGCAGGAACAAGGATGGGAACCAGAACCCACCCAAGGAGAGCTGGCGTGGCCCAAGGATGGGAACCAGAACCCACCCAAGGAGAGCTGGCGTGGCCCAAGGATGGGAACCAGAACCCACCCAAGGAGAGCTGGCGCGGCCCAAGGATGGGAACCAGAACCCACCCAAGGAGAGCTGGCGCAGCCCAAGGATGGGAACCAGAACCCACCCAAGGAGAGCTGGCGCAGCCCAAGGACGCAGGAACAAGGATGGGAACCAGAACCCACCCAAGGAGAGCTGGCGTGGCCCAAGGATGGGAACCAGAACCCACCCAAGGAGAGCTGGCGCGGCCCAAGGATGGGAACCAGAACCCACCCAAGGAGTGCTGGCGTGGCCCAAGGATGGGAACCAGAACCCACCCAAGGAGAGCTGGGGTCGGCCCAAGGATGGGAACCAGAACCCACCCAAGGAGAGCTGGCGCGGCCCAAGGATGGGAACCAGAACCCACCCAAGGAGAGCTGGCGCAGCCCAAGGACGCAGGAACAAGGATGGGAACCAGAACCCACCCAAGGAGAGCTGGCGTGGCCCAAGGATGGGAACCAGAACCCACCCAAGGAGAGCTGTGGTCGGCCCAAGGATGGGAACCAGAACCCACCCAAGGAGAGCTGGCGTGGCCCAAGGATGGGAACCAGAACCCACCCAAGGAGAGCTGGTGCGGCCCAAGGATGGGAACCAGAACCCACCCAAGCAGAGCTGGTGCAGCCCAAGGACGCAGGAACAAGGATGGGAACCAGAACCCACGCAAGGAGAGCTGGCGTGGCCCAAGGATGGGAACCAGAACCCACGCAAGGAGAGCTGGCGCGGCCCAAGGATGGGAACCAGAACCCACCCAAGGAGAGCTGGCGTGGCCCAAGGATGGGAACCAGAACCCACCCAAGGAGAGCTGGGGTCGGCCCAAGGATGGGAACCAGAACCCACCCAAGGAGAGCTGGCGTGGCCCAAGGATGGGAACCAGAACCCACGCAAGGAGATCTGGTGCGGCCCAAGGATGGGAACCAGAACCCACCCAAGGAGAGCTGGCGCGGCCCAAGGATGGGAACCAGAACCCGCCCAAGGAGAGCTGGGGTCGGCCCAAGGAGGCAGGAAGAAGGACAGGAACCAGAACCCACCCATCGAGATCTGGGGTCGGCCCACTACCCGCTGGAGGGAGTGGTGGAGCCCAGGCTAGAGAAGATGGCAGACATCTTCATGGGAAGCAGGTGTCAGGTTAATTACTACCTCAAGGGTAGTGCGTTTCTTCCCGCCTCACTCTCACACAGGGATAATAGTGATAATAATGAGAATAATAATGATGATGATGATAATGATATTATTATTATTATTATTATTTGTATTAATAATAATAATAATAATAATAATATTTTGCTGGTTGCGATACTAAGAAACTAAAATAATGATGTTAATGTTAATAATCCAAAAAGGATAATAGATAATCAAGGTATTAGTAATGAATATTATTATAAGAATAATAGTAAATAATGAAACAGGTAGTAACTACCAACACTGATGGGGTAATAATGCTACTACTACTAATAACAGATTTAGTAACTGTATGCAGGTGATGTTGCCCTCTGCGGCATGCTGAAATGCCTGCTGAGAGTCGTGCCTTACGGACGCCTTCTGGATGGGCTGTGCTTGCGAAACGACGTGTCTCTGGTATGATACGGCGCATCCGCACTCCTATGCTTGCGCCAACTGCTTGCACCCGTCACATTACGACTCTGCCATAAGCCGTCCCCGTCACGAGGACATGCGTTCGCCTGTGAGCCTGAACCTAATTGCTGCTCTCCCTGCACATAATAGACCTGGGCAAAATTCAAATTACACTGGTGTAATTAGCTCAATTTCGGGAATTTCGTATTACACTTATTACATGAAATTCCAATAATTAAGCCATTATGACACCTTACATAATTACACGCCATTCGCAGTAAAAAATTACCGTACTTATGTTTTTCGCAATATTATTTTACTGATAGACAAGTCCACCCATAAAAAATTTACACAAGTACGCATTTTGCACAAAGAAATTGCACAAAATTATTATTATTGCGCAAAGGAAATTTATGCGAATTTCGTGCACACCTTTACAAAGTGTGCTGCATACCCTACCTCGCCTCTACTCTACTTTGTGCATTCTACTCATCACAGTGGTGATGGACAGCGAGCTCGGATCACTGGAGTTTGACACACTTTAAGCGGATTCCATGATTTGCCCACAGATTTCTTTTATACCTGACTTGATTCATCCTGCTCTGTTTTTCTACCAGCTCTGATCTTATATGTTGCTCAATTTAACAAGATTGGAATAATATATCTAGTCATCCACTAGGTGGTGCGCAACAGCAACAAATAAAACTCTTGTTACTAAAACAATAAATGGAAGCACTTCATGCTTTGGAATACTGGTAAGATCGACGAACACGCATTTCTTGCATAAAGCAAGCACTTTCTGTCTCTACTTGGAGATAAAATCAACGGAAGCAGCACTTGATCATTTCACTTAGAAGAACAGTCAAAAGACCAGCACTTTGACACTTTCAACCTTTCAGTTACTAGCAGAATGAATTGGCACCCACTGTGTCCATTTCATTTTTTCACTCACTGGGAGAAATAAGAAATGTTTAATATGGGAAAAAGTGACCTACCGGCAGCGCAAGGGGCTTGTAAATAAGCCCCATAGTACTTTATACTTTCATTTACTTGCAGAATCAACTGAACAAGCATTTAGTCCTTTCACTTAGTGACAAAATAAGGGAAAGAAGCACTTAGACGTCACTTCCTTCCTGGTAGAGTTAATTTAACGTTTACTTACCAACACAACGATATAAATAAGCACTTGCTAGCACAAACAAGGGAATACGCACTTTCCCCTTAATGGCAGATTCAATGTAATAAATCTTCCTCTTTTACTGACAGATTTTATGGCTCAAGCACTTCCTGATTGTCCTTACTGGTGGAATCAGTGGAGCAAGCACTTCCTGCTTTCCCTTCCTGACAATATTATTGAAGCACGCACTTCCTGCTTTCCCTTCCTGACAATATTATTGAAGCTTTCCCTTCCTGACAATATTATTGAAGCACGCACTTCCTGCTTTCCCTTCCTGGCAATATTATTGAAGCACGCACTTCCTGCTTTCTCTTCCTGACAATATTATTGAAGCAAGCACTTCCTGCTTTCCCTTCCTGACAATATTATTGAAGCACGCACTTCCTGCTTTCCCTTCCTGGCAATATTATTGAAGCACGCACTTCCTGCTTTCCCTTCCTGGCAATATTATTGAAGCACGCACTTCCTGCTTTCCCTTCCTGGCAATATTATTGAAGCACGCACTTCCTGCTTTCCCTTCCTGGCAATATTATTGAAGCACGCACTTCCTGCTTTCCCTTCCTGACAATATTATTGAAGCATGCACTTCCTGCTTTCCCTTCCTGGCAATATTATTGAAGCACGCACTTCCTGCTTTCCCTTCCTGGCAATATTATTGAAGCAAGCACTTCCTGCTTTCCCTTCCTGACAATATTATTGAAGCACGCACTTCCTGCTTTCCCTTCCTGGCAATATTATTGAAGCAAGCACTTCCTGCTTTCCCTTCCTGACAATATTATTGAAGCACGCACTTCCTGCTTTCCCTTCCTGGCAATATTATTGAAGCAAGCACTTCCTGCTTTCCCTTCCTGACAATATTATTGAAGCACGCACTTCCTGCTTTCCCTTCCTGACAATATTATTGAAGCAAGCACTTCCTGCTTTCTCTTCCTGGCAATATTTTTTAAACAAACACTTCCTGATTTCACTTACTGAAATATTTAGGGCTCGAGTACTTTATGATTTCCCTTAGACAAGTAGTTCCTACTTTTAACTATTGCTGACATACTCAAAAGGACAAGTACTTCCCTCTTTCCCTTCATGGCAATATTAATGAAACAAGGACTTCCAGATTTCACCAGATTTCACCTTTTAACTATGACTTGACAGAATCCATAGGACAAACACTTTCTGCTTTTACTTACTAGTGGAATCAGTGGTAAAAGCACTTCTTGCTTCCCCTTCCTGCCAACGTTAATGAAACAAGCACTTCTTGCTTTCCCTTCCTGCCAACGTTAATGAAACAAGCACTTCTTGCTTTCCCTTCCTGCCAACGTTATTGAAACAAGAACTTCCTGCTTTCCCTTCGTGCCAATATCATTGAAACAAGCATTTCCTGCTTTCCCTTCCTGCCAATATCATTGAAACAAGCATTTCCAGCTTTCCCTTCCTGCTAATATCATTGAAACAAGCACTTCCTCCTTTCCTTTTATCATAGACTTAATGGATGGAGCACTTCTGCTTTTACCTACTACTGACAGAATCAAAAGGATAAGCACTTCCTGCTCCCACTTTCAGGCAGCGTCAGTGAACCCCCCGTTCTTGCCAGTACTTACTGCGAGTACCAATGGAGTGAAAGGAACCTACCTCGGCCACCAGCTCCCCGTTCTCTGCGTGCACCCGCGCCACAGCTCCCAGGTCTTTACAGTGGCTGAAGACCTGGTAGAGCTCGCTGTCCCGCAGCATGTACTGGTCCTTGTAGGTCATGAACATCTGGAAGGAGTTCACCCCCTTCTCCCTCACTAGGGTCTCCATCTCTGCTTTCACCTGGGAAGAGAGGGAAACAGGAGAGCCGTCACACCAGGCATATCAACTTAGACACACGGTCAGTTATAGGGCAAGGAGGAAGAGGTGTGGCCTCGCGGCTAGATCTACTGACTTTGGAACCAGGAGACCCAGATTGAATCCTGGCCTCGGAGCTTGACACCATATCGTGTGATTCTGGGCAAATCACTTAATCTCCCTGTGCCTAAAAATGTGACATGTATTGCACGAATTGTATTTGTATTATTCCCACTCGTTATCGTCTCCCATTCCCCGCAAGAAATGTACAGCATTGTATGATAGATAGTTTTGCGCTATATAAATAACATTACATGCAATGTTCCTCTGGTCACAAAAGGTAGGTCTTAGACTATCTTGGCCATTCTGCACTATGAGTGGCTCATTATATTCCAACCCGTGTGTAAATCCGTGTTTACGCATGGGTCAGAATTACGAGTTAAAAGGTACCACTGCTCCTCCGACAACAAACGTCTTTTTTTATACATTCACAAAGGGGAAGGGGTCCCAAGAGGACCCCTTTGTTTGAGCGAAAATGTTACAAACCCAACTCGGTAGTTTGTAACTTTTCACTATTTTGCTAACAGATTACGGTCGCAAAACATTGATACATACCATAACAAACCACTATTTGGAAGGTACGACCTAAACAAGCTCCTTCCAAATAGCGATTTATTCTACCTTTCTAAACCCATTTTGTGATTCAGTAACGTTATCGAATCACAACATGGGTTTAGTAGATTTAAAGAAGCCATTTTGCAATTGCAAACAATGTTATCTTGCAAATCGCAGACTTTGTGACCGCATGATGGCTTTCTACATCAGGCTCCAAATGTATAATATGATTATTTATTAGGGGTTTCAGTAAGGCCTCTTCATTCATTGGTCTCTTGTTGTGCCATTCACATTTTTCTTCCTCCCACTACAGCATGGGACAATGGTTCAACCCAGTTCAGCTACTGGCTAACTTCACTGTGAGTGATGGCATGTGGCTCTTTCACAAGGAGACCGTCTGCACACAGTTTCCTTAAGTTCCAGGAACTACTATGGCAAAGTGTGCATTGTGAGGCAAAAAAAAAATTATTGCTTTAGCAAATGTTTCTTTTTTTTCTTTATGTTGGCGAGGGCCTGCCAGTTCCTCAAGAATAAAGTTTTACAAAAACTGTGACAAAATAAAACAAGCATTGACAAAGCTAAATGGCTGGCAGCCAATGACAAGCTTATTGGCTTTGCCAATGCTTCTTAAAACTGAGGTATGTTCTTGTCACAGGTACATTTTGAGGCCAACAGACTCCTGAATGGAGTTTCTGACCCTAATTTTGTTGACAACTGTCTGTAAAATTTAACACATTTTTTTCTTGATCTCTGAAAAATGTTGATAATGTCCAATTTGTTCTGACAGAGGGGAGGGGCCTGAGTAATGACGCTCCTGTGTGAATAACTATGACGTCAAAAAAGGGGGGGTGGGACCGGGAGCCGTTATTTAGATAGGTCCTGCATACAGGGCTCCTAGCAAACTGTGCTACAAGGGGTATGCAGTTCCTCAAGGGGACAGGGAAGACAGGTCTTTCTTCGTGATGCCCTCACACACCCCGAAGGATGTCATGCTTCATCATAGGGCTTTGCTCCTCGTCGGGCCGGCGCTGCAATGCCCGACGGGCTCACCGTAAACGGGGCTCTTTGGCGGGGATCTTTTTGAAGAAGCCGTTGGGTGAGTGCGGGTGAGAGGGCAAGGATAGTGTAGTGCACGGGTGGTGGATATTAAAATAAGTCTGGAGCAGTCCTATTCAAAAACAATTTTAATGGTGCAGGTAGTTCCAGCTTAATTAAAAGGTGTGTGGATGCAATGTTCCTAAAGGGCTATCGCTGTGTGATGGGTCAACATGTTTTGTGCCCTTATCGCTCCTAACGAGTCGTATGGCACTTCATCAGGACCTAAGTGAATGAGTGGTACACTACTAGAGGTCTGGTTCCTTCAATTGTTAAGTGGTAACCAGACAACATAGAGTAACGCCCTAGTAGACCTATACTGGGCAGTGGAAGACCTGTAAGGGGGGCAAAGGGAAAAAAGAGAAAGAACAGACAATCAACAATGGAAATAAAACCCCGTTTACGGTGAGCCCGTCGGGCATTGCAGCGCCGGCCCGATGAGGAGCAAAGCCCTATGATGAAGCATGACATCCTTCGGGGTGTGTGAGGGCATCACGAAGAAAGACCTGTCTTCCCTGTCCCCTTGAGGAACTGCATACCCCTTGTAGCACAGTTGAATAACTATGACGTCAGCACCTGGTGTGTGCTACATTCCAGGAGGTGATATACAAAGCATGAACTGCTAGGAATGCTGCTTAGACACTGTCTGCCTCCTAGTCATGACAGGTACTTCCTTAAATCAGCAGCTGATCTGCTGAATATGTGTCTATGGACATGGTGGGCGTATGGCATGTTGCTGGAGAGGAGACCGTCATTCATTCAAACACTGACCCTTGAAGACGAGTGCCACATGTAACGCATGTTGGGTTGTCAGATCTCTTCTGCAGGAGAAGACGCAGCCGGCAGGCCCTGGGCAGTTCTGTGGTTTAGACCTGGGGCTCCGGGGTCTTGGCTGTTCCCGCACTGCTCAGAGTTGCAATGGCTCCTATTTCAGTTTTGACTCTCTCAGGGTAGCGAGGTTGAGCAGTCAAGTCTTCCCTTAGAGGCAGTTTTCTTAGGAACTCAGGTTCAGTGCGACACAAGCGAATAGTGTGCAGTAAATGGGACAGAGACACCACCCCACACATTATTTCAGCACTTGCACAACTGGGCACTACGGATGGGGTAACTGTAAGTTTCAACCACACGAAAGGCTGACTGCAGTCAATGTTCTCTCTACTGTTTCCTGGGTGCAGGGGCTGCACTAGGGTTTTCTGAACTCACACCCTTTTGCTGGGGTAGAAGGATAAGCTGTCCCTGTTTGTTGCAAAGCACAGGTATCAGAGTTTCACTATCCCTTGGTCTCAGGTACACTGTTACAATCATGTTCTTTAGAGGCTGGGGCAGCTCATCCTAAACACTGGTTAATGTAATTTTATTTTGCCACTGCTCGTGCTTTGTACAGCGCGAGGGTGGGGGCGGGGCTGAATCCTGCAAATGCAGGCTAACTGCACTGGCCTAAAATGCGCATGACGGATTGACCGGCTGTCTACAGTCGTCCTATCTGACATGCGCACTGTAGACCCAGCAATCCAAGGGCTGCGAAATAGCCTGTTGATTGCCGGCACGGGCCTCCAGCCTCAAAATGAGCGCTGGGTTAGCCTGCTCCAACCAATCCTGGAGCTGCTCTTATGCTGAAAACAGCATGAGAGCAGCTCCAGGATTGGTTGGATTTGTGTTCCACTGAGCAGGATGGAAGTCTTTCCCTTTCCTGCATGTGGACACAAGGATCGGGATCGCTGGCAGAGAAGTGCCGCACCAGGCGTGCTCCCGCACTTACCGTGAGTTGTGTGCCATCACACCCTACCATATTTTTCACATGCTCGCCACCACTGTTTGAGGGGCAGGCTTCCATGGAGGAAATGTTGCTTTGCTATCCAAATCAAGCTAGGTAGCCCAGAAGCAAGGGTCAATGCTGCAGTGTACGATGACTGTGAGCACACAAACACCACCATCTAATAAGAATGAAGATGGCCCAGTTAGTCACGGTTCACCATAAACATCTGGGTTTTGGGTCAGTCGTCTATTGGGACACAAGAAACCTCTTCCAATGTCCACCAATGTTTAGGGGGTTGTATCTCAAAGAGGGTCGGTTACAGCTAACATTTTAGGACCAGGGTTACCTAGGAGTCAGCCTGCAGCCACTGGAAAGGTGGCTACTGGGATTGACAGGGACCCAGCAGTGGTGACCCCGGAAACTTGTTCACTGCCACTTTTAAGAGAGATTAAATGAATCGCCCCGCAAGGCAGCACAACTGCGTCCACACTATAGACAGCACCCAGTAGGCTCTGATGAAAAGGGGGTGCCGTCCCCTGGTTATTCTTCCTTGGGGAGATGATGGTGTAGGGCTCACAAGGGGACCCTGCATCGTCTGGTCCTACTCATGCACATCACTGAGACATGATGCCAGACTACAAGCGATGGGTGTACGAGCAGACAGACCATTTGACGAGCAGGACTGCTGGCTCCCCAGGCAGGATCTGTCCTCTATGCCCCCCCAGACCTCACCCTTGAAGGTTAGCTTCTTGTCCCTCTGTTGCACCGAGCAGCCAGACAGACAACCTTATGGTCTCGGGCGTTCCGCGTCAGGCAGGTGCTCACTGCAGACCTCTGGCATCGGAGTCTCTACCCTTGTCCACGAGGTCAGATGCAGGCCTTCCCTCCCGAGGGCCCACATCTTCCTCTACGTCATAGGGTCCAGCAGCTAGGGCAGCCCAGCTCCGGCATTGTCAGCAGTGTCCTGCCCTTGAGGGTCACATCAGCCTGGAGTCCCCAAAGTGCTCCACACCTTTCTCAGTGCAGCTACAGAGAGCTTCTACAGAGGCCATTTAGGAGGAACGGCTTGCTTATTGAGTCACTGGTGGGAAAACCAGCGCACTGGAGGGAAAGCAGTGCCAAATCACGGGGGCTGACACTTGTGCAGTTCAGGTGTCTGAACAATTGATTCAAAGGGCATCTTCTTCCACAGGAAACAGGGAGGGGGAGTGGATAATCTATGGAGCAGCCTTAGGGCACGTTAAAAACTGAGGGAGCGACAGGGGGTTAGGTAAGTTGTTAAAGATCACCCATAACGTCACTGTAGTCACAAAGAATGTACATTAGCCTGTGTATGTTAAAGTTTAGTTTTATAAAGCGCTCGAATACCCAAAGGCGTCTTGGAGCTAGCGGTCTGTCTGAAGCAGCAAAGGTACTAGACAAGTTCATTTGAAAAAAGCCAGGTTTTTAGCCCTTTCCTAAAGAGGATTAAGTTGGACTGAGTTTTGAAGTGCATGGGTAACTTGTTCATGATTTTCCAGTAGTCAGTAAAAAGCTCTTCCCACCCCAGAGAGCTTTTTTTAACCTTGGGACACTGATGTTCTTGACGTAGTGTTCTCTTGGGGACGTCCCAGCAGAACCTTGACTTTAAATATTCCAGTCCAGAGTCATGCAAAGCTTTATGAGCCACACACAGAGCCTTAAAGGTGACTCATTTTTTTTTTTTTTTACCAGAGCCAGCGTAGGTCGACAATTGCCTGAGAGGTGGACTGAAATATAGGGATGTTTAATAGCAGCCAGGTGTGTCTGTCCTCTTCCTATTGCTCCTGCATGTTACGTCAGAAGAAGGTCACGCCCACTTCTTGACAAGTGACAGAATCGCCTTCACCACAGGACTCTCCCACGGGCAGAGCTGACTTCAGGTTAGTCCCAGGACCCTGAATCGGAGCTCCCTTCTGTGTGTTCATACCAGAGGGGGTGGCACATGCTCCTATTCCAGTGGGGGCTTTAAATGTGACACCGGCTGGCCTGGTGAACGTTTTAAAAATATCTGAGGGCAGATTTCTTGCTGTCTTCCCTTCGCAGGGTGCCATCAGTAGGTGATATCGAACAACAAGGAAAACCAGAAAAGCCTGCTGTTGATGTGGAGTGCTCCAGGAGCAAAATGACATTTTCGGTGGAGTGACACTCATCCTTGCAATGTTCCTCGGGGGAGGGAGATGCTTGCTCCAGATCCTAGGTGCAGAGCGAGGGAACTTTGTGCCCTTTCAGGATTCATATAGCTTCCAGGTGTCTTGGGTGTGAACCTGGCTACACAGACCACTGGTGCAAAGCTGGCTTGTAAAACACACTGAATCTCTAAGCTTCCCTTTAACTTTGAAATAATTCTTGGGGGAGAATAGAGCCTTGGGGAGGGCTTCAGGGCACTGAGTGCGGGTGACCATGAGAGCTCCATCTGTACAAACTCTGTTCTACCTGAAAGGAAGGCGGGGAAAGGCCTGTGTCTCAATACAGATTGATGAGAAAGGATTGGTAGTCAAACTTGTCAAAGGAAGCTGATAGGTCAAGAAGATCCAATGAAAAGCCTTCTCTGTCCGCGACCCTGAAGCTATCATGAACAACTTGTATAGTTGATTTACCCATAATGCAATGAGAAAACAGCACCGGCTGTTAGGGTTAGGAGAGAAATGAGACTCATGGGGCCAGATTTACCAGTTTCTCACTCAGCGCAGTGCAGCAGCCGCAAATGCTGCGCTGCGTGAGAAGAAGAGAGAAGGAGAGCTCCATATTTACAGAAATATGGCATTCTCCTCCCCTCTCCCTAACGCTGGCGCTGATATATGCTGCCGTGCACCACGGACACACCTTTGCGCCATAGTGCAAGGGTGTCTCTGTGAGTCTTGCATAGGTTTTGTACTGGAAGGATACCGTTCCAGTACAAAATACTATGCTTCGACAACTTTAAACATTTTCCCACTTTGTATTTATGCTGTACAGTGCGGCACACTGTCGGAAAATAAAGGAGAAAAAAATAATTTCTCCTTCATAGCGCCTATTTGAAATGGGCGCTATTTCTAATGCTAAACCTTGTCTACTTTTTTAAGTAAATAGGGCTTAGCATCAGAAACCTTGGGTGGTTGCATGGGAACGCCCATGACCCACCCATGGTATGCCCCTTAAACCTAAGCAATGCAAAGCAGCGCTATGCACTGCCTTGAGTTACTTCCAAGTGATTTTCCAGCGTAAAACAGGTTTTACGCTGGAAGGTAAATAGGTGAAAAAGATTTAGCGTTGTTTTCTTTCACTTTTGTGACGCAAACACAGCATTAAATCTTAGTAAATAGACCCCATGGTGACTTGAGGGCAGACACACCCCTTTTCTAATGCATTTGATGAGCATCTGGGGCCAGCCTGGCCTACAGGGTGCCTTGTAGAGGCAACTCTGGGACTGCATGCTTGTCAGTGTATTTAACTGCTGCACTGCTCTGAAGAGCTTAAAGAAAAGAGAAATGTATGTGTCAGGGATTTCCATGATTAAGGACAGTACAGAGACTACAAGCATCAATATCCGAAGTGTAAAATTAATTTAAAAAATCCCAAGTTAATCTTGCCTCACTGGGACACACTCTAAAATGAGAGGCAAGGTGATTTATTGGAAAGTGGCCACACAACCCTTTCTAAGCTTGGAATTGCTGTGGCTGTCTTGTGCTCCCACGACTAGGTGACCTGTTGCATGAAAAGAGGAAAAAAACAAGACAGAAGCATGGTGTGAGATCACACAAGCAGATGCAGAGTAGGAAGTCAGAGGAAAGGGGATAGGGAAAAGGTAAGGATTAGTGGAAATCAACAAGACGCAAGGACAGTGAGAGAGATAGAGAGCCTCTAACAGAGCCAACTGGCCCGGGCTATTTCTCTTGAGATAAAGACAAATGTGTAACTTTGACATGGAGTGGTACAGGCCGGCTGCTAGTATGCACATCCTTACCTTGCGCCCCAGCTGGTTACCCCATGTGCCAGGCGAGTGGTAGAGGCCGGCTGCTAGTATGCACATCCTTACCTTGCGCCACAGCTGGCTACCCCCATCTGCAGGGCTAGTGGTACAGGCTGGCTGCTAGTATGCACATCCTTACCTTGCACCCCTGCTGGTTACCCCCATGTGCCAGGCGAGTGGTACACGCCGGCTGCTAGTATGCATATCCTTACCTTGAGCCCCAGCTGGTGAACTCCATGTGCAGGGTGAGTGGTAAAGGCCGGCTGCTAGTATGCACATACTTACCTTGCACCCCCAGCTGGTTACCCCCATGTGCAGGGCGAGTGGTACAGGCCAGCTGCTAGTAGGCACACCCTTACCTTGCGCCCCCCAGCTGGTTACCCACATGTGCAGGACGAGTGGTACAGGCTGCCTGCTAGTACGCACACCCTTACCTGGCACCCCAGTTGGTTACCCCCATGTGCAGGGCAAGTGGTACAGGCCGGCTGCTAGTATGCACATCCTTACCTTGCGCCCCAGCTGGTCATCCCCATATGCAGGGCGAGTGGTACAGGCCAGCTGCTAGTATGCACATCCTTACCTTGCACCCCAGCTGGTTACCCCCATGTGCAGGGCGAGTGGTACAGGCCAGCTGCTAGTATGCACATCCTTACCTTGCGCCCCCAGCTGGTTACCCCCATGTGCAGGGCGTAGTCGCAGCAGACCTTGGGATCGGCCAGGCTCCTACACTTCTCGTAGGCGTCCAGCAGTGAGATGTCCTTGTCGGGAAGCACGTGACCTATGACCATGGTGGTTCCTCCAACCAGCGCCGCCTGCAGAGAGGTAAGAGGGAGCAAGAGGTCACTGTGGGTTCAAACATGGTGGTCGGGGCGGTGACAGGACAGCTTCTTGAGGAGGCCCTTTACTGCCCTCTATGGTTAACCGATGAACGAGGGCACATATTTGTAAATTTGACATATCCATAGGGTAACATTAACTTGCCAATGTTACAGAAACAAATCATAGCATTATCAAGAGAACAACAACGACTTCGCGAGTTATGGTGTGTGTGTTGCCAACCATAACTGGAGAATTTGAGATAGAACCATAACTCAGTTGGTTTGTGAGAATATGCATATAAATGTATATATATATGCAATATATGTATATGCATATATTGGAATATATGATATTTTACCAGTCCAAAGCTGTGTACTGTGCCCAGAGTGGTAAAAGATTTTCGCAATTTTTCAGCGCAGACTGGATGGCACTGTGCTAATCCTATGCTTAAAGACTTTGCCTCAAAAATGACTTTTATCACTTGTCTGTTTCATCGTAGGTAGCTCTGTGCCATTTGTTACTCCAGGGTTGCTTAATCACTTTTACATTAACCTGATCAACTTTAAATAGATTAATCTCAAAGTGAGTAATCGGGGGTTCCTATTTTTGTACTATTTCCCATAAATTTAGGGTTATTAATCAGTGGCGGCTGGTGGATTGTGAAAGTGCTGAGGCGTGAGACTAAATCCTGAATTAGGCTGTACAAGCAAGAGTAGTGAGCGAGAGCCACTGCCACCATGGGACTTCATGGGTGGGTGTCTCAAAGTGTATAGGTTTAGAATTAAGTATAGTAAATCTATATGCAGCTATATAAACATACCTAAGGTATATTTTCGCAGTGGATAGCCAGTGTAGATTATTTCTGTAGCACAATACTTTTGTGGATGGTATTCAGAAATATAATTCCCTCTTTTGTACCCTCTATGCCCTTCTGTCTCCTTCCACCCGTCAATTACTCTGTTCCTTTCTCTATGCCATGGGTACTCACAAACTTTCTCTTGGGGGCCAAATTTACAGTGTGGTTTGTGGCCGAGGGCCGCACCTGTGGGGGCGGGGTCATTGGGGGAGGGGGCGGGGCTAGAGTAAAACAAAACTGTGACCATGAGGTGGAACACAGGCCCCTGCAGCGGACGCCTTCGTCCACTGAGCCACCGGACCCGGCATACACATCTCTCTCTCTCTCTCTGTCTCCCTCCCTCCCTCTCTCTGCCTCCCTTCCTCTCTCTCTCTCGCTCTCTCTCTGTCTCCCTCTCTCTCTCTCTGTCTCCCTCCCTCTCTCTATCTCTCTCTCTCTCTCTCTCTCTCTCTCTCCCTCTCTCTCTCTCTCTCTCTCTCTGTCTCCCTCCCTCCCCCTCTCTCCCTCCCTCTCTCTCTCTGTCTCCCTCTCTCTGTCTCCCTCCCTCTGTCTCCCTCCCTCTGTCTCCCTCCCTCTGTCTCCCTCCCTCTGTCTCCCTCTGTCTGTCTCCCTCTGTCTGTCTCCCTCTGTCTGTCGCCCTCCTCCCTCTGTCTGTCTCCCTCTGTCTCTCTCTGTCTCCCTCCCTCTGTCTCCCTCTGTCTGTCTCCCTCCCTCTGTCTCTCCCTCTGTCTCCCTCTGTCTGTCTCCCTCTGTCTCTCTCTGTCTCCCTCCCTCTGTCTCCCTCTGTCTGTCTCCCTCCCTCTGTCTCTCCCTCTGTCTCTCTCTGTCTGTCTCCCTCCCTCTGTCTCTCCCTCTGTCTCCCTCTCTGTCTCCCTCTCTGTCTCCCTCTCTGTCTCCCTCTCTCTCTGTCTCTCTCTGTCTCCTTCCCTCCCTCTGTCTCTCTCTCTGTCTCTCCCTCTGTATCCCGCTCTCTCTGTCTCCCACTCTCTGTCTCCCTCTCTCTCTGTCTCCCTCCCTCTCTGTCTCCCTCTCTCTCTGTCTCCCTCTCTCTCTGTCTCCCTCTCTGTCTGTCTCCCTCTCTGTCTCCCTCTCTGTCTGTCTCCCTCTCTGTCTCCCTCTCTGTCTCCCTCCCCCTCTCTCTCTGTCTCCCTCTCTCTCTCTGTGTCTCCCTCCCTCTCTCTGTCTCCCTCCCTCTCTCTCTGTCTCCCTCTGTCTGTCTCTCTGTCTCCCTCTGTCTCCCTCCCTCTCTCTGTCTCTCTGTCTCCCTCCCTCTGTCTCGCCCTCTGTCTCCCCCTGTCTCCCTCCCTGTCTCCCTCCCTCTGTCTCCCTCTGCCTGTCGCCCTCCTCCCTCTGCCTGTCGTCCTCCTCCCTCTGTCTGTCTCCCTCCCTCTGTCTCTCTCTGTCTGTCTCTCTCCCCCTGTCTCTCCCTCTGTCTCCCTCTGTCTCCCTCTCTGTCTCCCTCTCTGTCTCCCTCTCTCTCTGTCTCTCTCTGTCTCCTTCCCTCCCTCTGTCTCTCCCTCTGTATCCCGCTCTCTCTGTCTCCCTCTCTCTGTCTCCCTCTCTCTCTGTCTCCCTCTGTCTCCCTCCCTCTCTGTCTCCCTCTCTCTCTGTCTCCCTCTCTCTCTGTCTCCCTCTCTGTCTCCCTCTCTCTCTGTCTCCCTCTCTGTCTGTCTCCCTCTCTGTCTCCCTCTCTGTCTCCCTCCCTCTCTCTCTCTGTCTCCCTCCCTCTCTCTCTCTCTCTCTCTCTGTCTCCCTCCCTCTCTCTGTCTCCCTCTCTGTCTCCCTCTCTGTCTCCCTCCCTGTCTCCCTCCCTGTCTCCGTCTGTCTCCCTCCCTGTCTCTCTCCCTGTCTCCCTCCCTCTGTCTCCCTCCCTGTGTCTCCCTCCCTCTGTCTCCCTCCCTCTGTCTCCCTCCCTCTGTCTCCCTCCATCTGTCTCCCTCTATCTGTCGCCCTCTATCTGTCGCCCTCCTCCCTCTGTCTGTCTCTCTCTGTCTGTCTCCCTCCCTCTGTCTCCCTCCCTCTGTCTCCCTCTCTCTCTGTCTCTCTCTGTCTCCGTCCCTCTGTCTCTCCCTCTGTCTCTCCCTCCCTCTCTGTCTCTCCCTCCCTCTCTGTCTCCCTCCCTCTCTGTCTCCCTCCCTCTGTCTCTCCCTCTCTCTGTCTCCCTCTCTCTGTCTCCCTCTCTCTGTCTCCCTCGCGCTCTGTCTCCCTCTCCCTCTGTCTCCCTCTCCCTCTCTCTCTGTCTCCCTCTCTGTCTCCCTCCCAGGCCTGAGCTCCCTGGCCTTGGCTCAACTCTCTGACTACAGGCTGGCGGGAAGCATCACATCACAGGCTCTTAACGCACACCTCACCCGGCTCTCACTCCCTGCTGCCCTCTGTCACCCTCTGCCATCTCACCCGGCTCTCACTCCCTGCCCTCTGTCACCCTCTGTCACCTTACCCGGCTCTCACTCCCTGCTGCCCTCCGTCACCTCACCCGGCTCTCACTCCCTACTGCCCTCTGTCACCCTCTGTCACCTTACCCGGCTCTCACTCCCTGCAACCCTCTGTCACCTTACCCGGCTCTCACTCCCTGCAACCCTCTGTCACCTCATCCGGCTCTCACTCCCTGCTGCCCTCCGTCACCCTCTGCCATCTCACCCGGCTCTCACTCCCTGCTGCCCTCCGTCACCTCACCCGGCTCTCACTCCCTACTGCCCTCTGTCACCCTCTGTCACCTTACCCGGCTCTCACTCCCTGCAACCCTCTGTCACCTTACCCGGCTCTCACTCCCTGCTGCCCTCTGTCACCTTACCGCATACATGCCAACATTTCAGAAGAGCAAAGTGGGAGATAAAAAAAAAAAATCGGGAGAATGGGGCCTTGAATCGGGTTACTGTCATGTATGGGCTTTGGAAGTGTGCCGCTTCAGGATCGGACATTTGAAACGTTTTTTTCTTACCTTACTCCCACCCCATCGTGTGTGTCAGCCCGAACTGAGACAGCTTCCCTTCCCGGGCACACACACAGCCACACCCGAGTACTTCACAGGTCTTTACAAGACCATTCACTTGTTAATGAGACTTTGTTTTTTTTCACCCCTTCTAGAGCCCCTGCATCGCCACTGTGACTATTGCTGGAAGAATTAGCACGTTACACAACCAAGCCCTGTCAGCTGAAACCCCCGAGGAATCGGGTTTTTGCTTGCAGGAATTGGGAGGCGGGAGACTAGCCTTGAAATCGGTAGTCTCCCGCCTGAATCGGGAGGGTTGGCATGTCTGCCTTACCCGGCTCGCACTCCCTGCAACCCTCTGTCACCTCACCCGGCTCTCACTTCCTGCTGCCCTCTGCCACCTCACCCGGCTCTCACTCCCTGCTGCCCTCTGCCACCTCACCCGGCTCTCACTCCCTGCTGCCCTCTGTAACCCTCTGCCATCTTACCCGGCTCTCACTCCCTGCTACCCTCCATCACCTCACCCGGCTCTCACTCCCTGCTGCCCTCCGTCACCTCACCCGGCTCTCACACCCTGTCACCTCACCCCGCGTGTGTGGCAGCCCGGGCTGAGACAGCTTCCCGGGCACACACACAGCCGCACCCGAGTACTTCACAGGTCTTTAAAAGACCATTTGCATGATAACGAGGCTTTGTTGTATTTCACCTCTTAGCGCCCCTGCAGCTCCACTCGGACTATCGGAATCGCCCGGCCCCCATAGAGCAGAGTCTGTGTTTGCTGACACACTGTAAAAAAATTTAAAAAACACAGGTACTATGTCTGCAAGGTCCGCGGGCCGCCAAGGAAGGCTTGCCGGGCCGCTGGCGGCCCGCGGGCCGTACTATGAGTACCCGTGCTCTATGCCCTGCCATTCCATTTCAATTTCTATAATTCTTGTATTTTCAGAACATTTCTTCTACCTATTCCCATTTTGTTTTTCTGTCTCCCTTCCCTGTGTGTATCAATTTCTCATTTTTGTTGATTCCTCCTTTTTCTCCTTGTCCTGCTTTGTCACCATCACTCTCCCTCCCTTGCTGTTGCTGTTGCTGCCTCTGCCTCTGATTGTATTGTATTGCAATATTTATGTAGCGCTTACAACCTATGTGGGCATTGAAGCACTTGCATATATGAGTAGCACGCTACATATTGTAAGGTGTGAAGGTAGGGAGGCTGCTGTGGTGCTGCTATCTTGTGTTGGGACATCATCAAAGCAGACCATAATATATACCTTGAACTAACTATTTACTGCATTAAAACAGACAAATGTGAGGAACGATGTCTCTCAAATTAAATACTTAAGAGGCTACACTGCAACTATTTGAAATAAACTTTTGTGGGGACAGAAATCGTGTGACATTTAACTGAATATTACATTACAAACCCAGGCCTAAAGGTGTTGCTAGGCAACTGCTGCAGCATATTTGAAAAAAGATGAAGGTCCTTCAGGTCTGCCTGGTATTTACAGTTTTCAGGCTAAAGAAATCGAGTGTTGGATTGGAATGTTAATGGTTGGGGACACGCTGTGAAAAGAGAACACAAATGCTGCCCTTTAAAAAAAAATTAAAAATGAAAGCTCTACTCAGCTCACTACTTCTAACCATGGGAAGCAAAGGGGACGTACTGAAAAGCGATGCACTTTTCAAGGCACACACAAGCAAGGCTGCCGGGGTGCACTTGGAAAATGTAATATACCAGCGCACATGTATCGGTGGAATTTGGTACAGATGCTGAAGCAATTCCTTTATCAATGTTGTGCTGCTTTGAAAACATAACTCCATCAAATCAGGAATGCAGAAACACTTCACCTTTCCCCTTAGCTACCAAATATCCGGCCACGATGGACCCAACCCATCCCGAAGATGACTAAAACCATTTCTCCACGAGTGCTCATGTTATGCAAACACGTGGAGACAGACGCGTCGGACGGAACAGGGAAGACGCAGAGCTTGAAAAATAGAATTCCCGGGCTCCGTGTGTGCCTCAAATTCACACACATCCTTCTCTCCCCATTCAAAGTGCTCCCTGATGTCGCCCACATGTCACAACCTTTCTGCCTCCAATCCCGGCCTCCTGTTCCCAACTCGTCACAGAGAGGGGTGGGATCAGGAAGGCTGGCTGATCCACCCCACTCTGTGATGAGTTGGGAAAGGTGAACCCTCGCTGACTGACCACTGTTTTGGAAAGCACAGGCTGCAGCCTGAAGCGCCCAAATGGAGACAGTCAGCAAGTGTGGTGCATGTCCCAGGGGAGTAGTGGCCCTAAGCTCAGGCAGGCCGCAGACACAAGGGCTGATCCACCCCACTCTGCGATGAGCTGGGAAAGGTGAACCCTCGCTGACTGACGCACTGTTTTGGAAAGCACAGGCTGCAGCCTGAAGCGCCCAAATGGAGACAGTCAGCAAGTGTGGTGCATGTCCCAGGGGAGTAGTGGCCCTACGCTCAGGCAGGCCGCAGACACAAGGGCTGATCCACCCCACTCTGCGATGAGCTGGGAAAGGTGAACCCTCGCTGACTGACGCACTGTTTTGGAAAGCACAGGCTGCAGCCTGAAGCGCCCAAATGGAGACAGTCAGCAAGAGTGGTGCACATCCCAGGGGCGGAGTGGCCCTACGCTCAGGCAGGCCGCAGACACAAGGGCTGATCCACCCCACTCTCTGATGAGTTGGGAAAGGTGAACCCTCGCTGACTGACCACCAGTCCTGCCAAGTATCACGCATCAGGCGTGATGCTAACGCATTTCAGTGTGGTGCTCCGCATCACCGCACTGAAATGCATTGTCACGCATATTAATGCATAGTTTCAGCTATCAAAGCACAAGCGCTGTCGCTGAAACTGATTACGTGTGGCCTGCGTGGCTGAGGCTTGGGGCGCTCCGGGCAGCAGCTGCGGGCTCAGAGTGCTACAATGTATTCTTTTGTATTTAATTTCCGCAGCGCCGCTGAGTCACCACATAGCCTGAGGTCACGGCCCGCCCGACGGTAGTATATCCAATAGCTACTATTGACACCCGGGCGGGGCCTGCCCCAGTCAGGTTGTGTGTTATTGCGGCGCCTCGGGGGCGGGACGGAAGTGACTTTGACATCCTGCTGCCCGGAGAGTGCGTAAGAAGCAGAGGTCAAGTCTTGTCCGGCGGACTGGCCGATACCGCCGTGGGTGGCTGCTTACTGCCTGTTCGCGGGGTGGCGCCGGCTGCGGCAATAATGGTGCTCCGTGCTCGGAGGTGCTTCGCCAGCACTGAGAATGTGCAGCTCGCACCTGCAGCTCGGCCGGACCTCCCACGCTGTGGGGGGCTTATGTTGCAGTCACTGTGACTGAAGTAGAGAACACAGCTGGCGCAGCTTCGGCTGCACTGACCGAGGCCGCGGGGGTCACTGGCAGCCAGCTGCTTGACTTAGCAGAGCTGCCGACTTGAGTCCGATCGCCGATGCGCCAGACCACACTGCTGCAGCTGGCTGGCTCTGAAGATGATTGAAATCAGAAAAACTGGAACAGTAGTCTGCCCACTGCACCCAGCCTGCCACTTCACTTCAAGTACTTGTCACAACTTTTTGTTTTTTCATTATACACAAATAATGCTATTAATGTCGATCACATTTTAATGTTGTTGTGTCAGAGCGCGCGATCTCGTTAAGGCCGGCCCGCCGCCTATTGGCGAACTTTAAGCCTTCAGCCTTCAGCCTACACAGACACGATGTAGACTACATAGTTGGGGTGGGCGACGCACACAGCAAGTTGTCAGTCAGTCGGGGCATCACTGTCACATCCTAATGTTTTCACATAATTTTGCAGATCAGGTTTTGGCTGTCTTCGGCCCGTCCAGCAGGGCTGGCTGTCCGTTTCACCCTTCTCTGTAGTTAATATTACTGTGAGCACCATTGAGTTGGACAATAAAGCACTGGAATACGGTGCCTGTAATTAACTTTTCAGCTCTCTTAGGAACAATTATTCCACAATGTTAGTCAGTAGACTGTAGCTGATAAAGACTTATGGCTATGTTTACTTGTCTAATTGCTGGAGTTCATAAAGAAGTGACGTCGCGTACCGTACATTAAACTGCTTAAAATAATAGTTTCTCGTTGTGCAAATGGTTCTAATTTGTGATATTTATATGTTTCCTTTATCATAATTGCTTCATTTTGCTTGCGAGAAAGTGTCACTCATGCTCGATCAAATGTCACTCATATTAGCACTGAAATTATGAAAATGTCACACATGGCAATCTGAAACCTTGGCAGCTATGGACCACTGTTTTGGAAAGCACAGGCTGCAGCCTGAAGCGCCCAAATGAAGACAGTCAGCAAGAGTGGTGCACATCCCAGGGGCGGAGTGGCCCTACGCTCGGCCAGGCCACAGAAACAAGGGCTGAAATCACATAAGCCCTGAAAATCCTGCAACTGGCACATGCGCAGAAAGTGCATGTGCGTGTCAGTGATGTGACTGCCTGACCCTTGCTGAATAATCAATATTTACGGCAGCAGGTAGGATGCATTTATTTAATTAAAAAAATATTAAGGAGAAACAACTACGGGGGCGTAGCCCCTGTGCCCATACCAAGAAACCGCCCCCGTTATTAATTTTAGGAAACTCAATGTAAATTTCAAATTTCCCATTTACAGGGGAAACCCGTGCCCCTTAACCTTTATTTGAAAGCATGTTTTAATTTATTTTTATATGTACTCTTTAATTACAGGGCCCATACGCGTCCTTCCTTAACCTCACTCTTCCCTATTTCCCTTTAAACTTAATCCTTTCCTTTTGTTATACTCCACCCTAAACCTAAACCTAACCCTCAACGTTAAACCTCCCTTTCCCATTTTTTTATCTGCAAAGTTTTTGTTGTCCCAGTATTGTTACAGAGATTTTTGTATCCTGACCCTACAGTATCAAACAAAATACATGTTACCCCTCCGCAAATCTTTCCCCTCTAAAGCTTCATGTGAACACCTCCATAACTCAGCTTAATATATGACTCTACTCTGGACTGATAATTGATTCATGTTGACAATTTTTGCTTGTGTTTTTTTATTCCAAGTCTTTGTTGCCTCATATGTTTGATGACAAGGCATGGCTTTTTGGTTCTGTGCTTCTCCCTCCCTGGAGCTCGAATAATGTTAGGACCCAAGTCATCAGTGTGCCTGCCCAGGGGCGTAGCTTCCACTGGTGCAGCAGGTGCAGTGGCACCGGGTCCAGGGGCCTGCAGGGCTAACTGAACTCTGATTATTGCTGTATTTCACAGTCCAAACAGCGACCAGGGGTACCTTTCCTTCCTTGCACCGGGGCCCATGACACACTGGTTACCCCACTGTGCGTGCCCAGTGGTCCAAGGCTGGCGGAAGGAACTGCGGATGGATGGATGGATGGATGGATGGATTAATGGATGGCTTCAATCTCCAACCAGTGGCGACCAAAAACAGGTCCTCTCTGGGCAGAAGACACGACTCCAAGCAGTCACTCTTGGAATATGGTATCTCGATTGGGGCAAGATGGCCGCTGACCGGCCGTAACGAGTAGTCGCAGCAAAATCCTCTCCCCCCCTGATGCAGAAAAGGATTGAAATGGGGAGATGAAATGCTACATTACCCTTACCTCCTGGATTGGTTGATCGGCTGGGTGATTGACCGCAATTCACGGCGGTGCTGGAGCCGGGATCTGACAGCATCCGTGAGTTTAGTGACTCTGGAAATTAGCCGTGCAGTCCACCTCCTCCATCGATGTGTGATCGCCGGTAGCAGGATGGCGCCAAGAGTGAACAAACACCAGAAAGATGCTAAGGATGTGCAGAAGGACCCAGCCGCCCCAGCATCTCTGGTCGCGGCTGCGCGAGGCCCTGCGCAGCCCCGTCGAGCGCTATTGAAGGAAACTTAAGAGAGCGGTGGCACTGGCGGTAATGGCGGTAATTGCAGCAATATTGTGAGTCAGAAGGCTGGTAATGAAGGGGGCAGCAAAGCTCGGGAAAGCAACCTCCGGCAGCCTACCTTGATGGAATCTTTTTCGGCAGCGCCACCGGCGGACTCGGCAAAAGCCGGATCGGTGGAACAGATGGAGATCGGTGAAACTGTCCCCCGCGGGGATACATCGTTGCTGTCTCACGACGGGCCGGCTGACAGGCAAGAGCCGAACAAGGAGAGCATAGATGGGCTGAGTGAGCAGAATTTGCTGGGGGAACAGGTACTAGACTGTACTGTGAACAATGAGCTGTCAGTAAGCAATGTGTGCCTCAATATGGAAGTGACTGGGGGGAGTAAAGATAAATGTGTTGATCAGGTGTCGATCCCCCTTACAGAGCCCCTCTTAGAGAAACCATCTTCAGGGAAAATAGTGGAGCAAAGACAGGTACTTAGCCACACTAAAACAATAGCTGGCTCGCCAGAAGGGGATTGCTTTTTTTCTCTCAACGATGACTCTGACTTGTCACTTTCTAGTGAAGGTAATTTTTCTGATGGTTAGGACTCAGCAGAGACCTCTTCAGTGCAAAGAGCACCAGCTGTCCCAAGGGCTGCCTTTCATAAAAGTAGGTCAAAATCTAACTCTACAGTGAGCCCTTCCAGAACGGACATAGCAATGGCTCGAAAGCTTACGTGGGATTACTCAGCTTCCACTCAGCTTTATCAGGACAATGGTGCAATACCTGAACATGGTGGGCACACCAGCCCGATCGGCACAGCTCAGACTCCCTCAATGGATTTAGTATACACCACACTAAAACAGATGCAGGGGGAGGCCAGGCTGGAGAGCCGCAGGGCGAAACAAGCAACCAAGAAACTTCAGGGCTCACTAAGGAAGGTAAATAAATTATACGAGGACATGGCAGACAGGGTTACCCACGTAGAGGAGAGAACTGGCAGACTCGAGGATGAGGTCAATAAATGGCAGGCCTTCAAGGAGACGCAGGAGAAGCTGACGGAGGACTTACAATGGAAGCTCGAAGATTTCGAGAATCGCCAGAGAAGGAATAACATTAGACTCTTGGGATTGGCAGAAAATATTGAGGGAGGAGACGTAATGGCGTTTGTAGTAACCCTGTTGAAGGGAGCATTCCCTGACTTGGCCTCATGGAACTGAGAGACTGAGGTGCAGAGGGCACATCGGTTCCCACTGGCTCAAAAGAGAGGGCATGTTGCGGGTCAAGGTGATAGGCCCAGGGCTATTTTAGTGTATATCGGCAATTTTCTTCTCAGGCAGGCAATTATTGACAAAGCAAAACCAGACGCTAGGCGAACATTTGAGGGCAATACATTCTTCGCCCGTCCAGATTTCTGCCATGCCACTGTCGAAAGGAGGTGGCGGCTTAGACAGCTGATAACTCCTTTTCAGGGGTTGGGATGTGAGGCCTATCTACTGTACCCTGCATGGCTCAAAATAATCTCCAAGGGCCAAGTCTGCATGTTCTTTTCAGAGATTAAGGCACAAGCATATATGAGGGAACTGCAAGAGAAGACGGGGAAAGGTGGAGGGGTTTGATAGATCTTGATGCTGTGTACACTGTGTGCGATTTAATTTGTGCAAGGCAATTACTGCTTTAGTATCCTCTACCATTCATATATGCATTGGTGATTTAAATGACTATATAACTGTTTGACGGCTGGATGAATAGTTTGTAAGGGATGTTTTCAGGGGGAGCAAGGGGAGCAGGGGGGGTGCGACTCAGCTATGGGCTTCAGCTACCTCACATAGGTCATTTCTGACCTGTTTGCCTGTGAGGGGGGGGGGGAGGCTCGGGAGGGGGGGCTTGAGGGCTGGGGGGGATGGTGGGGGGTAGGGAGGGAAGGAGTAGGGTACAGCACAGCACGACATCTGAGACACATGGGGAGACACACGAGGTGTAATGAAGCAACAGAAAATAAAGAAAGAGAAAGCTTAAGAATAAAGATAAAAAAGCTGAAAATAAATTCAAAGGATAATTGGGATGGACAGATGCTTGATGTTCATTAATGAGTCTACAAATCGCCTCAGTCAATGTTTGTGGATTAAATGATCAGGTTAAAAGACAACGGGTTGCAGCTATCTTGAGAACAATGCGCTTGGATCTCTTATGCCTGCAAGAGACACATATAGAGGGTACAAGAGGTAGTTTAATGGAACAGCTAGGTTTCCATCTGATTGCGAATACTAAACAGGGGACTAAAACTAGAGGGGTCGCCATACTTTGCCGACGGGGTGATATAACAGCCAAAAGGAAGTTGGAAGATCAGTGGGGTAGATGGGTTTTGGTGGAGTGCACAATAAGGGGTGAGACGTTTACAATATGTTCAGTGTATGGCTCAACCGAGGATGACCCTGATATTTTTGAATTTTTAGATTTGGAACTAGCCTCCTGGCCTACACCAGTCATCATGTGTGGAGATTTTAATATAAATGGGATGGGGGGACTTTGGACGGAGACTGGCGAAAGGTATATGGGTCAGAAGAAAAGGACTTTTCGAGCAATCTCTAATTTAGCCCGGAATAACTCGTTGGCGGATGTGTGGGCACGATTGAAACCCGATGATCCAGGCAGCACATATTTTTCGGCTCCTCACAGGGTGGTTGTTAGACTTGATTATTTTTTTGTATCTAATTCACTAGTATCTAGGTGTCGGATTGAGAAGCTTCTCCGTATCATCTCTGACCACAATCCTATAGTGTTAACAGTTGATATTGCAAGGGGGGGAAGACCTGAGCAGGTATGGACTTTTGAAAGAGGGCTACTGAAAGATCCGGGATATGTACAACATATGAAGACATGGATAGTGGGTTTCTGGGATATTAATAGAGGAAGCACCAGTTCAGGGGTAGTTTGGGATGCATTTAAAGCTGGGATACGAGGGGAGACACTGAGCTATAGTTTGCATAGACAGAAACAAGAGGCACTGGTAGAGAAAAAGTTATGTCAGGTAATAATTAATACAGAGGAGGAGCTGAATGCTGCAATTACATTAGGTGTATCGTTGGACGAAATTTTGCTTAAACTGGCCTTGGTTAAATCTGAAGCTCAGGAGGCTATAGCCACCAAGGCAGCTGCGACTTTCCTGGCAAGAAAGGAGCAATGTTATGAGCTTAGTGAACGGGTCGGGCACACATTAGCGGTGCGCCTGAGACAGAAAACAGCAATCGGGGAGATTAAGGAGATATCGGATGGAAATGGGAATATAGTTGACGAACCAGAAGGGATTCGAGAGATATTTAGACAATTTTACGGTAAATTATATAATGAAGAACAGGCGAAAGACCCGCTGGAAATCCAAAGGTATCTTAATGAGACTTTAATACAGTCAATTACTGATGAAGATAGGGAGGCACTGGAAACCCCATTGACTGTCGAAGAGATTTATGCCGCCTTGGGCAGCCTTCCATCGGGCAAGGCAGCTGGACCTGATCAGATCCCTTTAGAATTCTACAAAGTTTTCTTGGAAGTAATCGGACTTGACCTAGTCGAAATAATACATCAGGCCCAGTCGGGTTGCTCCGTTCCAGGTTCATGGGCAGGGGCAGATATAGTAATCTTCCTGAAAAAGGGAAACCACCTAGAGAACCAGGGTCATATAGGCCAATAACTTTAATGAATTGTGACGCCAAAATCTTTTCTAAAACTATGGCAACTAGGCTCAGCAAAATTATAGATAAGATGGTTAATTCCAGCCAGCACGGCTTCATCCCAGGGAGAGGAACAACGCAGCATGTTCGCAGGGTTGTAACTCTGTTTGATGCTGCTGAAGTCTCAGGAGAACCTATGGCGGTCATGCTGATGGATGCTGAAAAAGCATTTGACCGGGTCTCCTGGGACTATCTCTGGGCAGCTATGAAGTGGTTTGGCATTGGGGGGGGGGGGGTATGTCAAAGTAATTCAGGCATTGTATAAAGATCCTACAGCCCGACAAAGTAAATGGGAGATATACGACACCTTTAACAATCAAGCATGGTACACGCCAGGGATGCCCATGTTCGCCATTGCTTTTTGCGATATATATTGACCCCCTAATTCGGAAGCTGGAGGCAAATGGCGGCATCGTTCCTATAAGATCTCATGGCCTAGAATATAAAACCTTGGCATATGCAGACGACATCGCACTGGTAACTCCATACCCGTAAAACGCCCTAGTCGCAATCGAGCTGGAAGCTCAAACCTTCGGCCTTGTATCAGGGTATGCCTTAAATAGGTCTAAGACTCAGATAGTTAAGAATGCGGGGGCTGTGTGTGATGATATACGTGTTATTGACTCAGCTGTTTATCTAGGGATTAATATATCCGCAGATCTGGGAAAGACTGTAGACAGAAACATTGAGCCAATAATGTCTAAAGCTAACAAGCATTGGCATAGCCAATAGGTCTCGCCTTTGGGACCTTATAAGTGTTTAGCCATGCAACAGTTGATGTTGTTTCACCAAGGATATTGTACTGCATAACTAAATACTTATAAGGTCCCAAAGGCAAGACCTATTGGCTATGCCAATGATTGTCTTTAAGGTTGCTTCATATGTGCAGAGCAAAAACCAGCCAACACGTTTCGTCCATACACAAATGGACTTCTTCAAGGCACAAATGAAGTGGAGAAATCTATTGTGTAATCCACTTGTGCAACAAGTTAGTTTCACCAGTCGATCCAGGTACAAGTCTTCCTAGAACATTCCATCAAAATGTTTAGAATTAATGACATTTCCTCCATCCCTTCGTCTAAAGTCCATGCATCACATATGTTTCAAACGGATGCAAGAATTAGGGCAGGTCAGCCCATCATCGAACACTACAATTGGGGCCAAGTAGGAAACGGAGAAACACCCTCTCGACCGCGGTGCCACAAGACTAACCGCCAGAATACAATGCAGCAACTTCATAACCGCCACAACACAGGCACGCCCCTGCCACCCTGACCACCACAAAGTCTGTCTTTCTGACTCTAAGCGCTATAACAATACATACAATGCATGCATGTGAAAAAGAATTACATTTTGAGGTCCAATCTCTGGAAGACCTACTGCATGTTTCTGGTACATAGTACACGTGTATAGCATCACAGAGCGGTCACATCGCTTATATACACCGAAGTCATACATATGTACTTCAGATCTATTCCATAGGTCCTACTATATACGTACCGATATAAACAGTGAAAATAAAAGTAAAGGCAACAATCTTTGATAAAAAATGATATGTGATGGAACACTCCCAAAATGACATGTAGGGCCCTTGTCTCAGACTTACGTTATAATTGTGGTTACACTGATGAATTGGTCTTGCAAGCCTCGCGAAACAAACAGAATAGCCTCTAGGCGCTTTGGGTAATGTTCAGAAAATGTATTCTTTAACTCTCAACAAGAAATTCGAAAAAACATACCATCCAAACTGCCTTGAATAAATTAAAAAAATAAGATCTCAAATTCTGCTCTTGCGACACCTGCCCCCATCCCCCCCGCCCCCTTGCAGGCCTTGGGTGCCTTTAAATACCCTTGCCTTTCTTTCAGTTTACCCACTGCTCGGTTGCCCCTTCACTATGTTTGATCCAGGGGCGCAACTAGAAGCAAATTTCGGGGGGGGGGCTAAGAAAAAATTGCGGGGGGCTGACTCTTCCAGTAGAGTGGAGATGCAGGGGCTCTAGAAGGGGTGAAAAAACCAACAAAGCCTCATTTACAAGCGAATGGTCTTTTAAAGACCTGTGAAGTACTCGGGTGCGGCTGTGTGTGTGCGCCAAGCTGTCTCAGCCCGGGCTGCCACACACGGGGGGGGGGGGGGAATGAAGCCCTTTGATCCCAATGGGCGTTGCGCGCCTGGTTTGATCTGTTGCAAACTGCTCACCGTAAAGCGCCGAGAAGCCTTCCGGGCGGGGGGCAGAATTACACAATAAAACTATGCTGGCAGGGAGGGTGTGTGTCAGTGCCAGCTGGGGGCATTAAAGCCAAGCCCTCGCCGTCTGTGCCAGCTTCTACAACTACTTGCCAGAAAGGCGCAACCCCACCTTGGCAGGGGTCATGAGAGCAGAGACGGTGACCCCATTCAACGATCTGTCTTTCTGCCCCCGACAGTGCCAAGAAGGTGTTTTGTTAAAATAGGTTTGCGGTCTGTGCAGCAAAGGGAATAAACATATAGAATGCATGGGAAGAGACATGCACTGGCGGAAAAGAGCGGGGGGGGAGGAGAGGAAAGATTTATAACGCTCAAAAGCAAACATAACCCCCTCTGGGCGCTTCTGTGCTCAACAGAATAATTGATGATTTACCTAGAACTAAAACGGGGGTAGGCGGATTGTTTCCACGAGTGCATATTCTGGCAGCCCAGGGAGCAAAAGCAACCGGAGAGAATCTGCTCTGCCCAACATCACACGGTGCTGACAGTTGGGGAAGCCGGGATTGAAAGTCAAGTTTCCTAGTTCCAATGCATGGAATGTAGGCGGCACATCACGTATCTAGAAGTCTCATAAAGAGCAAAGCTGTTTTCATTAAATCGTGGTGAAACAGCAAGACCTAAAACAATGAGCTGGCTGCTTGTGTGTCCCCTCTGTCCTAAATCACATTTGCTGCTGTCGAAGTCGGAACTGCTTGGGGCGTGAGCACCTCATTTGATGCCGTTACCCAGCAGATTAAAGAGAATTTGGCTGTAAAGTATTGAGTGGCGGATTTTCGGTTGCAGCTGAGAACCTGACATTTGACTGACTCTATGTAGAGGAACTCCATCTCCCAACATGCAACTGAAAAGCACATGAAAGACAGATGAAACCCGGATTGGTTGCCAAACCGATACCGAAAAGAGAGAGTGCTCAACCGATAAACCTCTCGTTTTATGCCAGTCCTGGTTTTTAACCCACCTCCACGTGCTCAGACTCGGGCGCTCATACTTAAAATGGGAAAATCAAATCTACATTCCCGGAATCCAGAGTGATGTGGCTAAAGGTGACACCCTTTAAGATGTGGCCATATTCGCCAGCTTGTGAAACACAGCACGTTGGCTGTGCGATTCTGTGTAAATATCCCTTTTGTTGGTCAGAGGCAGTGAAATTGACTTGTCACGCTGGGAGCTACCGGAAGTGTGACCCCCTGGTGTCCAGACGGGCCAGGCTCGAGGGTCACCAACAAGAACAATGAATCTTATCCAGTCAGACATAGGCTTACCAGTGGGCACAGAGGCGGCTTAGAGGCAAGCTGTGTGGGAGGGGAAAGACGTTTAACACGCTCTTCAGATCTCTTCACGTTTGGCATAGATTTTGCTGAGACAACGTCTATTCAAACTAATGAGATGAAAAGTGAGCGATATAGAGTGAGGACGATAAAAAAAGAGTAGAATGAGAGAAAGAGGAGAAGACAACAAAGAAACAAGCACAGAGGAGCGGGTGCGAGCGAGCGCGGCAGCCTGCAAAGCAGTCCCAAAAACGCTCGTGCGTCGTGGCTGGCCTTTGGATGAGTACGCGCGGCAGACATGTGTTTCCACTTATCGCGCCCGCGTCTGGGCACGATAATTGGAAACACATGTTTGCCGCGCGTACCCATCTCAAAAAGGCCAGCCACGACGCACGAGCGTTTCTTGGACTGCTTTGAAAACTCACTTACAATAAGTCTTCGCCTCTAAGCAGCGCTTGCGCGCTACTCGAGGCTCGACCTAAAAAGGACTTTGATAGAATGCACAATCTACACCTTTCGCTAGTTGGGCGGTGCAATGTGGTAAAAATGGTTTTTCTACCAAAATTTTTGTATCTTTTTAGGGCTATTCCACTTGAATTTGAGAAAAAATGGTTTTTAGCACTGGAGCACTTAGTTAATTGGTTTATTTGGGCACATGGGAAAACTAGGAGGGCACTACGTTTTATGTCTTTGCCAAGGGCAAGGGGAGGATGGGCTGTTCCCGACTTCAGAATGTATTACTGGGCGGCAGCCTTTCAGTATATGAGCGGACTAATTGGGGGAGACGCGTCTGACCCGTGGGTTAAGACTGGATCAATTGACATGTATTCAATTTTGGTTGGAGAAGATGCGGAGAACTGCCTTTTGAAGTTTACTGAGCCTAGTTATTTTAAAAGAACTAGGTTTAAAACCCTGATGGCTGCATATAAGATCTGGACGGCATTTCGTAAAAAAACTGGTCTTGGCAGACTAAATGGCTATACTCAGCTATTCAGGAACCCCACTTTTCCTGGGGAAATCTTCTCAGACTCTACAATGGCGGAATGGGAAAGGTATGGGATCCGGAGATTGGGTGATCTAATGGGGCCACATGGAATTCGGCAGTTTATAGACATACAGAATAGTTATGGTATTAATAAAAGAATTTTTTTTAAGTATCTCCAAATTCGTAGCTTTCTAGGTGGAAAAAAGGGGGGGGGCCCTGTGGATTTGGCAAAAAGAAAATCATGGATGTTATTAGAGGAGGGGAAGATTGTACTATTCGGAGGATATATGCTGAGCTCTCTCTACTCAAAAATGATGATCTTGAAAAATATGAGAAGAAATGGGTAGATAAACTTGGCATAGACCATGATGGCTTTAGAGCCTCATTAGAATTAGGCCAAACCGCTTTATGCTCTGCAGGGCTTCAAGCTCAACAGTATAAAACAATCTTCTCCTTGTATTATACTCCTGCAAGGATCGTGCAAGGGGGGGGGCAGACGGGAACTAGATGCCCTCGATGCGACAGTGTGGACGCTGAAATAATACATATGTTTGCATCATGCCCCCAACTGCAGGCTCTGAAGAAAGCGATAGAATTGTTTTTGGACAGAACATTAGAAATTAAAGTCAGTCTTACCCCTTCTATAATCTTGTTGGGGATAAATAGCGAGGACAGGCAAGATCCACTGCAATGCTTTATGTTTATGGCTATGTCTGTACTGCGCATCTGTATTGCTACAGCCTGGTTGGATAAAACAGCTCCAACGTTCCAACAATGGCTTGCCAGGCTGCTATCTATCTATAACCTTGACAAGGGGATTTATGAGAGAAAGGGGAAAAGGGGGAGGCTGCTTGGCAAACGTATTTGGGGACCCATTTATAGATGGAAGGAAAATCAGCAGTAATGATTGTCTTAGTGGGCCACTCGGGCCAGATCTCTGCTTTCTTTCTTTATGTGTTCTTTCCGAAGAGGTATTTGAATAAGGAGGATAAATTATGCAATACCGATGTTTCGTGCTGTAAATGCTATCTGGGTTTATTGTTGTTGTTTTTGCTTCTTCTTTTTGTTTTTTTTATTTGTGTCTCTTTATATTGTTTTTTCTGTATTGCGAAGTATGTATATATCTCAGATGATTTTTGTATGTTTCTCTGCTAAGTTGCTGTGCTAAGAATAAAAAACTAAAATATTTAAAAAAAAAAGAAAAAAAAAAGGAATATGGTATCTCAGTCTTCAATAACTTACACAGCTTGGACAGTCAACTAACCTAGTAGAGCGCAACCCTAGACCGGGGAGGTCACGACACATGGTGAGGGTGCAAATAAGATTCACAATATATTTCATAAACAAAGATTGGGAGAAACCTTTGTTCAAAATGGAGCACTGCTATCATTTCTCATTAAAAAAAAAGCAGTGCATGTGTTGATGCAAAACAATGGACTCTGCAGGCCAGGGCAGCACCAGAACCAATAGAAGGTGCAACACCATTGAGGGGTCTATGAGTTAGAATATTGCTCTCGCAGCACTGTTTCCCCTCACAACACAGCATGCACGTGTCCAGACACTACAAGTGACAGCATACACTCCTCCGCGCAGCGCTGTTTGCCCTCACAGCATGCATGTGTCCGGACACTACAAGTGACAGCATACACTCCTGCGCGCAGCACTGTTTCCCCTCGCAGTGCAGCATGCACGTGTCCGGACACTACAAGTGACAGCATACACTCCTGCATGCAGCACTGTTTCCCCTCGCAGCGCAGTACACTACAAGTGACAGCATACACTCCTCCGCGCAGCGCTGTTTCCCCTCACACCACAGCATGCATGTGTCCGGACACTACAAGTGACAGCATACACTCCTGCGCGCAGCACTGTTTCCCCTCGCAGCGCAGTACACTACAAGTGACAGCATACACTCCTCCGCGCAGTGCTGTTTCCCCTCGCAGTGCAGCATGCACGTGTCCGCACACCTCAAGTGACAGCATACACTCCTGCATGCAGCACTGTTTCCCCTCGCAGCGCAGTACACTACAAGTGACAGCATACACTCCTCCGCTCAGCGCTGTTTCCCCTCACAGCACAGCATGCATGTGTCCGGACACTACAAGTGACAGCATACACTCCTGCGCGAGGCACTGTTTCTCCTCGTAGCGCAGTACACTACAAGTGACAGCATACACTCCTCCGCGCAGCGCTGTTTCCCCTCACAGCACAGCATGCTTGTGTCCGGACACTACAAGTGACAGCATACACTCCTGCATGCAGCACTGTTTCCCCTCGCAGCGCAGTACACTACAAGTGACAGCATACACTCCTCCGCGCAGCGCTGTTTCCCCTCAAACCACAGCATGCATGTGTCCGGACACTACAAGTGACAGCATACACTACTGCGCGCAGCACTGTTTCCCCTCGCAGCGCAGTACACTACAAGTGACAGCATACACTCCTCCGCGCAGTGCTGTTTCCCCTCGCAGCACAGCATGCGTGTGTCCGGACACTACAAGTGACAGCATACACTCCTCCGCGCAGTGCTGTTTCCCCTCGCAGCACAGCATGCGTGTGTCCGGACACTACAAGTGACAGCATACACTCCTCCGCGCAGCGCCGTTTCCCCTCGCAGTGCAGCATGCGTGTGTATGGACACTACAAGTGACAGCATACACTCCTCCGCGCAGCGCTGCTTCCCCTCGCAGCGCAGCATGCATGTGTACGGACACTACAAGTGACAGCATACACTCCTCCGCGCAGCGCTGCTTCCCCTCGCAGCGCAGCATGCATGTGTCCGGACACTACAAGTAACAGCATGCACTCCTCCATGTAGCAGGTGGGGATCTAAGCCATTTTTAGGGGCGAGGGTCCTGAACTGCAGTGATAGCGCCCCCTCACCTTCTGCTCTCATTCTATAAATCTCCTTGGCCGGGGAGAGGCCGGGGTATGCTGGAGCTCTGGCTGGAAACGCCCTCCTCCCCACACTGAGGTGGAGAGCACCTATAGTAGCTGTTGTATTCTCTCTCTGGGATCCGGAGCCACCAGCTCCCAGGCTCTGTAGGTGCCACTGATGGGCAGGACTGAGAACGCTGTCTAATGATTGTGATCCTTTAACAAGAGGGTCCTCCTGGTGTGACGCTCGGATCCTGGCAGTCCGAAAGTTTCTGTGTCATACTAGAGGTCTTATAGACAGGCTTGTCAGAAGTCATTGTGAGGCCAGGGGCAAAAATTAATGCGGGCCCTATGGGGCCTTTGCACGCTTCTCACTCTATTAAAACTTAAATGTACTGTAGGGAAAGAGAAAAGATGGTGACTGGCTTCATCTAGTGGTGTAGCCTTGTAAGCTCCCTCTATAACTGGAGGTTGCAGGCTTGCTTTAAATTAAATATGCGTAAATACATTTTGTTATAGGCGCACCGGGCCCTGTAAAGTACAGAGCCCCGGGGTCATGCCACCGCTGTCACCTCCATGTGTCAGCCCTGCTTACAGAGATCACTTGGGTACTAGGGAGAATGTTTACTCCTCAGCCCTCCCTTTCCGTGCGGCAGCACCATATCCTGCCACAAGAGGGCAACAAAGTGAAGTCAGCATAAAACAAGCTTTGAGAGAGCAAATATGTGCTGTGCAAAGTGTTCTCAAGTTTGACTGCCACACACAGTAAGATGCATTCAGGGAATCAGCCGTGCAAATGTCCCTCGCTTACCTAACTGGTAAAGAATGGACAATGGCATCCAACATTGTCTCACCGTTGATGGTGTATGCCACACACACACACGAGCGCGCACTTGGAGCTGGGAAACCAGGTTCGAGTCTCAGCGTCGCTCAACATCGTGTGATTCTGGGCAAATCACTTAATGTCCCCGTGCCCACCAAAAATGAATGTGTCCTTATGTAACGCAACTGGTGCTCATGTAAAGCGCTCTGATACCTTTGGGTGGAGTTCGGGGGGAAGGGAGGGGTGTGTGTGCGTGTGTGTGTACGTACGCATGCATGCATGCATGCATCACTCACAAATCCCTGCAGCAGAAGTCCAGAGCTGCCTATCTGACTGACCAACCGAGACTCTCTGGCTCCCACTGGGGTCGAGGAACATGCCAGGGTGCCATGCTTACAGCGAAACGCACTGTGGCATAGAGCAGAGAAATGGAAGCATTCTCTGCAAGTCAGCATCATGTGTCAAGGCTCTTGTAACTTTCTGACAGGTGTCACTCTTGCAATACAAATGCAACAGCGCCGTCTAGTGGTGCTAAAGTGCCACTACTCCAAAATATAAATGGCATTTACAACAGCGTTCTGCGAAACTTGGGGAGTTATTAAATGTAAGGGTGGGCGTAGTTCGCGAAGTAGCGCTACGCGAAGCTACGCAAAGTGCAGTTCGCACTACGCGAGCTACGCGTAGCACTACGCGAACTGCGTAGTGCGCTGTTCGCAATGATTGCACAGTGCCGGGTGCTTGTCCGCACTGTGCAATCATTGAAAACGGCATCTTGCACAGTGCGAGCTGTCTTTTACTGCCGCTCGAGTAGATTTTTACTCAAGCGGCAGCTTTCTCAACGCGGACTGTTAGTTTCTCATCGCGAGCGGTCGCGAGCATACGCGACCACTCGCAATGAGAAACCTGACCTCCCCGCGTTGAGAATCTCGCCGGGAGGTTTATTTTCCACACTCGCGATCGGCAACTTGATGTTGCTGATCGCGAACGAGGAAAAAGTCTCGCCGGGATGTCATTTTGCTTGCTCGCGGTCGCCAACTTGACGTTGAGGACCGCGAGCAAGCAAAAATGACCGCTGCACTACGCTACGCTACGCGTGTTTGCACTGTGCTACGTGCAATTCGCGTTGTGCGAAGTAGCGCAAACTTCGCAAACTACGCGAGCGTAGCGTAGTGCTTTGCCCAGGGTTAATTAAATGATGTAGTTCTCTTCGGACATCCAGATCCATAAAGAGGGACTGAGACGGCCCCCACAAGAATGGGTGCCATTTGACACTGTTCCGACCAAAATCAAATCTCACAACAAAGGCTCGTGCAAATCATATTGCCAACATTTTAAAAATACAGGATTTGAAAAAAATCGGGGGAAATGTATTTCCCCCCTTAACATGTATTGAAGTAGGGGCAATTTTAGGCAGGAGACAGCTAAAATAAAGCAATTTTTGGCTTAAAAAATCTGAAGTTTCCTGCCTGAATCGGGCCTGTCGTCGTGTATTGTAATTGCATTTATATAGCGCTTACTACCCCTGATGAGGCGTCGAAGTGCTTTTCAGTGAGTAGCACGCTACTTTGGAACCCAAAACAGATTAGTTGTGATTTAGTATAGAGAAATATTAAATTAATTTGAGCAGTGGACATGTGAGTCTTAGTTGGATTGAAAAGGATAGTGGAGGGATAGAAGAGGGAAGGTGTCTAGAAAGTGTTTATTTGGAGATCATAGCAGTAGGAGGAGGTTTGGGATGAGTAAGGAAAGATGGAGAGGGGAAGAGAATTAGGAAGAAAGATGAGATATCGGATGAGTCTAGAAGAGATACATGAGGGAAGGGTTTAGAAAGGATTGTTTGGGAGATCTGAATAGTAAAAGAGGTTTGAGATGATGCAAGGAGGGGTAGAGAAGGGAAGAGTCTAGAAAGGGTTATTTTGGGGATCATAGTAGTATAGAAAGGGGCTAGGGATGAGTCAGAGAGTGGAGGTAGAGGATATATTGAGAGAGGTATGGGGTGAGATATAGGGTACTGCATTGGGATGCTGAATTAGGAGTAAAGTAATAAATATAAAGATACATAAGTACAAGGAAGGTAATATATCTAGATTTAAGTTGTATGTAATAAACTCAGACTTTCAAGTGTTGCTGTATTTTAAGCTAAGACGCATCAGAGCTCTAGCAGCACTCGGTCAACAATCCTGCAGGACAGACGCATCAGAGCTCTAGTGACAGGACAGACGCATCAGAGCTCTAGCAGCACTCGGTCAAAAATCCTGTAGGATAGACGCATCAGGGCTCTAGATGCGCTGGGTGAACAATCCTGCCAGACAGACGCATCAGGGCTCTAGATGCACTGGGTGAACAATCCTGCAGGACAGACGCATCAGGGCTCTAGCGGCACTGGGTGAACAATCCTGCAGGCCAGACGCATCCGGGCTCTAGATGCACTGGGTGAACAATCCTGCCAGACAGACGCATCAGGGCTCTAGCGGCACTGGGTGAACAATCCTGCCGGACAGACGCATCAGGGCTCTAGCGGCACTGGGTGAACAATCCTGCCAGACAGACGCATCAGGGCTCTAGCGGCACTGGGTGAACAATCCTGCAGGACAGACGCATCAGGGCTCTAGCGGCACTGGGTGAACAATCCTGCCAGACAGACGCATCAGGGCTCTAGCGGCACTGGGTGAACAATCCTGCCTGACTGACGCATCCGGGCTCTAGCGGCACTGGGTGAACAATCCTGCCAGACAGACGCATCAGGGCTCTAGCGGCACTGGTTGAACAATCCTGCAGGACAGACGCATCAGGGCTCTAGCGGCACTGGGTGAACAATCCTGCCAGACAGACGCATCAGGGCTCTAGCGGCACTGGGTGAACAATCCTGCCAGACAGACGCATCAGGGCTCTAGCGGCACTGGGTGAACAATCCTGCCAGACAGACCCATCAGGGCTCTAGCGGCACTGGGTGAACAATCCTGCCAGACAGACCCATCAGGGCTCTAGCGGCACGGGGTGAACAATCCTGCCAGACAGACGCATCAGGGCTCTAGCGGCACTGGGTGAACAATCCTGCCGGACAGACGCATCAGGGCTCTAGCGGCACTGGGTGAACAATCCTGCCAGACAGACGCATCAGGGCTCTAGCGGCACTGGGTGAACAATCCTGCAGGACAGACGCATCAGGGCTCTAGCGGCACTGGGTGAACAATCCTGCAGGACAGACGCATCAGGGCTCTAGCGGCACTGGGTGAACAATCCTGCCAGACAGACGCATCAGGGCTCTAGATGCACTGGGTGAACAATCCTGCCAGACAGACGCATCAGGGCTCTAGCGGCACTGGGTGAACAATCCTGCCAGACAGACGCATCAGAGCTCTAGCGGCACTGGTTGAACAATCCTGCCAGACAGACGGATCAGAGCTCTAGCGGCACTGGTTGAACAATCCTGCCAGACAGACGCATCAGGGCTCTAGCGGCACTGGGTGAACAATCCTGCCAGACAGACGCATCAGGGCTCTAGCGGCACTGGGTGAACAATCCTGCCAGACAGACGCATCAGGGCTCTAGCGGCACTGGGTGAACAATCCTGCCAGACAGACGCATCAGGGTTCTAGCGGCACTGGGTGAACAATCCTGCAGGACAGACGCATCAGGGCTCTAGCGGCACTGGGTGAACAATCCTGCCAGACAGACGCATCAGGGCTCTAGCGGCACTGGGTGAACAATCCTGCCAGACAGACGCATCAGGGCTCTAGCGGCACTGGGTGAACAATCCTGCCAGACAGACGCATCAGGGCTCTAGCGGCACTGGGTGAACAATCCTGCAGGACAGACGCATCAGGGCTCTAGCGGCACTGGGTGAACAATCCTGCAGGACAGACGCATCAGGGCTCTAGCGGCACTGGCTGAACAATCCTGCAGGACAGACACATCAGGGCTCTAGCGGCACTGGGTGAACAATCCTGCAGGACAGACGCATCAGGGCTCTAGCGGCACTGGGTGAACAATCCTGCCAGACAGACGCATCAGGGCTCTAGCGGCACTGGGTGAACAATCCTGCAGGACAGACGCATCAGGGCTCTAGCGGCACTGGGTGAACAATCCTGCAGGCCAGACGCATCCGGGCTCTAGCGGCACTGGGTGAACAATCCTGCCGGACAGACGCATCAGGGCTCTAGCGGCACTGGGTGAACAATCCTGCCGGACAGACGCATCAGGGCTCTAGCGGCACTGGGTGAACAATCCTGCAGGACAGACGCATCAGGGCTCTAGCGGCACTGGGTGAACAATCCTGCCAGACAGACGCATCAGGGCTCTAGCGGCACTGGGTGAACAATCCTGCCAGACAGACGCATCAGGGCTCTAGCGGCACTGGGTGAACAATCCTGCCAGACAGACGCATCAGGGCTCTAGCGGCACTGGTTGAACAATCCTGCCAGACAGACGCATCAGGGCTCTAGCGGCACTGGGTGAACAATCCTGCCAGACAGACGCATCAGGGCTCTAGCGGCACTGGGTGAACAATCCTGCCAGACAGACGCATCAGGGCTCTAGCGGCACTGGGTGAACAATCCTGCCAGACAGACGCATCAGGGTTCTAGCGGCACTGGGTGAACAATCCTGCAGGACAGACGCATCAGGGCTCTAGCGGCACTGGGTGAACAATCCTGCCAGACAGACGCATCAGGGCTCTAGCGGCACTGGGTGAACAATCCTGCCAGACAGACGCATCAGGGCTCTAGCGGCACTGGGTGAACAATCCTGCCAGACATACGCATCAGGGCTCTAGCGGCACTGGGTGAACAATCCTGCAGGACAGACGCATCAGGGCTCTAGCGGCACTGGGTGAACAATCCTGCAGGACAGACGCATCAGGGCTCTAGCGGCACTGGGTGAACAATCCTGCAGGACAGACACATCAGGGCTCTAGCGGCACTGGGTGAACAATCCTGCAGGACAGACGCATCAGGGCTCTAGCGGCACTGGGTGAACAATCCTGCCAGAAAGACGCATCAGGGCTCTAGCGGCACTGGGTGAACAATCCTGCAGGACAGACGCATCAGGGCTCTAGCGGCACTGGGTGAACAATCCTGCAGGCCAGACGCATCCGGGCTCTAGCGGCACTGGGTGAACAATCCTGCCAGACAGACGCATCAGGGCTCTAGCGGCACTGGGTGAACAATCCTGCCGGACAGACGCATCAGGGCTCTAGCGGCACTGGGTGAACAATACTGCCGGACAGACGCATCAGGGCTCTAGCGGCACTGGGTGAACAATCCTGCAGGACAGACGCATCAGGGCTCTAGCGGCACTGGGTGAACAATCCTGCCAGACAGACGCATCAGGGCTCTAGCGGCACTGGGTGAACAATCCTGCCAGACGGACGCATCAGGGCTCTAGCGGCACTGGGTGAACAATCCTGCCAGACAGACGCATCAGGGCTCTAGCGGCACTGGTTGAACAATCCTGCAGGACAGACGCATCAGGGCTCTAGCGGCACTGGGTGAACAATCCTGCCAGACAGACGCATCAGGGCTCTAGCGGCACTGGGTGAACAATCCTGCCAGACAGACGCATCAGGGCTCTAGCGGCACTGGGTGAACAATCCTGCCGGACAGACGCATCAGGGCTCTAGCGGCACTGGGTGAACAATCCTGCCGGACAGACGCATCAGGGCTCTAGCGGCACTGGGTGAACAATCCTGCCAGACAGACGCATCAGGGCTCTAGCGGCACTGGGTGAACAATCCTGCAGGACAGACGCATCAGGGCTCTAGCGGCACTGGGTGAACAATCCTGCAGGACAGACGCATCAGGGCTCTAGCGGCACTGGGTGAACAATCCTGCAGGACAGACGCATCAGGGCTCTAGCGGCACTGGGTGAACAATCCTGCAGGACAGACGCATCAGGGCTCTAGCGGCACTGGGTGAACAATCCTGCCAGACAGACGCATCAGGGCTCTAGCGGCACTGGGTGAACAATCCTGCCAGACAGACGCATCAGGGCTCTAGCGGCACTGGGTGAACAATCCTGCCAGGCAGACGGATCAGAGCTCTAGCGGCACTGGTTGAACAATCCTGCCAGACAGACGCATCAGGGCTCTAGCGGCACTGGGTGAACAATCCTGCCAGACAGACGCATCAGGGCTCTAGCGGCACTGGGTGAACAATCCTGCCAGACAGACGCATCAGGGCTCTAGCGGCACTGGGTGAACAATCCTGCAGGACAGTCGCATCGGAGGTCTAGCGGCACTGAGTCAACAATCCTGCAGGTCAGGCCTAGGATTCACGCACATATTGCCCTCTACTTGCCCATTACTATAGTCCAGGAAGCTTTCCAGACAGCCTGAGGTGGGACCAGGTGGGTGCTGCGCAGAGGTACCCCACCAACCACACACCGACTCTGGAGAAGGATTGAGGGGAGGGCTGTTGTTCCCCATTCTTCAAAGCGTTCATACAATCGATGGGGTGTTTGAGAACATCTAACTCTGAGGAAAAAAGAAGTTCATGGTCATCCATGGCAAAAGAAAAGGGGGGCTACTGCCGGAGTCTCTGGACTTTTAATGGGGAGTCACAGGCATCACCCCAAAATGATAAATTACTGTCCGTTGCCAAGACTCGGCAGTGCAAGGAGGTGGGTGCCCTCCTTACGGGCAGAGGGTGTCAGAGATTGCATACCCCCCTCTCGCAGAAGCACTTAGGGTGCAACTGGGTAGCGCTGGAGTTAGTGTTCAAGCAGCTTCTAGGTTATCTTCTGGGGACAAAGCAAAACGTGATGGGAGAGTCGGACAATGCGGCTGTGAACCGTCGCCCTAAGGTGCAGGATTCCAGAAGGGCCTCCCCCTCTGTGGCGGGATGAATGGTACATCCTACCCTGCTCTGTAGGATTCCAGAAGGGCCTCCCCCTCTGTGGCGGGATGAATGGTACACCCTGCCCTGTGCTCTAGGATTCCAGACGGGCCTCCCCCTCTGTGGTGGGATGAATGGTACACCCTGCCCTGCTATGTCGGATTCCAGAAGTGCCTCCCCCTCTGTGGCGGGATTAATGGTACATCCTACCCTGCTCTGTAGGATTCCAGAAGGGCCAGGGCACGAGTCGGGGGTACACGCGGGTGAACGGCATCCACCCACTATTTTCACAGGGTGAACGCCGTCCACCTTGCCAAGAATTTGGGCCCCACTGAATAATATGCTGAACTCATCTCGGTGTAATTTCCAAACACCGGGACACTTTCAGCAGCGCCTGCATGTTGTCTGCTTTCCATCTGCAACAAGCAACAACCTGCAGGCGGGGACAGGGCTTTCTTATTTTAGACTCCTGCTGGGCCCATAACAAAGGCCGAATTTGAGGGGCCATCAGGCCTCCTTTTGTTCGAGTCTCTTGGCTGGGAGCAGTCAGGAGCCCCACACCTGATGCAAATGAAGCGGAGGGGAAACAAAGGCTCACACCTTGTTAGCACTTTACACATACTAAAGAGAGGCAGCTTTTCACTTTGTTCAGTCCCTGTTTAGGAGATATGCATGCACTGTAAGAATATCAGATGTGTTGGTCTTTCCCAGTATTTACACAAAGCAAATTGCATTTATATAGAGCTTACTTCCCCTGAGGAGGTGTTGAAATAATTTAAGTACCACTATTTTATCTTGTATAGCCCTACTCATTCCAATGCAGGGTGTCAGAGCCCTTTACATCAGACGTGCATATTACATATACAATAAATTATATACATCTGTAAATTAATGTACAGGATGTGTTACATAAAACTGGGGGACTACAAGGTGTAGAAGTCACATTTCATCTTCCATTGCTCACTATGCTATTATCCTCGCAATGCGCTTAAACGTACACACGATAGACCTGCTAAACATATATGTGAGGGCTTTAGATCTGATGTCACTTCTTGTGATGCCACTTACTGTAAAGTCGTGGCTTGTGATGCCACTTTCTATGATGTCAATTCCTGTGATGCCATGTGTGATGTCGTGCGCCATGATGTCATGCGCCGTGATGTCGCGCGCCGTGATGTCACTTGCACACTGCCTAACTAGGTTAGTCCCCCCACTTCTTTTTTTAGGACTTGTGCCCTGAGAAGGGCCTCCCCCTCTGTGGCGGGATGAATGGTACACCCTGCCCTGCTCTGTGGGATTCCAGAAGGGCCTCCCCCTCTGTGGCGGGATGAATGGTACACCCTGCCCTGCTCTGTGGGATTCCAGAAGTGCCTTCCCCTCTGTGGCGGGATGAATGGTACATCGTTCCCTGCTCTGTAGGATTCCAGAAGGGCCTCCCCCTATGTTGCGGGATGAATGGTACACTCTGCCCTGCTCTGTAGGATTCCAGAAGGGCCTCCCCCTCTGTGGCGGGATGAATGGTACACCCTGCCCTGCTCTGTAGGATTCCAGAAGGGCCAGCCCCCTCTGTGGCGGGATGAATGGTACACCCTGCCCTGCTCTGCAGCCAGGGCAGCTGGGAGAGAATTGACCTGCCCTGTCCCACATCGAGCCCAGCTTGCATGCGTGCAGGGCCAGTAATGGACAGGCTTTTACCACTCGGGTGATGAAAGCTGCACATAAGGCCGAGCTCAGAGGCCCTGCTCTGGACAGGCTGCAGTGTCCCTGCCCTCCCTCATCCTATCACAGAAGACAAAGAGCTGCTGAGCCCCCGGGCACCGTCTGGGTGTCGGAGGCTGGCACAGGCGGCCGCTGATCAATGCCCCCCTCAGTACCCGTGCCATCACCGTTGTTCCATGAGACAGATGGGACGAGGGGAAGTGTGGAGGCTTCTGACAGCGACAGCCTCCTGCCCCCCACCCCCAGTTAACGCTGCTGGCACTCTCCATCCAAACACACCCACAGAGGCCCCTGGGGGACAGTGATAGGTTCATGCACACCCTCTTTAACCCTGCTGACGCTGCTTCTTCTGATACCCACAAAAGTTTATAATGGACAGTGAGAGGTCAATGGACCAGCTCTTTAACCCCTTCTGACGCTGCAGCTTCTGATACTCACAGAGCCCCCCGGGGAAAGGTTAATGCGCCCCTCTTGAACCCCTTCTGACGCTGCACCTTCTGATACTCACAGAGCCCCCCGGGGAAAGGTTAATGCGCCCCTCTTTAACCCCTTCTGACGCTGCAGCTTCTGATACCCACAGACGTTTATTGGGGATAGTGATGGGTTCATGGACCATCTCTTTAACCCCTGCTGATGCTGCATCTTCTGGTACCCATAGAGCCCCCCTGGGGATAGTGATAGGTTCATGCACCCCTCTTTAACCCCTGTTGATACTTCATCTTCTGGCACCCACAGAGGCCCCTGGGGGATGGTGATAGGTCCATGCACCCCCTCTTTTTTAACCTCCTGACTGACACTACATCTTCTGACACCCACAGGCGTTTATGGCGGATAGTGATGGGTTCATGCACCCCCTCTTTAACCCCCGCTGACGCTGCATCTTCTGATACCCACAGAGCCCCCTGGTGATAGGCTCATGCACCCCTCTTTAACCCTTACCATCACTGCATCTTTTGATACCCACAGAGCCCTCTGGGGATAGGTTCGTGCGCCCCTCTTTAACCCTTACCATCACTGCATCTTTTGATACCCACAGAGCCCCCTGGGGATAGGTTCATGCGCCCCTCTTTAATCCCCGCTGACGCTGCATCTTCTGATACCCACAGAGCCCCCTGGGGATAGGTTCATGTGCCCCTCTTTAACCCTTACCATCACTGCATCTTTTGATACCCACAGAGCCCCCTGGGGATAGGTTCATGCGCCCCTCTTTAACCCCCGCTGACGCTGCATCTTCTGATACCCACAGAGCCCCCTGGGGATAGGCTCATGTGCCCCTCTTTAACCCTTACCATCACTGCATCTTTTGATACCCACAGAGCCCCTTGGGGACTGGTTCATGCGCCCCTCTTTAACCCTTACCATCACTGCATCTTTTGATACCCACAGAGCCCCCTGGGGATAGGTTCATGCGCCCCTCTTTAACCCTTACCATCACTGCATCTTCTGATACCCACAGAGCCCCCCTGGGGATAGTGATAGGTTCATGCACACCTCTTTAACCCCCGCTGACGCTGCATCTTCTGATACCCACAGAGCCCCCTGGGGATAGGTTCATGCACCCCTCTTTAACCCCCGCAGACGCTGCATCTTCTGATACCCACAGAGCCCCCTGGGGATAGGTTCATGCACCCCTCTTTAACCCCCGCAGACGCTGCATCTTCTGATACCCACAGAGCCCCCTGGGGATAGGTTCATGTGCCTCTCTTTAACCCTTACCATCACTGCATCTTTTGATACACACAGAGCCCCCTGGGGACTGGTTCATGCGCCCTTCTTTAACCCTTACCATCACTGCATCTTTTGATACCCACAGAGCCCCCTGGGGATAGGTTCATGCGCCCCTCTTTAACCCTTACCATCACTGCATCTTCTGATACCCACAGAGCCCCCCTGGGGATAGTGATAGGTTCATGCACACCTCTTTAACCCCCGCTGATGCTGCATCTTCTGATACCCACAGAGCCCCCTGGGGATAGGTTCATGCACCCCTCTTTAACCCCCGCTGACGCTGCATCTTCTGATACCCACAGAGCCCCCTGGGGATAGGTTCATGCGCCCCTCTTTAACCCCCGCAGACGCTGCATCTTCTGATACCCACAGAGCCCCCTGGGGATAGGTTCATGTGCCCCTCTTTAACCCTTACCATCACTGCATCTTTTGATACCCACAGAGCCCCCTGGGGACTGGTTCATGCGCCCCTCTTTAACCCTTACCATCACTGCATCTTTTGACACCCACAGAGCCCCCTGGTGATAGGTTCATGCGCCCCTCTTTAACCCCCGCTGATGCTGCATCTTCTGATACCCACAGAGCCCCCTGGGGATAGGTTCATGCGCCCCTCTTTAACCCCCGCTGATGCTGCATCTTCTGATACCCACAGAGCCCCCTGGGGATAGGTTCATGCGCCCCTCTTTAACCCCCGCTGACGCTGCATCTTCTGATACCCACAGAGCCCCCTGGGGATAGGTTCATGCGCCCCTCTTTAACCCCCGCTGACGCTGCATCTTCTGATACCCACAGAGCCCCTGGGGATAGGTTCATGCGCCCCTCTTTAACCCCCGCTGTCGCTGCATCTTCTGATACCCACAGAGCACCCTGGGGATAGGTTCATGCGCCCCTCTTTAACCCCCGCTGACGCTGCATCTTCTGATACCCACAGAGCCCCCTGGGGATAGGTTCATGCGCCCCTCTTTAACCCCCGCTGATGCTGCATCTTCTGATACCCACAGAGCCCCCTGGGGATAGGTTCATCGCCCCTCTTTAACCTCTGCTGATGCTGCATCTTCTGATACCCACAGAGCCCCCTGGGGATAGGTTCATGCGCCCCTCTTTAACCCTTACCATCACTGCATCTTCTGATACCCACAGAGCCCCCCTGGGGATAGTGATAGGTTCATGCACACCTCTTTAACCCCCGCTGATGCTGCATCTTCTGATACCCACAGAGCCCCCTGGGGATAGGTTCATGCACCCCTCTTTAACCCCCGCAGACGCTGCATCTTCTGATACCCACAGAGCCTCCTGGGGATAGGTTCATGCGCCCCTCTTTAACCCCCGCAGACGCTGCATCTTCTGATACCCACAGAGCCCCCTGGGGATAGGTTCATGTGCCCCTCTTTAACCCTTACCATCACTGCATCTTCTGATACCCACAGAGCCTCCTGGGGATAGGTTCATGCGCCCCTCTTTAACCCCCGCTGATGCTGCATCTTCTGATACCCACAGAGCCCCCTGGGGATAGGTTCATGTGCCCCTCTTTAACCCTTACCATCACTGCATCTTCTGAGACCCACAGAGCCCCCCTGGGGATAGTGATCGGTTCATGCGCCCCTCTTTAACCCCCGCTGATGCTGCATCTTCTGATACCCACAGAGCCCCCTGGGGATAGGTTCATGTGCCCCTCTTTAACCCCCGCTGACGCTGCATCTTCTGATACCCACAGAGCCCCCTGGGGATAGGTTCATGCGCCCCTCTTTAACCCCCGCTGACGCTGCATCTTCTGATACCCACAGAGCCCCCTGGGGATAGGTTCATGCGCCCCTCTTTAACCCCCGCTGTCGCTGCATCTTCTGATACCCACAGAGCACCCTGGGGATAGGTTCATGCGCCCCTCTTTAACCCCCGCTGATGCTGCATCTTCTGATACCCACAGAGCCCCCTGGGGATAGGTTCATGCGCCCCTCTTTAACCCCCGCTGATGCTGCATCTTCTGATACCCACAGAGCCCCCTGGGGATAGGTTCATGCGCCCCTCTTTAACCCTTACCATCACTGCATCTTCTGAGACCCACAGAGCCCCCCTGGGGATAGTGATCGGTTCATGCGCCCCTCTTTAACCCCCGCTGATGCTGCATCTTCTGATACCCACAGGACTAGAGGATTTTCATTGTGATAATGTTTGTTAGGCCCTTATGAGACAGGTAGTGTACTGTTGTGCTAGCTGTAATTTTGTACATATTTGTAATAATTGTACAACTGTCTGCATGATGGTTGCTAGCATGTGCACACTCCAGCAGGCCTGTGTTGGTTATGGTGTCAGTCATTGGTAAGACTATATAGACCTAACTGGTTCATTCAGATATGTCAGATCTCATAGGTTAGATCTTGTTCCTGTGATAAGTTATGAGAAAGCCAGTTGACCTGATTTACTTATTGTGAAAAATATGTTTTAAATGCAATGGGCTTTGAGTGGTGGATTGTTATTGCACTGCGGTCAAAGCCTGTAGGCAGGTATTTTGTTAAATAATATCTCACAGAGTACCATGGTAGGAAAGGGTTTTGGTGTTGGTGACCTACTGGAACAAACAGTGGAGACAGAAGATTTACAATGTGATAATCATTATAACTCCCCCTTAGGATGGATTTTATATGGTTTTGACAACTGTAACTTTGTATATATTTATCATTTTATAACTTTGTACCTAGTACTTAATTTGTAAAAATATAAGTGCCACAGCCCTCATCAGGAGGCCAATGAAACTTGCATCATCCACGGCCCCTGACAGCGCTGCCGAAGACAGTACCAACACAACTACTAACCATCCTGCTCATAAAAGTGTGACAGTTTAGGCCATTCCAGGCTCCAAAAGCTATAGGAATGGCTTTGGCGTTAAGTATTAATAAACAACTGTTCTTGTGCTCATCTCTAAATTACACAAACAGCGCCACCATGTGGCAAATTGTTATAAGTGCCGGCGTTGACAATTAAGTGCCAGTGCCGAGCAGCAGAAACCACCGGCTCAAATTAAACACTGTTTGTACCTGATGGTTGCCTTATGGGAACGCTCATGCTCAATACAGTAGATCTGAGTTGGTTATGATGACAAGCCAGTGATAAAGGCCACAGGCCTGATTGGTTCACTTGGAAAAGTTATGCCAAAAGCCATAGTTTAGTTCTGATCTGTTCTTATAAAAGTTACAACAAAGGCATGAGGGTCCTTTTATTTAGAATGAAACACATATGTTAAAGCCAGTAAGCATTCAAGGTTGTCTTGTTATTGTACCTTAGTAAATCTACAGACATGTATTTTGTTACATGAAATCTCACAGATTACCTTTGTAGGTAAGGAGTTTGGTCTTGATTACCACCTCTGACAAACCCTAGGGGCTAGATTTGCACTGTAATAATTCTTGCTAGGTCTGACAGGCCTACTTTTCTGCCAGGATCTTGTAATAAAAAAATTAAAAATACATAGGAAATTAAAATAGGAGAAAAAAGAAATCGGATCAGAAAAATGCTGTCACTCTCAGGGCAATAAAGTCAATGGCTGAAGCCCTTCGCTTGCATGAATGATAATATTCAGCATACGGCAATGGGCCAGCCACTTGAGGCATCAACTCTGTTGCTCTGTGAATGACTGCATTTTTATTATCACTTGCACATACACAAAAATGAGTGCGCTTCAGTGTCAGGACTGGTGGGAGAGTCCTTTATTTTTTTATTTTTCCCTCATTTCTTTCTTTCTCATCTTTTTATTTTCATTATTTTTAGAGCATTCCCAGCTTCCCATGCAATGCTAACAGGCTGCTGACTTGCTGTTCATTTATTCTGCAATGCACAGCATCCCATGAGGCCACAGACTCTAGAGCAGACCACCGTCATAAAATGGTAATTTCCATAGTTACACTGTTTTACCATTCCAAGGTGGCCAACACATTGGTTCTGAACGGGCGGGGGAGGGGGAAGAATGCAGAAACTTGAAAATAACAAAACACTATGGGGCATATGTACTAGGAAACTGATGGAGTGTGGCGTTAAGCCAAGAAGGCTAATGCCGCGCTCTGGCAGTTTTCAAACCACGGATGCGCCGTATTCCTGAGAATACGGTGCACCCCTGCCTTTTCCATATCGCTGGCACTACATGTAGCTGCCTAGCGCCAACACAGGTACTCTTGCACCATTGTGCAAGAGTGCCCTGCGTTGCAGGGAAAGATTGTTTATGTGCAGTAAGGTGTCCCATCCCTGCACATAAACAATCAGTAATGGCGATTTGTAACTTCTATGTGTGCTGCAGAATGCAGCACCTATAGAAGTTGCAAGTCGTCATTTTTTTAATGATTGTTTATGCACATAAACAATCATGCATGGCATTTTGCTGTATCTATTTGTGCTGCACAATGCAGCACAAATAGAAACAGCCAAAAAACAAGGAGAAATAAAGCATTTCTCCTCGTTTTGTAATGTTAAGACCAGGTTTTCCCTGATCTTAATTTTGGCGCTGCCCCATCTTTACGCCACCCTTGTAAATATGGGGCAGCGTCAAAATCAATGGGCGGTGCGGTGGAACGCCCACCGCAACACCCATTGCCCACCCCTTTCACACTAAGTGTAGCATATAAGGGGGCCTTATTCACAAGGCAGCGTTAAGCCACATTAAGTGGCTTAACACCGCCTTGTGAATAAGGCGAAGCCCCTATCGCCACACGAATGTCGGGGAAAGTATTTTTTTTATTGCAAGTGTATGCCTGCCATGTTTAGGTGCAGCTTGCTTTTTTCTACTTTTATTATTTTAATTTATTTTGCATGTGTTGTTTCGTTTGTGTATGAATTTATTGAGGTTGTATAAATGGATGTATGCAAGAATGAGTCAGTGAATGGATGAATGGCCATAAGAATGCTAAGATGAGTGACAAAGTGTATGTATGATGACTTAGTGCATGCCTAATCCCTTCATTGACTGAGGAGGCATTTTCATTTATACTTGTTAACCCTTGCTAACTCTCTGCATCTCCCCACAGAAATCTCTGGTTGAAGGTAATAGGTTTATGCACCCCCTCTTTAACCCATGCCGATTCTCCGCCTGTTCCCACCCATAGAGGCTTCTGATAGATAGCGACAAGTTCATGCACCCCTCTTTAACCCTTACTGACACTGAGGGGCACATTTGCTATTATTTTAAGCAACTGGAGCAGCAAGGGAACCTGCTGCGTTGCGTAAAAGGAAGAGAGCAGAAATGATCCATATTTGCAAAGATATGGAGCATTTCTGCTCACTCCTTGTGCTGGTGCACTGTGTGCTGCCTAGTGCCAACACTAGCACCCTTGCAGTATGTTGCGAGGGTGCCTGCCTTGGAAAGAGGAAATAACGAGGAGAAATAAAGATATTTCTCCTTGTTATTCCTCTATGCCGCAGGCGCACCATTTTATCACAAATGCGGGTTTACAAGTCTTTGTAAATCTGGGTTTGGGTCTTAATCTATGGGTGGATGCATGGGAGCGCCCACGCTCCACCCATGGAACGCCCACGCTCCACCCATGGAACGCCCACGCTCCACCCATGGAGCGCCCACGCTCCACCCATGGAACGCCCACGCTCCACCCATGGAACGCCCACGCTCCACCCATGGAGCGCCCACGCTCCACCCATGGAACGCCCACGCTCCACCCATGGAACGCCCACGCTCCACCCATGGAACGCCCACGCTCCACCCATGTAACGCCCACGCTCCACCCATGGAACGCCCACGCTCCACCCATGGAGCGCCCACGCTCCACCCATGGAACGCCCACGCTCCACCCATGGAACGCCCACGCTCCACCCATGGAACGCCCACGCTCCAACCATGGAACGCCCACGCTCCACCCATGGAACGCCCACGCTCCACCCATGGAACGCCCACGCTCCACCCATGGAACGCCCACGCTCCACTCATGGAACGCCCACGCTCCACCCATGGAACGCCCACGCTCCACCCATGGAACGCCCACGCCCCACCCATGGAACGCCCACGCCCCACCCATGGAACGCCCACGCTCCACCCATGGAACGCCCATGCTCCACCCATGGAACGCCCATGCTCCACCCATGGAACGCCCATGCTCCACCTATGGAACGCCCATGCTCCACCTATGGAACGCCCATGCTCCACCCATGGAACGCCCATGCTCCACCTATGGAACGCCCATGCTCCACCTATGGAACGCCCATGCTCCACCCATGGAACGCCCATGCTCCACCTATGGAACGCCCATGCTCCACCTATGGAACGCCCATGCTCCACCCATGGAACGCCCATGCTCCACCCATGGAACGCCCATGCTCCACCCATGGAACGCCCATGCTCCACTCATGGAACGCCCATGCTCCACCCATGGAACGCCCATGCTCCACCTATGGAACGCCCATGCTCCACTCATGGAACGCCCATGCTCCACTCATGGAACGCCCATGCTCCACCCATGTAACGCCCATGCTCCACCCATGGAACGCCCAATCTCCACTCATGGAACGCCCAATCTCCACCCATGGAACGCCCATGCTCCACCCATGGAACGCCCATGCTCCACCCATGGAATGCCTACTCGTTGCAAAGTAACACAAGGCAGAGCTATGTGCTGCATTGCTTTTTACTTTGTATTTATTAAACCACACAAAGCCACGTAAAGTGGCTTTGCATGGCTTAGTAAGAGCCAAAAAGGATTTTGAGTTGGGACAGTGACACATACGTGATGCAACCTAAACACAAAATCATAGTAAATCTTGACCTGAAGGCCTCAAGTAGATAGTAATGGGTTCATAAACCCCCTCTTTACCCCTTACTGGCACTGCATGTGCCTTGCCCACAGAGGCCTCTGGTAGATAGTGATAGGTTCATCACCGCTTTGCCCACAAAGGCAGCTAGTAGTTAGTGATAGGTGCCTATCCCCTTCACTCTCCTTAACCCCTACTGACACTAGCTACATCTCTTGATACCTACAGTGGCCTTGGGTATATAGTGATAGGATTCATTGACCTCTCTTCCACCCCTGCTGTCTCTCTGCTCCCCTTTCACCACAGAGGCCTAAGGTGGACAGTGAGAGGTCCCTGCACCTCCCTGCAGCTCTGCAAGTGGGTCTTTGCCTGTGACAAATGGCCTCCTTCTCCTCACAGATCCCGTCCAATCAACATCTATAAGCAGTTATTAATCTAATGCACTTCCATCTGGTTCCACGCGATCATATTGTCCAACGAGGCTCTTTCATAAACAACACACACACTGCCTTTTATAATAACTTTCCCAATATTTTCGCAATACTAGCCTCCCTCCTTTTTAAGTTATACCTGGAAACACTAGAAGTCCTCCTAAACATTCTTGGTAAGAGCTGACAACAATTAGAACATTACCATGTTGAAAGCTCCATTGAAGACAATGGAGTAGATCCCGGCTTATAAGGGCTGGTATAAGCCTGGAGCTCCAACATTCCAATGTTTGTCTTCATGTTTCTCCCTTTTTAATTCAGAACATTCTACCCTCAGTAGTGTAATGTTCTAATAGCCTTATAGCCCTTCTGGCTTGGGGTATACTGGTTGTTAAAGGCCCTCACCCTGCGGCTCGGGCCTATATCTCAGGTTCAGGGCCTTTAACAACCGGTATAGCCTTGGCAGCGAGCTATAAGGCTGTGTTATAGCCTTATAGCATGCCTTAGCGGGCTATACTTGCCATTAAAGGCCAGCTCCAGTGTTAAAGGCCCAAGCCGAGGGTAAAAACATATTAGAACATCCCACCACTAGAGGGCAGAATGTTCTACCAAATAAAACAAAGGCCTCAGTGAACCCGAGGGGATTAAAATCCCCTCGGGCTCCGTAAGGCCTTTTTTCACAGCAACACCTGTGAATGACAAACATTGGAATGTTGGAGCTCTGGGCTTTTACCAGCCAATCGAAGCACTCCATTGTCTTCAATGGAGCTCCCAACATTCCAATGCTCTTATACAGAATTATAAATGGGACGCCATCAATTACAGGGACGTTTTAATCCAGGGGTTCTAAGTGACACTACAGACAACCAGAGCGAAGCTCGAGTTGCCTTAATAACTCAGAAACCCAAGGTGAAAAACATCCCTGTAATTGATGGCTACCCATCTATAATTTTAGGTTATACATACTTCTAATACCCTTTCACAGGTATTCCTAAAAATGATAATCCACTGTATAAGTTAAAAAAATTATGGAAAATTCAGTTTTCTTTTTAACAGTTTACAATCCTGTAATTATATGTTGCAGTTTACGAAAATTAAAAATTGGTGCCCTTTTTCGTGCCTTTTTTCAGACTAAAATGCTCACTGCTTTTTAAGTTAGTTCCTATGTGTACAGTAAGGCAGCGTCACCTACTTTCAAACGCTTGAAGGCTATCTTCTGTGGACCTTCGGTGTAGAGGCAGACAAGGGCACGATCTGGCCAATCTTTGTTAGTTGTTTCCTTTTTAACGCAGTGCGAAGCAGGCAGCATGACGGTGTGTTTATTCCTTGGTTTATACTCTGGAGTGAGGCTTCGACTTTCTACTTTTCAGCTGGCAGTTGCGTCTTGCTTTATTTCCGTAGTGGGGAGGAGATAAGAAACAGAGTTTTCCACCTTTTCTTTTTAAACAGCGGTGCTTGTGTTTGAAGTACACAGTCAGATGGTCAGCAGAGGCGCCTTTTCCCGATGGGAATGCAACCACTCTTAGACTTGTAATGGTGGCCAAAAGTCCAGTGAGTGACGCAGTGGAACTGTTCTACGTCACAGCGGTGGTTTATGAGTTTTGTTATGTGTGGGTCTCCTAGACAGCCTCTATTGTTTACTTCAGTTTCTGACTCTCATAAGTCACTGCTATGACATAGCAACAGTTGATAACAAAACTGGTTATCCACTGTTGTGATGTCATACAGGCCGCCCAGGCTAGGCTGACAGGCCTCCCTGAGAGAAGGTGGTGGAGGACGGTCAAGGATGGCAGGTGAGGGTTTTTATTTTAACCTTTGGGACAGGGATACATAACACAATGGGATAAAAAACAGAGGCTACCCCATATGGTATGGGCTACCCCCATTATCACTCTGCCACTGCATAGCAGTTGAAAGCAGGGGCAAAGGATTTTGGGAGCCATACATAACATAAAATTATAAATGGGTAAAAAGTTAATTACAGGTATGTTTTTCACCTCGGTGTTCTGAGTGACGCTCTCGTTGTCTAGTCAATGTCACTCAGTACCCCTAGGTGAAAAAACATCCTCGTATTTCACTGTTACCAATCTATAATTCTATATGTTAATCACCGTCATAATGCACTTACAGTGGGTTGTGACTTTTAGTAAACCCCGTTCACGATAGTGTGGTTCCTGCTAATTTAGTAAGACTGTGTGTTTGGGCAACATAATTAAAATATGAATACATATAATTATACTCCTACCTAGCACTACCTATCCTAGAGAGAATAAGGTGAATGCAGTTCTGCCAAATACCTTGGAGTGGTCTAACTCCCCCAGTTACCAGTGTGCATGTTTCATCCGGAAGCCAGTCTGGTGTAGAACAGGCTGCCGACCCTCACAGGATAGTGATGAGATTCAGCTGGGCGTGAATTCAGGCATGGTGTGACTAGGAAAATCCATGGGAATACTCCTCTGCCGAACCAAGGCTTGGGACACTTTATATAATAATATAATTTGCCCATTCGCACTGTGCCTGAGTTCAGATCCGGCTGTCATTATTGATTCTACCAATTCAGAGCTCTCTCCGAACAGACAATATTATACAATGGCAGCTTACGCAGTGTACTTGGTCCTTGGACAAAATGTACGGTGGTTCGATAATGTACCTACGAAGAAATGTATTTGTAAGCAAAACACTTTCTGAGTACACTATTGCATGCAAGCACGCAAGCAAAATGTGCTAAAAGTCATCTTCTAAAAAGATGTCAACTTTAAACGTGAACATGTAAAAATGCGAGCACTTGTGCAAGGGCCCTATTAACCTCACGACAGGTATTAGGAGTGTATTTAACTATATGGATAATACACCCATTTAATTGAAAATCAAAAATGATACACAGACTAAATTAATTAAGGATTGTACATCACAATTCACAATTGTAAGTCCTCTATTCAAGTTAAATGAAATCCAAGTAAAAGTGAGTTCCTCATTTTCTGCCATGACCCCAAAAACAGCACTGATGAAAACCGGTGGATAAACCTACAAAAATCTGGTCTGTGCTCTAAAGTGATTTACAATGCCGAGTCACTCAGGTCATACTAGAGAACACGTCAACCAAGACACCCAGAAATACTACTATATGAGGATATATAGTGAAATCTATTATAATTGTCACGCCTACTGATGGTCTAGGAGAAGTGGTCCAAGCAGTAGAGTGGAATATGGGATCTCCATTCTCACAGGTGTTCCTCTTACTCGAACTGTCCAACTGAAGCAGTCATCAATGTAGTGGCGCGATTAAGTACAAACCCCAAAATATTTTAACCCATTACTCATGCTCTTATAGCGCTCACATGGCTCCCCCGGTGCGCACACTGTACATTCATATCAGACTTTGCAACTTTAAGGCAAACTTTACACACCTTGCTAACTAAAGATGCACCTTCCTGTATAAGGAGCAAACATCTTTGGGGATATACCCCTAGTGTATGAAGTTTTTAATTTCATCCTACTCTAATTCTGACCTGATTACATGGACTTTGCCATTACACTCAATCAGTGTAGGTAAAGCGCAGCTATTCAGCCGTGAGTGTTTCAAGGTGCTGGGCACACTAACCTTCTTTACATTGCCCGCCCATTACATCGTCAAGTATTGCAGTAAGTATTAGTATTCGGGCTCGGGCTAGGATTAGATACACTTCTATTTTTAGAATGAGCTATGCATTTTACCAATCTTTTGCCTACACTTATAAGGTAAGTATTCACTTTATAATGTAATATGATACAAATGCAGAATATATAATGGTAAAATACACTGGACACCCTTAAAACAATATATTTGTGTGTGATATTTTGGATGTGAGATACATCTATAACAATGTTATGGTAGTCGATGCTGTGTCATACATCTCTTCAGAGCACTAACAGCTCACTCCTGGTACCAAACGCTGACGCACAATCTCTGTTTTATCCCGCTCTTTGTCAGGCTTCAAACCCGACTCCGCGTACCCTAAAACCTCAACATCATACCCTCTTGTCTACTACTTCCCCTCTGCTACTCTGTGGATTATTATACACAAGGGCTCATGCACTGACTGGATACTGGCACATTGCTTATTCACACTGATGAACTCTTGTGGCTCCTTCTTTTGCAGCAGAATTTCCCCTACTATTAGCCCTCTCGACACAGACTAAACGGACTTCAATAGAGGTCAGATGTTCTCGTTTGTGACCAATATTTTTGCAACCAGTAAAGAATTTTAAGAATCGGTCTATGTACTAGTAGGTCGGTTATTAAAATTCTGAATCGTATCTGGTCACAATCCAACCTACCGCAAGAATCTTTATAGGGTAAGTCACAAACTACGACTCACTAAGAGTGGAGTGTGTCATAGGGAAGGTGACCTGCTGGGGTCAGCAGACCACCATGTCTCTGATTGCCTTTTAAATAAAGCAACATTTTCTTTTTTTAAAGTTTGTTTAAGAGTTGCCAGTGGTCCTTTGAAGCACTGCCTACTCTTAAAACAAACCTTGTTATTACATTTGCAAAGGGGAAGGGGTCAAAATAGGACCCCTGTGCTAATACATACCACCTCTTTTGAGGGGCTGGTAAAATGTCAATGTTTTGCGTTTGGATTTCGGTTGCAAGCATTGATACATATGATACCGATTCGGTATTCAGAAGACAACGCCAACAACACGCTCCTTCCAGATACCAAATCGGTATCCATTCGGAATCCCATTTTAGAAGTCGGAAAACCTTTTTTTACTCCTAAAATGGGATAAGTACAAAGCGAAAAGCATTTTAACGCCTCAAACGCGGAAATGGAGCGTTTGCAACTACTAAATACTTAGAACATCTGACCCTTGATTTCTACCCTTTTCTCTCTCGGACTATATGTTCATGTGTTATGGTCAAAGTCATGTATATAGAAACTTGAGAATACATGTGTTATAATGCCTAAACCTTCTCCCATCACTTGTAAATTAAAAATGTTTATACTCCTGATATACCCAATGTCATGTACAAGTCTTCTTGTTTTCAGACTACAATGCTTTAAGTCCAATTACGATCAAATTTGCCCTACAGAAAAAAACGAATTCATAATTCTTTGTTTTAATGTATTTTATTAATTATCGTTGCTCAACTGTATTATTTTAATGTGTCAAATGCTGCTGCTTTAAATATGTGATTCACATATTTGAAAACTAGCATGTTGGCAACAGATGGCAGTCTGCTTGTGAAATCAATGCTAATTTTGTTTTTCTAATTCTGCAGTGTTCCTATGAAAATGGGTAGGAGGCAAACTGGGATATGCAAAGAGGGATAAAATTGGCATAAGTGAGGTTTCCCCGTGTTGAAAAAGTCTGCCTCCTGAAGATGTTCTTTTGAGAAGTAGCTACTTCAAGTTTCTTGTTACCTATTTTTTGGGAGAGGAGAATGGAGAAGGGGGAGTGGGAAGTTAACTGGGTATCCTATTCCTCCGTTAACTAAAACAAGCATTGGCAACGCCAACAGATCTTGCCCTTTTGACTTACTGGCTTGGCCAATTAATTTTACCAATGCTGTGCAGCAATTTTTTAAAAATTAAAAAAATTAAAAGAGGCATGATGACACGAGGGCATGCATATGTATGCCGTATGACACTGCTGGCAATTGAATCATTTGGTATGCGTGTGCATGTGTGATGGCATTTCTAAGCATGCATGATGATGTATGTGCCACCATGCATGTAAGCGCCTATGCAATGAGACGGGTCATATTTTTTTTTTATTTTTTATTTACGGTTCCAAGACGGCGGATGCCACTTAGAGTGGTAAATATAAAACAAAATTAAGTACATTGAGGTGTGAGGGACTGATAGAGAAGTGAGTGGGGGAGCTTACAGCAATGGGAGTGGGGGAGCAATAGACAAGCTTGAGGAGGGGGGGATACATTAAACAAAAATAATTTAAGAAGCCTGAGTGGAGGAAGCAATAGATGAGGTGGGGAAAGAAGGAACAACAGGGAGCCCTTGGTGTGAGGAAAAGCAGCACACAAGGGCAAAAGTGTGAGCAAGTGGGGGAAGCAATGGAGGAGCTTGGGGTGAGGGAAGTAGGGACCAACACAGATCACGTGGGGCGGGTATTAGAGGGGTGAGGAGCACAAGGGAGAGAGAGAGCAAGAAAACACATGCACTCTCATGGAATGAGGAATTAAAAAAAGTTGTTCCGTAAATGTGTTCAGTGGAAGGATACACGTCACCCAATCAAAAGGATGGTAAAGAAGCTATGATTTAGGGGAGGAACAAACACAAGAAGAGGAGGGAAAGACATCAAATAAGTAGCAAGCTAATGAGAGTGACAATAAAGTCGACCAATAGTAAGCATGGGGCTGGCCCTCGGTATACTGTAAGTTTCTGGTATGCTCTACAAGAGGTTTTTCAACAACAGACAGTTAAAAGCTGTCTGTAGGTGGCACCTAGGAACAGATCTCACACTTTGGTTGTTTGAGCAGTAGCTGTTCAGTGCAGTACCTGTGCGAGCAGTGACTTAGAGGCTACTTTGAGGTTAGTTATTTTGAGGGTGAACCAGATAGTCAATCCTGCAGTGTCACTTGGTGTCTCTCTTGCTACCTCAGATATTTTGTTGACTCGGCGTCCATGGACCAACTGCATCCTGAAAGTGTGAGCAGTCAGAGGTGTTCATGCCAACATGTCCCCCTGCAAACAATCTAGAAGCAGGAAGGGTGAGTTCGGGAAATGTTCTCTTAAACTGGAAAACACAGATGAACTGTCATGAATGTACCACACTCAGAAAAGCATGTTTCTTTCCTCAACTGTGGGCAACATAAAAAGGAACCATGAGTGAGATATGCAGGGTACAACATAAAGCGAGGCACAGGGCAGGCCTCCTTTGGTGTCACGCATGTGGCGTGTGCAGTTAGAGTAAACATTTTAAAGAAAGCTTTATAAGTTGTGCTGCTTGCTTCCACCAGGTGGCAATATTTCGCAAAATGGAAAGAGAGTAAAATGACATAGTATAACTGAGACTGATGACATAACTGATGACATATTGAGGCCCGTACACTACTATTGACATACCCACGCTTCAAGTGTCTTTTGTGGCCCGCTCTTGTCCCTTTGATACGCTGCACGCTGGCGCCTGCTGTGTTGTTGGTTGGTTTAAGCAAATTTCATGGAACAAAGGAAAGAAAGAAAGAAAGAAAGAAAGAGAAAAAAAGGAAGAAAGAGAGAAAGGAAGAAAGAAAGAAAGAAAGAAAGAGAAAAAAAGGAAGAAAGAGAGAAAGGAAGAAAGAAAGAAAGAAAGAAAGAAAGAGAGAAAGGAAGAAAGAAAGAAAGAAAGAGAAAAAAGGAAGAAAGAAAGAAAGAGAAAAAAAGAAAGAGAGAAAGGAAGAAAGAAAGAAAGAAGATTGCTTGCTGCACCCTGGGGTGCTGCCTCCATGAACCCCCAGAAGAGCTAGGTACTGAGCCAGACATCTTAACGTTTACACCCATAAGAAGCGTATCCCTCCGCCTCTGTTCTTCTGGTATAGTTCAGGTAGAGGATGCAACAAAGCAGCTGCTCTTAACCTGGGGTCCGGGGGCCCCTGAGGTCCACGAAGCCCACTCAGGGGTCCATGACTGCTTAGAAAATTAAATATTAACAGATTAATAAAGTGTATATAAATAAAGAAACAACATTGTAAATTGAAAACATTCAGTAAAAGTGACGGCTTTTGAAATTGGAGCCTACAAAGTAAGTAAGTTATCCTCAGATTGATTTTTGGGAGCAGTGCAGGTGAATCAAACAGAATATACTTTGGACGATGAGTGGCCTCAATTGAATGTAGAAAAGCTCCAACCTTTCTAGTAAAATGTTGATTTTTTTATATTTGCTTGAGAAGTAAATAAAATATTTCATCATTTGTGTATTTGTTTAATGAATGTTTGTTTCTGTATTGTTTGTGTATTGTTTGCGGTTCAAATCATCAACAATGCTTAGGCCGGGGTCCCCAGCTTCTGCTAATCACTCCGTGGGTGTCCCCGGATTTAAATAATGATTCAGTGGGGATCCCCGGGTTCCAGTAATGATTATGTGGGGGTCAAGAGAAGTCAAAAGGTTAAAAAACACTGCAATAAAGCATTCTTCCCACTGCAATAACATTTGTTTCGAATAATGTCAAAAACGCAAAACACTGAAGATAGCTTTTGATTGTGTTAGGTTTTCATTGTTATTTTTTCTTTGAAATTAACATTGACTAGCAAAGAATATAATATTATCGAGCTGAGAGCTGCTGAATGCACAAAATCAGTGCATCATATCCGGCTCATCAGCAGACCTAGATAGGGGGAGGTACCATAACTGTGCAAAATTCACAGTCACTCTTCCCCCACAGGCTACGTTCACAGTCACTCACCCCCACAGGCTACGTTAACAGTCACTCATCCTCGCAGGCTACGTTCACAGTCACTCATCCCCCACAGGCTAAATTCACAGTCACTCACCCCCACAGGCTACGTTCACAGTCACTCACCCCCACAGGCTACGTTAACAGTCACTCATCCTCGCAGGCTACGTTCACAGTCACTCATCCCCCACAGGCTAAATTCACAGTCACTCACCCCCACAGGCTACGTTAACAGTCACTCATCCTCGCAGGCTACATTCACAGTTACTCATCCACCACAGGCTAAGTTCACAATCACTCATCCCCCACAGGCTATGCTCACAGTCACTTATCCCCCACAGGCTAAGTTCAGAGTCACTCATCCCCCACAGGCTAAGTTCACAGTACCTCATCCCCCACAGGCTAACTTCACAGTCACTCATCCCCCCACAGGCTAACTTCACAGTCACTCACCCCGCAGGCTAAGTTCACAATCACTCATCCCCCGCAGGCTAAGTTCACAATCACTCATCCCCCACAGGCTAAGTTCACAGTCACTCACCCCCACAGCCCGACCCACGTAAGGTCAGGCAGAGTCCAAGATGCATGCATGCCCTTCCTCTGCAGGCACCACGATGTCTTTGGTGACTGTTGTGCTTTACACAGGGGTGGCCGGCACGGCTCGCGGGTGGGGAGGCGGGCTGGTGGGAGGCGGGGGAGGGGGGCGCGGGCTGCATTTAAAAAAAAAATAATAACACTTACCTTGCCGCCGCTGCCGGGTCCCATGTCTTTTCTCCTGCACGCCTGTGTCCGACTCCAGGTCGGAACAGGAAGCAGGCAGCCAGGCTCCCACCCCTAAGCCAATCATAACGTTGCAGTGCAGTGTTGTGAGGTCTGAGTGCCATGACACGGCGCTCAGCCAGGGGCTGGAGGGGTGGGCATGTTCTCCACGCAGGCTGTAATGCAGCCTGCATGGAGAACAGGGAAGTGCGCATGACTGTTTTGGGCGGCCCGAGAGGGCCGAACAAACAGTCATTGCACACAGGAGTGTTCTACCAGTCCTCCCCTGCTCTGCAGCCCCGCCCGCCCCTTCACGCACGCAGCCACAGCAGGAGAACAAAAGAAAATGATAATAACATTCCGTTATTATCATTTTATTTTTTCCTTTCTTTTGCTGCTTCCTGGCAGTGGGGCGACGCTCCTCCGCCTAAGCGGAGAAGCCACTACTGGCTTCACAAATAAATAAAGTATGGATACACCCTAGTTCCTCTCGCAGGCTCTGCCTGGACACCATGTTCCAGCATAAACTAAGCAGTACTGAATGGAGCAAGAAATTCCACGGACTAGGTCGGGGTGTCCAATCCGGTCCAAGAGGATGGAATCCATGCCAGATTTTCGTGATACTCAATGACTATGTTACTGGTTTCCATTCAGCTGCACTCTTTGTAAATGTATCTTACTTGGAGGTCCTACAAATCTGGCCTGGATCCGTCGCTCCTGGAGCTACAGACCACGCCCACTTGTAGTGTTATTAGTGGCAGTGGGACCGGCGGGGTCTCATCAAGCGGAAGCCTGGGGTGATCAGGGCGCCCAGGGTCGTTGGATTAGGTTCGCAGCAGGCTTCATGCCTAGAAGAAGACATCAATGTCAGTGGACGTTCCGCAGGCGGGAGACACCCGTGGCCCCCGGGACCCCATGAACAACCGCCTGCATATTTACAGTAATCTGGGAAAAGCCACGGATTTAACTGGAACAGATGAAACACATCCTGCTCTTCCGTGCATAAAAAGGCACTCGGTGGGGCTGCGAGCACTGGCGAGCCGCCAGTGGCGGCCTGCTCTTTCCATGCTGATTGCCCTAAGGTTCCGCCCTCTTTCACACGACGTCTCCAGATTCAATGTGTATACAATTCTGTTTTTATTAATATATAGAGATGATCTATAACGAGGGGTTCTCTCTCTCTCAAAGCATCTTCAGTGTCGTAATATACAGAAACGGAGACGCTGGATGTTATGTGATTTGTCGAGGATCACACATTTTGGTGAAGCAGAGAAACAGTGCGGCATATTTAGGTATAACTCCTCATATAATGGTGCTGCTGATGATAAATGAACTTGGAGTCCACATGTCTTCCATTCAGGGCTTATTTGGGAAACCTCCACCCCTCATTCCTGACCCTGAAGTCACAATATTGTGTTGGGATATGCTGGGATGACACTGTGACGTCATCTGTCCCCAAGAGACTGAGGCTGTGAGGATTAGGATTTCATTCATTTTGAAGTACATTCTTGCCTTGCTGGCCACCGCCAAAAGGCCTTGAACGGTGGAACCTCCGTCTTACACATGACTGGTTTTAATTGGAATGTTTCTGTGTATCTGGCCAATAATGAGAATTTAATGGGTACATGATTAACTCTTTCAACTGTCCAGAATGTTATACGCCATGTAATAATACTTTATACATCCCTCCAGAATCTATCGTTGCTGGAAGATATTATAAATCATATATATGATCTATTTATATACCCTATTCATGTTTATGCATTAAGGTTGAATTCAATGCTCGTATCACTACTAGACCTAACATGGAACAGTGTCCTATAATGCTTGTTGAAGAAAGGGACCTGGGTAAACCAGAATTATTTAACAGGCTCATATACAAGGTCGTGATATATACCGGCAATATAGGGGCACTAGAACTGAACGTTGCTTTACTTTGGTAGACCAACTTGGGTAAAAAGAGGCGTGTCTTCTGATATTAACTGTGTATTTTCTTCTTATGTAGGAATCCATTGGCCTGGTGCTACTGCACCTGCTGCTCTACCGATAACACCGCCTCTGTACATAGGAGTTTACAGCCATCGGTGGGTAAAAATGCAGTGTTTACAAAATGCTGTGGCATGGCTGGTCTGAGGTCTTTACAGGTCTGAACATGTAACTTAGGCCAGTGAAGGTCTGCACTGGCTTCCGGTTACATTACTTTTAAAGTTCTTTGCTTGATGTGTGTTCTGTCACAGAGAGCTGCCACTCCTCCAAAAACACTTTAAAAGACACCTACAACTTACAGGTGTATGTTCAGCCAATCAATTTAGACGTGGTGCCCAGATCACAAAATATTTCCTCTGGCACTAATACATGTCCTTGGTAGTAAGTAAGTCACTGCTTGGTGCAAACACCTTTTACAACAATATCATGAAAGCAGATTTGTGGAGGTGGAAATGTGTGACCAGAATGTTTGTGCACATTTGTTGTGTTGCATTTTGTTGAGGTGGTGATGTGTTGTTGCATTTTTGTGCTGCATTATTGCATTGTGTTGGTGCTGTCTTGCACTATGATTGATGTGCTGCATTCTGTTTTGATTGTTTTGTGTTGCTCCATATTACATTTTCCCTGTGTTATTTCCTTCTATGCCAGGCCGTTATCATGTCTGTGTTCCTAAACGACTCTCATATATTTTTTAAAATCATTTGCAGTTTTATTTTTATCAGTAGTGTAGCCAGTGTGGCACGGCTTGATCACACACTGGCTCCTAGCCATGCCCTTTCGCACTGACCTTGCCTCCAAATAGCACGCAGGAATTTTTACACGCACTGCGCGGCTGAAAGGAGGAGCAAAGGGCGCTGGGTGTTAAGGAGGGAGGCGCTCATTGTTGGCCATCTGGATTTAAAACGTGCAGAAACGACCTGGACTCCAAAAATATACGAGAAAACTGTAAACCGATCCTCGATTTTCTCCCTCAATGTGGGAGACTTCTGAAACGCCAGTGGGGTTGGGTCAGAGTCAGTCTCATGTTGGGATTTGAATGCTGGCAGTTGTCCGCGTTTTTCCTTCTATGCCAGGCCGTTATCATGTCTGTGTTCCTAAACGACTCTCATATATTTTTTTAAATCATTTGGAGTTTTCTTTGCACGCAGGAATTTTTACACCCACTGCGCGGCTGAAAGGAGGAGCAAAGGGCACTGCTCTAGAGCCACAGAACCAGGTCAGCAGAGCTGCTCTAGAGCCAGAGAGCCAGGTCAGCAGAGCTGCTGTAGAGCCAGAGAACCAGGTCAGCAGAGCCGTTGTAGAGCCAGGGAACCAGGTCAGCAGAGCTGCTCTAGAACCAGAGAACCAGGTCAGCAGAGCTGCTTTAAAGCCAGAGAACCAGGCCAGCAGAGCTGCTGTAGAGCCAGAGAACCAGGTCAGCAGAGCTGCTCTAGAGCCAGAGAACCAGGTCAGCAGAGCTGCTCTAGAGCCAGAGAACCAGGTCAGCAGAGCTGCTCTAGAACCAGAGAACCAGGTCAGCAGAGCTGCTCTAGAGCCAGAGAACCAGGTCAGCAGAGCTGCCGTAGAGCCAGAGAACCAGGTCATCAGAGCTGCTCTAGAGCCAGAGAACCAGGTCAGCAGAGCCGCTCTAGAGCCAGAGAACCAGGTCAGCAGAGCTGCTCTAGAGCCAGAGAACCAGGTCAGCAGAGCTGCTGTATAGCCAGAGAACCAGGTCAGCACCGCTGCTGTAGAGCCAGAGAACCAGGTCAGCAGAGCTGCTGTAGAGCCAGAAAACCAGGTCAGCAGAGCCGCTCTAGAGCCTGAGAACCAGGTCAGCAGAGCTGCTCTAGAGCCTGAGAACCAGGTCAGCAGAGCTGCTGAAGAGCCAGAGAACCAGGTCAGCAGAGCTATTGTAGAGCCAGAGAACCAGGTCAGCAGAGCTGCTCTAGAGCCAGAGAACCAGGTCAGCAGAGTGGCTGTAGAGCCTGAGAACCAGGTCAGCAGGGCCGTTGTAGAGCCAGAGAACCAGGTCAGCAGAGCCGCTCTAGAGCCAGAGAACCAGGTCAGCAGAGCTGCTGTAGAACCAGAGAACCAGGCCATCAGAGCTGCTCTAGAGCCAGAGAACTAGGACAGCAGAGCCGCTCTAGAGCCAGAGAACCAGGTCAGCACAGTTGCTCTAGAGCCAGAGAACCAGGTCAGCAGAGATGCTCTAGAGCCAGAGAACCAGGTCAGCAGAGCTGCTGTAGAGCCAGAGAACCAGGTCAGCAGAGCTGCTGTAGAGCCAGAGAACCAGGTCAGCAGAGCCGCTCTAGAGCCAGAGAACCAGGTCAGCAGAGCGGCTGTAGAGCCTGAGAACCAGGTCAGCAGAGCCGTTGTAGAGCCAGAGAACCAGGTCAGCAGAGCTGTTGTAGAGCCAGAGAACCAGGTCAGCAGAGCTGCTGTAGAGCCAGAGAACCAGGTCAGCAGAGCTGCTGTAGAGCCAGAGAACCAGGTCAGCAGAGCGGCTGTAGAGCCTGAGAACCAGGTCAGCAGAGCTGCTGTAGAGCCAGAGAACCAGGTCAGCAGAGCTGCTGTAGAGCCAGAGCACCAGGTCTGCAGAGCCGCTGTAGAGCCAGAGAACCAGGTCAGCCAAGCTGCTGTAGAGCCAGAGAACCAGGTCAGCAGAGCTGCTGTAGAGCCAGAGAACCAGGTCAGCAGAGCTGCTCTAGAGCCTGAGAACCAGGTCAGCAGAGTGGCTGTAGAGCCTGAGAACCAGGTCAGCAGAGCCATTGTAGAGCCAGAGAAATAGGTCAGCAGAGCCGCTCTAGAGCCAGAGAACCAGGTCAGCAGAGCTGCTCTAGAGCCAGAGAACCAGGTCAGCAGAGCGGCTGTAGAGCCTGAGAACCAGGTCAGCAGAGCCGCTCTAGAGCCAGAGAACCAGGTCAGCAGAGCTGCTCTAGAGCCAGAGAACCAGGTCAGCAGAGCTGCTCTTGAGCCAGAGAACCAGGTCAGCAGAGCTGCTCTTGAGCCAGAGAACCAGGTCAGCAGAGCTGCTGTAGAGCCAGAGAACCAGGTCAGCAGAGCCGCTGTAGAGCCAGAGAACCAGGTCAGCAGAGCCGCTGTAGAGCCTGAGACCCAGGTCAGCAGAGCTGTTGTAGAGCCTGAGACCCAGGTCAGCAGAGCTGTTGTAGAGCTAGAGAACCAGGTCAGCAGAGCCGCTCTAGAGCCAGAGAACCAGGTCAGCAGAGCTGCTGTAGAGCCAGAGAACTAGGTCAGCAGAGCCGCTCTAGAGCCAGCAAACCAGGTCAGCAGAGCTGCTCTAGAGCCAGAGAACCAGGTCAGCAGAGCTGCTCTAGAGCCAGAGAACCAGGTCAGCAGAGCTGCTCTAGAGCCAGAGAACCAGGTCAGCAGAGCTGCTGTAGAGCCAGAGAACCAGGTCAGCAGAGCTGCTGTAGAGCCAGAGAACCAGGTCAGCAGAGCTGCTGTAGAGCCAGAGAACCAGGTCAGCAGAGCTGCCCTAAAGCCAGAGAACCAGGTCAGCAGAGCTGCTGTAGAGCCAGAGAACCTGGTCAGCAGAGCTGCTCTAGAGCCAGAGAAGCAGGTCAGCAGAGCCGTTGTAGAGCCAGAGAACCAGGTCAGCAGAGCTGCTCTAGAGCCAGAGAACCAGGTCAGCAGAGCTGCTCTAGAGCCAGAGAACCAGGTCAGCAGAGCCGCTGTAGAGCCAGAGAACCAAGTCAGCAGAGCCATTGTAGAGCCAGAGTACCAGGTCAGCAGAGCTGCTGTAGAGCCAGAGAACCAGGTCAGCAGAGCTGCTGTAGAGCCAGAAAACCAGGTCAGCAGAGCCGCTCTAGAGCCTGAGAACCAGGTCAGCAGAGCTGCTGTAGAGCGAGAGATGCAGGTCAGCAGAGCTGCTGAAGAGCCAGAGAACCAGGTCAGCAGAGCTGCTGTAGAGCCAGAGAATCCGGTCAGCAGAGCTTCTGTAGAGCCAGAGAACCAGGTCAGCAGAGCGGCTGTAGAGCCTGAGAACCAGGTCAGCAGAGCTGCTGTAGAGCCAGAGAACCAGGTCAGCAGAGCGGATGTAGAGCCTGAGAAGCAGGTCAGCAGAGCCACTATAGAGCCAGAGAACCAGGTCAGCAGAGCTGCTCTAGAGCCAGAGAACCAGGTCAGCAGAGCCGCTCTAGAGCCAGAGAACCAGGTCAGCAGAGCTGCTGTAGAGCCAGAGAACCAGGTCAGCAGAGCTGCTGTAGAGCCAGCGAACCAGGTCAGCAGAGCTGCTCTGGAGCCTGAGAACCAGGTCAGCAGAGCTGCTCTAGAGCCAGAGAACCAGGTCAGCAGAGCTGCTCTAGAGCCAGACAACCAGGTCAGCAGAGCTTCTGTAGTGCCAGAGAACCAGGTCAGCAGAGCTGCTGTAGAGCCAGAGAACCAGGTCACCCGAGCTGCTGTAGAGCCAGAGAACCAGATCAGCAGAGCTGCTGTAGAGCCAGAAAACCAGGTCAGCAGAGCCGCTCTAGAGCCTGAGAAGCAGGTCAGCAGAGCCGTTGTAGAGCCAGAGAACCAGGTCAGCAGAGCTGCTCTAGAGCCAGAGAAGCAGGTCAGCAGAGCCGTTGTAGAGCCAGAGAACCAGGTCAGCAGAGCTGCTCTAGAGCCAGAGAACCAGGTCAGCAGAGCTGCTCTAGAGCCAGAGAACCAGGTCAGCAGAGCCGCTGTAGAGCCAGAGAACCAAGTCAGCAGAGCCATTGTAGAGCCAGAGTACCAGGTCAGCAGAGCTGCTGTAGAGCCAGAGAACCAGGTCAGCAGAGCTGCTGTAGAGCCAGAAAACCAGGTCAGCAGAGCCGCTCTAGAGCCTGAGAACCAGGTCAGCAGAGCTGCTGTAGAGCGAGAGATGCAGGTCAGCAGAGCTGCTGAAGAGCCAGAGAACCAGGTCAGCAGAGCTGCTGTAGAGCCAGAGAATCCGGTCAGCAGAGCTTCTGTAGAGCCAGAGAACCAGGTCAGCAGAGCGGCTGTAGAGCCTGAGAACCAGGTCAGCAGAGCTGCTGTAGAGCCAGAGAACCAGGTCAGCAGAGCGGATGTAGAGCCTGAGAAGCAGGTCAGCAGAGCCACTATAGAGCCAGAGAACCAGGTCAGCAGAGCTGCTCTAGAGCCAGAGAACCAGGTCAGCAGAGCCGCTCTAGAGCCAGAGAACCAGGTCAGCAGAGCTGCTGTAGAGCCAGAGAACCAGGTCAGCAGAGCTGCTGTAGAGCCAGCGAACCAGGTCAGCAGAGCTGCTCTGGAGCCTGAGAACCAGGTCAGCAGAGCTGCTCTAGAGCCAGAGAACCAGGTCAGCAGAGCTGCTCTAGAGCCAGACAACCAGGTCAGCAGAGCTTCTGTAGTGCCAGAGAACCAGGTCAGCAGAGCTGCTGTAGAGCCAGAGAACCAGGTCAACCGAGCTGCTGTAGAGCCAGAGAACCAGATCAGCAGAGCTGCTGTAGAGCCAGAAAACCAGGTCAGCAGAGCCGCTCTAGAGCCTGAGAACCAGGTCAGCAGAGCCGCTCTAGAGCCTGAGAACCAGGTCAGCAGAGCTGCTGAAGAGCCAGAGAACCAGGTCAGCAGAGCTGCTGTAGAGCCAGAGAACCAGGTCAGCAGAGTCGCTGTAGAGCCAGAGAACCAGGTCAGCAGAGCTGCCCTAAAGCCAGAGAACCAGGTCAGCAGAGCTGCTGTAGAGCCAGAGAACCAGGTCAGCAGAGCTGCTCTAGAGCCAGAGAAGCAGGTCAGCAGAGCCGTTGTAGAGCCAGAGAACCAGGTCAGCAGAGCTGCTCTAGAGCCAGAGAACCAGGTCAGCAGAGCTGCTCTAGAGCCAGAGAACCAGGTCAGCAGAGCCGCTGTAGAGCCAGAGAACCAGGTCAGCAGAGCCATTGTAGAGCCAGAGTACCAGGTCAGCAGAGCTGCTGTAGAGCCAGAGAACCAGGTCAGCAGAGCTGCTGTAGAGCCAGAAAACCAGGTCAGCAGAGCCGCTCTAGAGCCTGAGAACCAGGTCAGCAGAGCTGCTGTAGAGCGAGAGATGCAGGTCAGCAGAGCTGCTGAAGAGCCAGAGAACCAGGTCAGCAGAGCTGCTGTAGAGCCAGAGAATCAGGTCAGCAGAGCTTCTGTAGAGCCAGAGAACCAGGTCAGCAGAGCGGCTGTAGAGCCTGAGAACCAGGTCAGCAGAGCTGCTGTAGAGCCAGAGAACCAGGTCAGCAGAGCGGATGTAGACCCTGAGAAGCAGGTCAGCAGAGCCACTATAGAGCCAGGGAACCAGGTCAGCAGAGCTGCTCTAGAGCCAGAGAACCAGGTCAGCAGAGCTGCTCTAGAGCCAGAGAACCAGGTCAGCAGAGCTGCTGTAGAGCCAGAGAACCAGGTCAGCAGAGCTGCTGTAGAGCCAGCGAACCAGGTCAGCAGAGCTGCTCTGGCGCCTGAGAACCAGGTCAGCAGAGCTGCTCTAGAGCCAGAGAACCAGGTCAGCAGAGCTGCTCTAGAGCCAGAGAACCAGGTCAGCAGAGCTTCTGTAGGGCCAGAGAACCAGGTCAGCAGAGCTGCTGTAGAGCCAGAGAACCAGGTCAACCGAGCTGCTGTAGAGCCAGAGAACCAGGTCAGCAGAGCTGCTGTAGAGCCAGAAAACCAGGTCAGCAGAGCCGCTCTAGAGCCTGAGAACCAGGTCAGCAGAGCTGCTGAAGAGCCAGAGAACCAGGTCAGCAGAGCTGCTGTAGAGCCAGAGAACCAGGTCAGCAGAGCTGCTGTAGAGCCAGAGAACCAGGTCAGCAGAGCTGCTCCAGAGCCTGAGAACCAGGTCAGCAGAGCAGCTGTAGAGCCTGAGAACCAGGTCAGCAGAGCCGTTGTAGAGCCAGAGAAATAGGTCAGCAGAGCCGCTCTAGAGCCAGAGAACAGGTCAGCAGAGCTGCTCTAGAGCCTGAGAACCAGGTCAGCAGAGCCGTTGTAGAGCCAGAGAACCAGGTCAGCAGAGCCGCTCTAGAGCCAGAGAACCAGGTCAGCAGAGCTGCTCTAGAGCCAGAGAACCAGGTCAGCAGAGCTGCTCTTGAGCCAGAGAACCAGGTCAGCAGAGCTGCTGTAGAGCCAGAGAACCAGGTCAGCAGAGCTGCTCTGGAGCCTGAGAACCAGGTCAGCAGAGCTGCTCTAGAGCCAGAGAACCAGGACAGCAAGCTGCGCTAGAGCCTGAGAACCAGGTCAGCAGAGCTGCTGTAGAGCCAGAGAACCAGGTCAGCAGAGCTGCTGTAGAGCCAGAGCACCAGGTCAGCAGAGCTGCTGTAGAACCAGAGAACCAGGTCAGCGTGGCCGCTGTAGAGCCAGAGAACCAGGTCAGCAGAGCTGCTGTAGAGCCTGAGACCCAGGTCAGTAGAGCCGTTTTAGAGCCTGAGACCCAGGTCAGCAGAGCCGTTGTAGAGCTAGAGAACCAGGTCAGCAGAGCCGCTCTAGAGCCTGAGAGCCAGGTTAGCAGAGCTGCTGTAGAGCCAGAGAACTAGGTCAGCAGAGCCGCTCTAGAGCCAGCGAACCAGGTCAGCAGAGCTGCTCTAGAGCCAGAGAACGAGCTCAGCAGAGCTGCTCTAGAGCCAGAGAACCAGGTCAGCAGAGCTGCTCTAGAGCCAGAGTACCAGGTCAGCAGAGCTGCTGTAGAGCCAGAGAACAAGGGCAGCAGAGCTGCTGTAGAGCCAGAGAACCAGGTCAGAAAGCTGCTGTAGAGCCTGAGAACCAGGTCAGCAGAGCTGCTGTAGAGCCAGAGAACCAGGTCAGCAGAGCTGCTGTAGAGCCAGAGAACCAGGTCAGCAGAGCCGCTGTAGAGCCAGAGAACCAGGTCAGCAGAGTTGCTGTAGAGCCAGAAAACCAGGTCAGCAGAGCCGATCTAGAGCCTGAGAACCAGGTCAGCAGAGCTGCTGTAGAGCCAGAGAACCAGGTCAGCAGAGCTGCTGTAGAGCCAGAGAACCAGGTCAGCAGAGCTGCTGTAGAGCCAGAGAACCAGGTCAGCAGAGCTGCTGTAGAGCCAGAGAACAAGGGCAGCAGAGCTGTTGTAGAGCCTGAGACCCAGGTCAGAACAGGTGCTGCAGGGACTGGAGAGGTACAAACGTAATCGGACACAGAAGAGGTGCAATGATGCAGCGTAATATGGCACATTCTGTCGCAATATTTTGCTATTTTGTCATTTTACAACACAGTAGTACTGTCTGGGCAAACGTTTCTCTTCATTAAGAGCACTCTAACACCCGAATACAGCCGTCAGCAACGAAATGGTGACAGTTAATCTTCGCAAAGCGTCTGTCCCCCCGGGGGACCATGGCTGATGCTTTTTAAAGCCTCTTTTGATCCATCTGAGCTAGAATCAATGTTTGCAACTGATACAGAAGATCTGAATCATGCGGCAAGTGTGGAAAATATGTAAATACTCCGAGAACGCGGCGGCCACAATATTGCGTTATTCCAGTGGACCTGCCTATGAGCAAAGACTTGTAGTGTAATGGCCTTGATTTACTAACTGTGTTGTAAATTCATGGAACTGTCCCCCAGAAGAATATTTAGGCAAAAAATTACCTCGAAGTACTGATTCTGTGGTACTGATAAAGTAAGGGTAAAAGTGGAGGCCATGCAAGGTCACTGAAGTCAGGAAGGAATGGGCAGTTCTGGACAGCATTGTCATTCTCCAGGTAGGAATTCCCATGCAGGGCAGCGCCTAGTAGCTGGGATGAAACAAGCATTTGCAATGCAATAGGTCTCTCATTTACGCAAGTTGAAGCTATTAGCATTGTAAATAACAATGTCTTTTATTTATGTTTTAAAAACCAAAACATAAATAAAAGGCATTGTCATTTACAATGCCAATAGCTCAAACTTGCGTAAATGCGAGACCTATTGCATTGCAAATGCTTGTTTTTAATGTGTACTGGATTATTAAAGAACTCATCTCTAAATTAGACAACAGCGCCACCATGTGGCAGATTGCCATACATGCTGGTGTTGACAATTAAGTGCCGGTGCCGAGCACCGGAAACCACTGTCTCAAATTAAGCACTGCCTCAGTCTGAGACCTATCAGCTGCTGGGCAGGGAGCGGTCACAGGTGAATGGCCTGGGTTATCTGAGGTCCCATGACGGTTCTTGAAAGGGTCTTAATTTCCAGGGCAACCAGTTCTTAGAGAGGGTTCGGTTTGTTTAGTCTGAGTTTGAGGCACCCCTACTACTTTTTGGAAATACATTTCTGTCATCGCTTCACATGATACCCCCTCCCAGGGTACTATAGGTTTTTTGCTTCCCTATTAGTGTTTTTTAAGCGGACTCTCACCGCCGGGAGCCTCTACTCAAATTCAAATCCCAGCATGCGATTGACTCTGACCCGACCCCACTGGCGTTTCAGAAGTCTCACACATGGAGGGAGAAAATCGAGAACCGGTTTACAGTTTTCTCTTATATTTTTGGAGTCCAGGTCGTTTCTGCACGTTTTAAATCCAGATGGCCAACAGTGAGCGCCTCCCTCCTTAACACCTAGCGCCCTTTGCTCCTCCTTTCAGCCGCGAAGTGCGTGTAAAAATTCCTGCGTGCAAAGAAAACTGCAAATGATTTAAAAAAAATATATGAGAGTCGTTTAGGAACACAGACATGATACCGAGGCAGCCGTTTGTTTATCTGAATGATAAAAATGTAGTGCCTACCGACTTATGAAGGAGACCGTGTCACGCCGCAAGTAAAAGATCCAGTCCGGATGGGCCGTCCAAAAAGGAGACAGGGCGGTAACAAAGAAGCCTCGCTTTCAATGGGAAGCCAGCGTTTAGCATAAACGATGACGCCAGCCAATAGGAATGATGGGCGGGACTTCAAGTCCCCTTCTGAAATCTACTAGATTACAAAAAGCCTCGCAGAGCGAGCAGCGCATGAGCGCTGCAACGCAGGTCTGCGAGACCTAACGACTAATACCCATCGTCCCAGCCATTCTAATAGCTTTGGGGGACTGGAATAGGTCCCCCATGAATTGTCACACATGTAGTAGTGTGATGGTTAGTAGTTGTGTTGGTACTGTCATTGGCAGCGCTGGAAGTGAAAATGGGTGGTGCAAGCGGCAGCAGAATCCTGACAAGGGTCCGACATATATATATATATTTTTTTACAAATTAAGCACTAGACTGAGGAGGTCTTGGAAGGAAATGAGTAACGGGAGGGGCCAGATACAGACAGGCAGGACACTGACAAAAAACAGGTCATCCTTGAAGGGGTGGGGGCCACTAACCAGAAAAGTGGGTTTTATCTTGTTCCCAAAAGCTGTGCTAGACCACAATACGGGTGATGCTCCCGTCAATGACATCGTCATGTTTGACGTGGTAACGAATCCCTAAGGATGCCGCCGTCTCTGGTTATGGACCTCACCGAAGGGCGTAAACTGCATCCGTTGCAGGGCGTAACCCGGAAACTTTAAAGAAAGGGAAACTAGAGAGTGACCCGGAAGTGAAGACGAGGACCACACACTCCAAAGGGTGATATGTCACACTGGTGTGGACCTCGCTGCGTCAGCGTCACACGTGCTGTTATCACAACACTAATGTTGCATCAATTACATCGACCTTACTACTCCATTGCAAGGTAAGCGCGGTGGGCGGAGTTAACAATAGGAACAATGTAATCCCCTTGCTCTGGACACAGGACGGATGTGGACACCGATCTGTTTCGGATTATCGCGACAGTGGCCTTTTTTTGGACAAACACTGCTCAGACCAGGGCTTTAAGTGGGCCGGGTCTCACCGGTGCTGAGCACCTGCAGTTTTTTAAAAGGGGCCTCATACGGGTCTCTATCGGGCTCTGCTTTGTGCCCTGGCACAGGCGGTCTGTTGTTTTCTGGACTACAGTGACAGCAGGCACATCGATGTGCGCGTGCTCACACTGCTCACTTCTCACTAGTGGAGAAGTTACGGCATGACGTCATGCCAGGTGAGCGTTGTAGGGGAAAGGAAATCCTTTAAAGAGTCATTTTCTCTCTGGATTTCCCTTCTCTTTTTTAAATTCAGGAGCAGCAACATTGTCGTGGTGTCACCAGGGCTTTAAGTGGAAGCTTTTTCAATATTATATACAAGCCATAGTTGCTGCTTATTTATCTTATGCAACTAACAACCATTGACAAAGCCAATAGCCCTGACTTGTTGTAGGTATGATGTCACTTGTATCATATCTGGATGCAATGCAATTCGTTTGTATCTGTAACGTGTAAGTATGTACATTTCCTCATGTAAGGTACTTGGTTCTATTGTGAAGCGCTCTGACACCTTTGGGTAAAGTCCGCGCTATATAAAATTGCATTAAATAAAAATAAATAAAAATGACACTTTGCTATGCACAGATTTATAGCTTACGTGTGTTAAGCCACGCCCTTAATTACATTGACCACGCCCCTTTGAGAGACCCCCCCCCCAGTTTTTTTTATCCCACTTAAAGCCCTGGCTCAGACATTCAAGGAGGGCGACCCCAGAACATGGAAACTTTGCTCAGATGTTGCTTCCTGACCGCGACCTTTGACCCCGCTACCATTTCGCTTTGGTGGGGTCAGCCATGCTGGGGGGCGGGAGGGGCAGTGAGATGGAGAGTGCTGTGCAGGGCGAGCCTCTGGCACGAGCTGCAGCACCGTCCTGGGTGAACAGCTCCCGGCAGCACAGCACAGACAGGCCGGCTGAGAGGGGTAAACACCAGCCATCGGGCTGCAGTAAAAGGCAGGATTATGCGGTGAGTGATAGTGCCACAGGGACTCGGTGATCTGGTGCGACCTGGGGGGGGAGGGGTGTGAAGTACCCTCCTGTGTGAACAGCTCCCAGGGTGACAACAGTAGGCAGGTCGGCTGAGCGGAGTTAACTCCAGCCACTGGATTTCGCTACAAAGCGGGATTATGCGGTGAGTGATTGTGCCGCGGTAGGGTTTGGGTGCGGGATCTGTGGTTTGCTGTGAGCTGGAGAACAGCTGCAACACTGTCCTGTGTGAACAGCTCCCGGGAGGACAGCACGGGCAGGCCGGCTGAGAGGGGTAAACACCAGCCATCGGTACAAAGTCAAAGAGGGATTATGTGGCGAGTGATAGGGCCACGGTAGGGCGGAGTGCTGGTCGGTGGTTTGCTGTGAGCTAGTGCTGTGAGCTGGAGAAGAGCTGCAGCGCCGTCCAGGGTGAACAGCTCCCAGCAGGACAAGCACGGCTGAGAGGGGTAAACACCAGCCATCGGGCTGCGGTACAAAGAGGGATTATGCGGTGAATGGTCGTACCACGGGGGTTTGTGGTTTGCTGTGATGTGGGGAAGACCGTCATACGCTACATAGACGGCACAGGCATATATATATGTAGATGTCACGCGATAGTCGCCGTTTTAAACGGCAGCCGCTTAGAAGTAACTAAAGTAGAAATGTTACGTGGGGACCTCCACCCCCCGCCCCCCCCCCCACGCTGATACGGGGATCCCCCGCCTGCTACACCCAACACACTGTCGCCGCCCACGCTGCCTCCCTCCCTGCCACTCGCCTCGCCCGGTGCACGCATTCCCTGGCACCAACACACACTACAAGTTTCCGAGACATGTCACACTCCGTCCATGGCTGTGGCCCCCACAACGCCTTGTTCCACATCACATGCCCCCCCCCCCCTCGAAGCACACGCCCTCCCCACCTTTCCTGCTACAGCAACACATCCTGTTAAATATACATCTCCCCTCCGGCTCCCCCGTACTACACGCACCTCCTGCCACGCACCCTCCGAGAGGGAGGTGCGGCTGAAAGTCTGAATTAAGAGGCTCTGTCTGGAGACCCCGAAATGTTCAAATGCGCGTCTGCGCCGCCCAGCCCTAAATGCCCATCCGTTTAATGTAAAGTGATGGGGGCAGAGCCCGCTCTCCCACGGCGCGCGGTTACCATGGATACCCAGTGATGGCGGGAGGCAGGCCTGGACCACAGGCGGCAGGTAGGACTGGAGCGGTGGAGGCAGAGGCGGGAGGGGAGCTGTCACCTCACCCTATGGAAGGAAGTAACCGGCTGATCGCTTCCCTCTGCCTCGGGCGTTCAGCACCTCCTCTGTGGACCACCAGGGCCCAGCAGTGAGTGCAGGCAGAGACCGCATGGCTGAGGCTGACACCCGCCTGTTGGCGGGAAACGAGTGCAGTCCGAGGCGGGAAGAGGCAGCCTCGCCGTTCACGGACACAGAGCCGCCTTACAGCAGATCGAGCACGGAATCCGTCCGCCACCTGACCACCCCACTGCCCATTCCGGACACGGAAGAGCGGAGGAAAGCCAGGGCGTGGGAGGCCCCACATGTCCGGGGAGCCAGGGCGTGGGAGGCCCCACATGTCCGGGGAGCCAGGGCGTGCGTGTCCGGGGAGCCAGGGCGTGGGAGGCCCCACATGTCCGGGGAGCCAGGGCGTGGGAGGCCCCACATGTCCGGGGAGCCAGGGCGTGGGAGGCCCCACATGTCCGGGGAGCCAGGGCGTGGGAGGCCCCACATGTCCGGGGAGCCACAGCGTGTGTGTCCGGGGAGCCAGGGCGTGGAAGGCCCCACATGTCCGGGGAGCCAGGGCGTGGGAGGCCCCACATGTCCGGGGAGCCAGGGCGTGGGAGGCCCCACATGTCCGGGGAGCCACAGCGTGTGTGTCCGGGGAGCCAGGACGTGGAAGGCCCCACATGTCCGGGGAGCCACGGCGTGGGAGGCCCCACATGTCCGGGGAACCAGGGCGTGGGGGCACCACATGCCCGGACATCCTTGTGGAGAGCGGAGCCAGGCCCTGCTCTAGGAGCCAAAGCATGAGCCGAGCCATGGAAATGTGTAAACCACCCATCAGATGTAAAGAACAATATGAAAACGACCTTAAAATGAGAAACATGTATTTTTCAACATTTCTCAGCGTCTCATAAGACTATACGATTCTATCACTTGACCGAGAGACATTTATTGAAATTCATATTTTTTAAACATGAAACGTTCAAGAATAACACATGCCCTGGTGACGTTGCCGCCAGTTACCTTAGACATGCCAGTCTATCATGTTCTCTATTTATGTAGCCTATACTGTTATTATTAAAAAAAAAAAATATTTTAATTTTATTTTCCAAACAAGAAAACAAAAGTGGCCCAAATGTGCACATAAAACAACAGCATATATAAAGTTGGGAGTCATCACTAAGCACCCACGCCAAATACGGCACATCTCTTGCGCTCATTGGGCGGTCCATCATACAACTATAAAATACAGTTACACTGAAAGACGTAAGAGTCAGTCTGATGTGGACACATTGTCTACTCCCATCATACCCACACCGGAATAGTTGCACCAAGGGCCCCAGATTCTGGCACGCGTCTATACTGTTATTAAACGCAGGCCCTCGTAACCAGCTGCCTCAACTACGGAAACGCTCGCTATGCCGGAATTTCCTCCCAGCTCCCCAGAAGACTCCAGAACACCGCAGCCAGACTCATCCTGGACCTCCCCAAAACTGACCCACATCACCCCCCACCTCAGAAACCGCCACTGGCTCCCCATCCAGAAGAGATGCCAGTTCAAGATCCTCACGCACGCCTACAAAGCTCTACACGATCTCTACAGCGCCAAGAAACCAATCGGTGTACGTGCGCTCTATAAATACTTGATAAGATAAGATGGACCATCCTACAATCACCATCGACTCAACTTCCTTCTATCTGCAAGACACCTGCGCTCCTTCCTCTCGCACACACCCCCTGCATCCGTCGCAGCCAATGTGGGGGCCGCTCCTTCTCCTACATCGCCATCAAGACCTGCAACGACCTGCCCCTCCACCTCCGAACAGCACCCTCTCTGGCGTATTTCAGAAAGAAACTCAAGACTAGGGCTCCCAGTTTCCCATTTTTACTGATTTTGACAGATAAATACAGACAGAAAACACTGTGTTTCCTGAATTTAGACAAACTGAGGGTAGGGGCTATCAACACCCGCTCCGCCCGCAAACACGCCATCTAACTCTGGGACCTTCTCGACTCAACCTCCCCAGACGTCGCATTCCTGACGGAGACCTGGCTGAATCCCGCTTCAGCCCCCGACATCGCCATTGCCATCCCGGACGGATACAAGATCACCCGCAGGGACCGCACCAACGGAGTCGGAGGAGGAGGCATCGCCATCGTCCACAGGAACACCCTCAGAGTCTCAACCAACACCGACGACACCCTCAGCACCGCCGAACACATGCACTTCCAGATCCACACCGATCCCAACACCACCCTCAGAGGAACCCTCATCTACAGACCCCCCGGACCCCGACCACAGTTCAGCGATTCCATCGCTGACTTCGTCAGCACACACGCCATCGCCTCCACGGACTACATCCTCCTCGGGGACCTGACTTTCCACCTCGAGAACAACAAGGACACCAACTCCACCACCCTGATCGACAACCTCGCCACCCTCGGACTCAGACAGCTCGTGACTACACCCACCCATGCCGCCGGCCACACGCTAGACTCCATCTTTTCCGCAAGCCCACACACGTCTCCTTCAACCACACCTCCGAACCCCACTGGACTGACCACCACTGCATCCACTTCACCTACAGGAAGCCCACCACGCACCACCGCACCGAACAAATGCCTCGCCGCTGCTGGAGCAGAGTCACGGAAGACCAGCTAACCACAACCCTCGCCCTGAGCCCACCCGCCGAACCCTCCGACCCCGACACCGCCGCCCGCAACCTCAGACAGTGGATCGACGACTGCGCCAACACCCTCGCCCCGCTCAAGAATCCGCCCAACAGCCACACCAGCAAGAAAGCCACCTGGTTCACCAAAGACCTCCAGGCCTCCAAACGAACATGCCGAAAACTGGAGAAGATCTGGCTCCACGAACGGACAGCGGACAGCTACGCCGCCCACAAGAGCGCCACCCGCAGTCACCATCACCTCATCAGATCCGCCAAAAGGGCCTCACTCAAAGACCGCCTAGACAACAACGCACACAACAGCAAAGAGCTCTTCAACATCGTGAAGGAACTCTCCAACCCCAGCTCCAACACCAACGACATCCAGCCGTCGCGAGACCTGTGCGACTCACTGGCCACCTTCTTCCACCGCAAAATCGCCGACATCCACGACAGCTTCAACACCACGACCGCCCCGGCAACCACCGAGACCACTGCCCCCACAACCACCAACCGCCTGCTCTCCTGGACCAACATCAACGACGAGGACACCAGCGAGATCATGAACACCATCCACTCCGGTTCACCGCTAGACCCGTGCCCTCACCACATCTTCAACAAAGCCAGTACAGCCATCGCGCCCCATCTCCGGAAAATAATCAACATCTCCTTCGAGACAGCAACCTTCCCGGAAAGCTGGAAGCACGCCGAGATCACCGCCTTACTCAAGAAACCCAAGGCAGACCCCAAGGACCTCAAGAACGTCCGACCCATCTCTCTGCTCCCGTTCCCCGCGAAGGTCACCGAGAAAATCGTCAACAAACAACTGACCCGCTACCTCGAGGAGAACAACATCCTGGACCCTTCCCAGTCCGGCTTCCGCAGCAACCACAGCACCGAAACCGCCCTCATCGCCGCCACCGATGACATCAGGACCCTGCTAGACAACGGAGAAACAGCAGCCCTCATCCTCCTGGACCTATCAGCCGCCTTCGACACGGTCTGCCACCACACACTACAAACACGCCTTCACGACGCCGGGATCCAAGAGAAGGCCCTGGACTGGACCACATCCTTCCTTTCCGGCAGAACACAAAGCGTCCGCCTCGCCCCCTTCCGATCCAAGGCCACCAAGATCATCTGCGGCGTACCCCAAGGCTCCTCCCTCAGCCCAACGCTGTTCAACATCTACATGGCACCCCTCGCCCACGTCGCCCGACAGCACAACCTCAACATCATCTCCTACGCCGACGACACCCAGCTGATCCTCTCCCTCACCAAAGACCCTCACACCGCCAAAGCCCACCTCCACGAAGGAATGAAGGCCGTCGCCGAATGGATGAGGACCAGCCGCCTGAAGCTGAACTCGGACAAGACGGAGGTCCTCATCCTTGGTTCCAACCCTTCAGCCTGGGACGACTCCTGGTGGCCAACATCACTGGGAACAGCCCCGCCCCCCACCGACCACGTACGCAACCTAGGGGTCATCCTCGACCCCACCCTCTCCATGACTAAGCAGGTCAACGCCGTTTCCTCATCCTGTTTCAACATCCTCCGAATGCTCCGCAGGATCTTCAAGTGGATCCCCACCGAAACAAGAAAAACAGTCACCCAGGCCCTCGTCACCAGCAGGCTGGACTACGGAAACGCCCTCTACGCAGGAACGACGGCTAAGCTCCTGAGACGGCTGCAACGCATCCAGAACGCCTCTGCACGTCTTATCCTCGACATCCCCCGACGCAGCCACATCACACCCCACCTGAGAGACCTGCACTGGCTCCCTGTCAACAAGAGGATAACCTTCAAGCTCCTCACCCACGCACACAAAGCACTCCACAACTCCGGACCAGCCTACCTCAACAGACGACTCAGCTTCTACACCCCCACCCGCCAGCTCCGCTCGACCAGCCTCGCCCTCGCCACAGTCCCCCACATCCGGAAAACGACCGCCGGCGGCAGATCCTTCTCCCAACTCGCCGCCAAGACCTGGAACACCCTCCCCACCAACCTCCGACAGACCCAAGACCTACTGGCCTTCAGAAGACTCCTCAAGACCTGGCTCTTCGATCAGTAGCAGCACCACCCCCTCTTCCCCCAGCGCCTTGAGACCCTCGCGGGTATGTAGTGCGCTTTATAAGTGACATGATTGATTGATTGATCGAAATCCGCACCTGACATATATAGTATTTTTGGTAAAGCGTATTAGTGCGACCATGAGACTGTATTGCAAATACCGAAAGCGTCATGTGTATTTAAATGAGCCCTGAAGAAGTCTCAGTGTGAGACGAAACGAATCGGCTATGATCCTTTGAGATTTTAATGAGAACTTAATAAAGACCAGCCTTTGCACAAAAAAGACAAACGTTTGGACTTTGGATTTCTCTTCATGTGCTCACTGCCTTGAACATTGCTATATGACTGCATTGTAAAGTGCTGAGCCTTTGTGAATTACACTGTGTTTCCTGTTTGTATTTATTTTTAAAAGCAGAAAAATACTGAAAATTGTGCTTCAGTGGGCGACTCTCTATGCTGTTTTTCGTGATATCCAGAACAACTGCTGAGCAGATTGACAGCACGGGAAGTTAAAAAACAGGTTTAGATTTCCCTAAATAGCGGTCATATGTTAACATATATTTGTATTATAATACTGACATTTACCTGTGGGTGTCGTGTTTTGCTATATTTGGCTGCTTAATTTGCTAAAACGGGCCAGGCAGCAAAGTATGAGTGCATGTTTATCAGTTAAATAAATGCGGAAATATACCATTTTAGGACTCCATTTATTCACAAAACACAAAATAAAAATGGATAAATTCCAATAAGATGGCCAAAAAATAAATATGGATAAATACAGACGGAAATGTTAAAAAAATAAATACCATAAAACTGGGATTCTTACTCAAAGCCTGGCTGTTCGACGGAGAAATGGGACCTCCAGCGCCCAGATACCCCTAGAGGTGACAGTGCTGCGCTATACAAATGCTGATTGATTGAAACGTGAAGCAATAATATTTTATATTGTAGAGCACAGACCCTGAATTGAAATACTTCGATGTGCTCTTAAACTGGATGCTTCAGAAAAATGACACATATTGAAATAAAGCGATGGGCAGTAAATCACACAATTTGGTCAAGTTGGGAAGCAAGGCTGGGACTGGCCTTACCAGGCATCGGGCTGGAAGGGTGGGGAGCGTTTTGTTACGGAGGCTGTTTTTGAAGCAGTGCAGCCGTTCTGAAAGTACCCACTGCAGAGTTCCTTGCATATCCAGTAGTTTTCAGGCAACAATAAAAGTATAAAGATAACTCTGGTGATTAATGTACCTGCTGGAGAGAGATAGGAGTTTTTTCTAGTGGCAGTTTTGACTCAGCTAAGGTAGCACAAATGGTTAATGTGCCTGCTGCAAAGGACATGTACCATGCACATCACAGTACAGTATTTTATGTGCATAGCTTAGCGGGTTACTGCTTTTGTCACAGAGACTCTTTTGTTACTGTGCAGTTCATAAGTTACAATCATAATCTAGCACAGTGAGCTATGAAGTGTCATCCAAGAGCTACATGCAAACTACATGGTACAAGTTAGAAAATTATGCTTTTTTCCGAGTCTTTCGTTATCCTAATGTTGCTAAAAAGAGTTTGGGTAGAAATAAATTCTTATTAGTAAAGCCAACCCTACAAAAAAGTAATTAAGGATTCCATTCTGTTGTGTCCAATTCAGTTTATTATGCTGAATGTCATATTTAGCACAAAAAATATGCGTTATTACAATATACAGCTACAGCCGACACATGTTTCGGCACACAGGTGACTTCTTCAGGCTATTAATAATGGAATAGTATCAGAGACAAATAGTGCCATGTTATGAATATTGTCAGTTTAAAGTATACACAAAGTCAAATCCCACAACACAAAAGAAAGGAGTGCAGATAACCGCAATAGATATAAATTTACAAAGAGGTAGTAGCTGTGTATTGTAACAACTCTTACTTTTTGCGCTGAGTAAGACATTCAGCATAATAAACTGCATTGGACGCAATAGAACAGACTCCTTAATTAACTATTCTTTTGGACTTTCTCATGAGTGCTTGGTATCTATTTATGTCGGATTTGGTGCATCGGATCTTGTTATCCTGTGCCTCTGACTCCCTTGGTAGTAAGTTGTCTGCATACCTATTATACCACCAAACATACGTTCTTGTTTATTATACTTACCCTCTAAACTGTATCTAATAGGAGGTGCAGATATATACACCACTGTTACCTCTTTGTAAATTAATAGTAAAGCCAACCCTAACCATTGTGTTACGCTCTGAATCCTGAGTTTGTGCTTCTCCAGACCAAGCACTCTTACAATATGCCTACCAGTATGGATGACATGAATCCTACACCTCGAAGTCCCCTGTGTCTCATGTAACATTTTCTATACACTGATTTACACATGTATGATTCATTGTCTCTGTATTCGTGTGTGATGTAAAGTGCTCAGACATCCTACACTGGTCTGAGAGGCGCTATAAAACAAATGAAATTCAGATGAGAGGCACTGTTGGAGGGTGATAGTGAGGGAATCATTGAAGGACCCCAACAAAGATTGCTGTATCCTAGTACACTCTAAGGTCATCATTTACTATGCTTTAAAAGCTAACATATTTGAATATATATTGAAAAATGTGTTGTAGAATGCACCAATTTTGCCCAAATTTAGTTCGGGGGAGATTCCCCCAAACCACCTTCTAGTGGTCAGGCTGGCTCGCTGCACTCGCTATGCACCGTATGGTGGCTGGTCCGACAAAATTTGCCAGGGCTGCTTTGGGTTTTGGGAAGTCGAGCTTTGAGTGTAGGATTGCACATTGTACAGTTCAAAGATGGTAGAGTTACATCTTTCTTTCTTCCATTTGACACTAAACGCCATTGTTTTGTTTTTAGGTATTCAATTATTGTTATTCAGCGAATAGAGTTCAATAAATACACTTCTAGCACCTTCAATCAAGCTGACACCATACACATACATATATACACGTGCGTAGTCGTAAGATTCAAAGGTGGAATGTTTACACAGACACTGAAGATCAAACACAGTGACAGAACATGCCTGCCTGAAATCCTGCTGTCCTTAGCTCGGGTCTCCTTGAACAGCAGTAATCTAAGAACAAACTCTGCGGGGCTCCAAAGGGCTCCTTAATTATTTAATTGCAGTAATGGAGGTGTTGAGTCTCTGCTAAAACTGTTCTTTTCCTCAAGTCAGCCCAGCAAGTGGTAACATTAACATAAAATAGCATCTTCTGGCTTCCCTCACTTTGCTGTCTCATCTGGCACGGTTTCAGCAGAGACTCAACACCCCAGTGATCGCAATTAAAAAATTAACAAACAAAGAGGTCTTGCAACGCCCCCAGAGTTTGTGTGTCTCTTCAAGGAGACAGGCAATGCGCAGTGTGAGGTCGGGAAAACAAGTTCTGTCTGCTACTGTTCAGTTTGCACCAGTGGCGGCTGGTCATTTTACCAGGGGTGAGGAGGGCCACACACGCACACCTACACATTACTCACACCCATGCATTCACACACACACATTCACAACACTCACTTACAAATACACATACATTCATACATACACGCACGCAGACACCAAACAGAAAAAAAACCCATAAAACGTACCTTACATGCAGATCTCTGAGAGAAAAGCCTCGGAGGTCATAGGAGGGTTGAGACTGCTGCCTTCTCTCATTGAGTAACCTTAGGTAAGCCAATGAGAGAAGGCAGCAGTCCCTAACTCGTCACAGGGTGGGATGGGGTCAGTGAGACTGCTAACCCCACCCCATTCTGTGACGAGGTGTCATTTATTGACACTCGGTCGAGGGCACTTCAGAGCTTTAAACTGACCATTGTTCAGCCTCACAGACACTCCTCTTGCCTGGAAAAAGTTGTTGGGTGTGGCCCCTCAGTCCGTACGGATGGGCCACTGCTGATTTGCACTTCATAATTTGGGGGGGATATTGTTCACTGCATTCCCCACTCCAAAATTTAGGAGGGGGGTTAATCCCCACTTTCCCACAAGGTTCCTATGATCAACGCTGGGGCACACTGGTCCAGACCGCACTTACTGGGGTCCGAGCACCTGGGTAACAACAGATATTTACATATTAAAAGCAGGCGACACCTCCATCTTTGTGATGCAGCTACTGCTGCCACGCCACTAGGTGGCACCAAATACTGAGATTCTCCTTTCTTCGAGGTACTTGTTTCCTTGGTTTACGGAGGCCCTCCGCAAACGTAAAAGTGCATGTAAATGCCTGGAGAGAGCTTGGCGGAAGAATTTTAACCCCTCTGACAAAGCCACTTATAAACAGGCCCTGAAAGTCCACTACTCCAAAGTCCGCGACGAAAAGAAACATTTCCTATCCACAAAAACTGAGCAGGCGGGTAACAAGAGTAAAGAACTGTTTAAAATCGTTAAAGACTTTACTTCCCCTAATGCAATGGACAGTCCTTTCACCCCTACCGGCGACTGGACCAATTGCCTAGCTCACTATTTTTATGATAAGATTAAGATTAAAATTATCCAAGACTCTTTTAATGTGTTGCCCTCGGCACAGGGAGAAAATACAGATGTCCCCCCCAGAATTAATCCTAATTTAGGGACGTCTCTCCTACAGTTCCCCCCTATCTCGTTGGCGAAATCCCTCGAGATAATGAAGGCTCTCAAATCCGGCTCTCCCGTCGACCCTTGTCCAGCCAAAGTACTGGTGTCAATCGCTGAAGTGATTAACCCGGCGGTCAATAGGGTTCTGAACACCTCCCTATCTGAGGGGCTAATGCCTGAGAGCTGGAAACATGCAAGAATTCTTCCGCTCTTAAAAAAACCCACAGCAGACCCACTGGTAGTTAGTAACTATAGGCCAATTTCATTGCTGCCTTTCTTTTCCAAGGTCTTGGAGAAATATGTAAACACAGTTACTACGGAATATGTGGAAGCTAACAACGTTCTTCATCCGAGTCAGTCAGGGTTCAGAACAAACTTCAGTACCGAAGCCGCCCTACTTAAAGTCTCTGAAATTATCAAAACTACCTTGGATAGCGGGGGCAATGCTGTTCTGGTGCTGTTAGACCTTTCTGCGGCCTTCGACACCGTGCCCCATGACCGACTCCTGAATAGACTTCAGGACTGCAGCATTGGTGGCACGGTTCTAAAATGGTATACCTCTTTTTTAAGCGGCCGTAGGCAAACAGTATGGTCTCCCCCTTTTTTGGCCCACATCATCCCCATGAAAGTTGGAGTTCCCCAGGGCTCGATTTTGAGCCCGTCCCTTTTTAATGTGTATATGGCCCCCCTCGCGCTTCTAGCGGAGGAACATGGTGCAAAAATCGTGTCATACGCTGATGACACGCAACTTCTGTTCACCTGCGAGAAAGACTCCACGTTCAGAGGCAGCGAGATTAACGCCTGCCTGACTGAGGTGTTCTCGTGGCTTAGAGGAAACCAATTAAAGTGTAACCCCGAAAAGTCAGAGATAATTTTCTTCGGTTCCAATCCTTGCGAGGCATGGCATCAGTGGTGGCCACAGGACATGTCCCCCTCAGCGGCCTCAGTAACTGTCGTAAAAAACCTTGGCGTTAAGCTGGATACAGACATGTCCATGAAGACTCAAATCCAAACTGTGGCCAGCACCTGCTTTGGGCTTCTAAAAATGCTCAAGAATTTCCTCCCCCTACTCTCTGTCTCCCTCAGGAAGACGGTAGTCCAGGCCCTGATCATATCAAGACTAGACTATGCTAATGTCCTATACTTGGGTCTACCAGATTTTCTACTAGGTCGCCTGCAGGTGATCCAGAATTCGGCAGCTAGAGCCATTCTTATGGTTGGCCCCAGGGCACATATGACCCCCCACTTAAGAGCGCTGCACTGGCTTCCGGTTCGCAAGAGGATCCAGTTTAAGGCTCTTGTCTTGGCATTTAAGGCCCTACACAACTCTGGGGCACCTTATATTAGGAAAAGGATCCCGCAGTACGCCCCTCAACGGACGCTAAGGTCCTCTACTCAGTACCTGTCGACCATCCCTAAATTCTCCCGCTCCCGCATGGGGGGCCGCTCTTTTCAAGTGGTGGCATCTCGACTGTGGAATAGTCTGCCACTTGCTCTTAGACAGATAACGGGCCTCCTGGTCTTTAGGAGGAAATTAAAAACCTGGCTTTTCCAACAGTAGTATATGCCAGCTGCTTCGAGTACATTCTTGCCTGTCATGTGGTTCTTTTAGCGCCGGGACACTCTGTGGAGTAGCTGCGCGTTTTACAAGTACCCGGTTACATTACACTACATTACTTATTGGTGTCCCTTGGATGGGAAACCAATAAGGGCTCAGCAAAGTTTCTGACATGGGGCCCAGCCCCCTTTAAGGGACGGGGTAGAGATGGAAGGACAGAGATGAGGTTTGTCCCCCCCCTCCCTCCCCTCTAGGAGCAGGGTTTGGGATGGAAGGACAGGGGTGAGGTGGGTCCCTCACCCTCTCTGGGACGCGGTAGAGATGGAAGGGCAGAGATAAGTTTTGTGTCACCCCCCCAGGAGAAGCGTTTGAGTTGGAAAGATAGGGGTGAGGTGGGTCCCTCGCCCTCTCTAAGAGAAGGGGTAGAGATGGAAAGATAGGGGTGAGGTGGGTCCCTCGCCCTCTCTAAGAGAAGGGGTAGAGATGGAGAGATAGGGGTGAGGTGGGTCCCTCGCCCTCTCTAAGAGAAGGGGTAGAGATGGAGAGATAGGGGTGAGGTGGGTCCCTCGCCCTCTCTAAGAGAAGGGGTAGAGATGGAGAGATAGGGGTGAGGTGGGTCCCTCGCCCTCTCTAAGAGAAGGGGTAGAGATGGAGAGATAGGGGTGAGGTGGGTCCCTCGCCCTCTCTAAGAGAAGGGGTAGAGATGGAGAGATAGGGGTGAGGTGGGTCCCTCGCCCTCTCTAAGAGAAGGGGTAGAGATGGAGAGATAGGGGTGAGGTGGGTCCCTCGCCCTCTCTAAGAGACGGGGTAGAGATGGAGAGATAGGGGTGAGGTGGGTCCTTCACCCTCTCTAAGAGACGGGGTAGAGATGGAGAGATAGGGGTGAGGTGGGTCCCTCACCCTCTCTAAGAGACGGGGTAGAGATGGAGAGATAGGGGTGAGGTGGGTCCCTCACCCTCTCTAAGAGAAGGGGTAGAGATGGAGAGATAGGGGTGAGGTGGGTCCCTCACCCTCTCTAAGAGAAGGGGTAGAGATGGAGAGATAGGGGTGAGGTGGGTCCCTCACCCTCTCTAAGAGACGGGAGTAGAGATGGAAAGATAGGGGTGAGGTGGGTCCCTCACCCTCTCTAAGAGACGGGGTAGAGATGGAAAGATAGGGGTGAGGTGGGTCCCTCACCCTCTCTAAGAGAAGGGGTAGAGATGGAAAGATAGGGGTGAGGTGGGTCCCTCACCCTCTCTAAGAGAAGGGGTAGAGATGGAAAGATAGGGGTGAGGTGGGTCCCTCACCCTCTCTAAGAGAAGGGGTAGAGATGGAGAGATAGGGGTGAGGTGGGTCCCTCACCCTCTCTAAGAGAAGGGGTAGAGATGGAGAGATAGGGGTGAGGTGGGTCCCTCACCCTCTCTAAGAGACGGGGTAGAGATGGAGAGATAGGGGTGAGGTGGGTCCCTCACCCTCTCTAAGAGAAGGGGTAGAGATGGAGAGATAGGGGTGAGGTGGGTCCCTCACCCTCTCTAAGAGAAGGGGTAGAGATGGAGAGATAGGGGTGAGGTGGGTCCCTCACCCTCTCTAAGAGACGGGGTAGAGATGGAGAGATAGGGGTGAGGTGGGTCCCTCACCCTCTCTAAGAGACGGGGTAGAGATGGAGAGATAGGGGTGAGGTGGGTCCCTCACCCTCTCTAAGAGACGGGGTAGAGTTGGAGAGATAGGGGTGAGGTGGGTCCCTCACCCTCTCTAAGAGAAGGGGTAGAGATGGAAAGATAGGGGTGAGGTGGGTCCCTCACCCTCTCTAAGAGAAGGGGTAGAGATGGAGAGATAGGGGTGAGGTGGGTCCCTCACCCTCTCTAAGAGAATGGGTAGAGATGGAGAGATAGGGGTGAGGTGGGTCCCTCACCCTCTCTAATAGACGGGGTAGAGATGGAAAGATAGGGGTGAGGTGGGTCCCTCACCCTCTCTAAGAGACGGGGTAGAGATGGAGAGATAGGGGTGAGGTGGGTCCCTCACCCTCTCTAAGAGAAGGGGTAGAGATGGAAAGATAGGGGTGAGGTGGGTCCCTCACCCTCTCTAAGAGAAGGGGTAGAGATGGAGAGATAGGGGTGAGGTGCGTCCCTCACCCTCTCTAAGAGAAGGGGTAGAGATGGAAAGATAGGGGTGAGGTGGGTCCCTCACCCTCTCTAAGAGACGGGGTAGAGATGGAGAGATAGGGGTGAGGTGGGTCCCTCACCCTCTCTAAGAGAAGGGGTAGAGATGGAAAGATAGGGGTGAGGTGGGTCCCTCACCCTCTCTAAGAGACGGGGTAGAGATAGAAAGATAGGGGTGAGGTGGGTCCCTCACCCTCTCTAAGAGACGGGGTAGAGATGGAAAGATAGGGTTGAGGTGGGTCCCTCGTAACCCGAAAGATCAAGGGTTAGAGATGGAAGCAGTTTTTGTCCAAACTAGACATCAGGGTGGTAGTTGGGGTAGGACGCCGTAGTATTACAAACTGGTCTTGCCTTAGGGGGTCAGATGAGGTTGCCCTCCACCCATCTATAAGAATCAGTTGAGCCTCTTCTGCCCAAATATCAAATACAGACCTTTGACCAATCAGGGCTGGTGTTAGGACTTTGGCTTCCAAACCAAAGTGGCCTCCACGGCAATGCGGTCATTGCTGATGCTTGTGGGGTCCCCCGCCTGGCAGTGTCCACTGCTTGCAGCCCCGGACCTTCATCCTTATAGATCACTATAGACGCAGACACAGGATTATTACTCAGGCAATGGTCTTATGGAACTGTCCCTTAAAGGGACACCCTACAGTCAGAAGGCCATGTAGTGCAACGTGTATAATCTTTATTCCGTGTCCCTGACGTCCAGCCGCCCTGCTGCAAGCATACAACATTAGGAAGCCTTCCTGATTGGCCTGGTGATACGTCCATCAAACATCTGCAGAGCTAGTTTCACTCTCTCATCACACATTCTCGACACAGAAGCTCGGTTTACTTGAGGCCAGCAGTACACCGCCTTCAGCATCTCTTCCCACCGGGTGACCCTTCCAGGCTCCTGTGAAGTCCTGAGAACCTCATGATCTGTAGGACCGCCCCGGTACCAGGGGACAGCCTGAGGGACCCATCAAGGATTTGATGATATAGAAGTTTGGTAACTGATTCAAGTCAGATTCAAAGCAGCTGCAGCAGTTATTTCTAGGTGGAGTTTTGCCTTCTTTGTCGTGGCCCCACTGATGGAGGCGCCAGCATGTGTGACAGCATCCATGCAGACATCAGTTCTACTTCTAGCTGAAATGCAATTCCCGTTAGATTCGCTTGAGTGTTTGCAAATGAAGTCCTGACCCTCAGTTGGGACAGCAGAGATGCTCGGTCGGCTATACTTATGCTTCATCTGCTGCGGTCTAGTGGCTAAGCTGCTGACTTTGGCACCTTGGGACTTGGATTCCAATCCCAGCTCTGCCACTTGACTGAAATTTCTGTGATCCTGGGCAAATCGTTTCATCTCTCTCTGTGCCTAAAACTGTGACTATCTGTGAAACATAATGCAATTGCAAATATGTGTAATGTAATTGTGAACTGCAAATGTGTAAATCTACAAATGAGGTGCAGAGCTCTCTTGCTAGCAAGCTGGGCTCGCGCTCTATAAATATCAGTACATACATGCATGTCCCCTCTGTCCTCTACAGCCCTGCTCTGCCCCCCTCCTTTGCTGCCCACCCTCGTGCTGACACCTGTCTTCTTGCTCATCTCCCTCCCTGCTCTGGTATGGGAACTCACTCCTATCACCAGGGCCGGACTCAGAACGCAAACAATCCCTAGCAACTAAGTCAGACTGGCCCGGGAAGAGGGAGGGGGGGCATCAAACAGTCAATTAAAAAAAACCACTTACCTGCTGCAGTTCTCGGGGAGGGAAAACTCAGTGGTGCCAGGAGGGTTGGGACTGCTACCCTCCCTCATTGACCAGGGGAGGCAGCTGTCCCTACCTCGTCACAGAGTATGATGGGTCAGAGAGACTGCTGATCCCACCCCCTCTGTGACGAGGTGACAGTGATAGACACTCGCCCTTGGGCACTTCAGGGCTTAAAACTGAAGCACCAAGGTACGAGGCTATCACTGACGCTCCCCCGCGTCACGAGGGAGATGGCCTTGAGGACCTTTGCTGAGCAGAGGAGGTTACACTCTAGTGCATCTCTAGCTCCTGGCTGCCCGACCCAGGGGGCCCCTTGCAGCTCGAGGAACCCCCCCCTCCCCCACCCCGGACCGCGGGGGCCTGTTTTACGCCCCTGGCTGCCTGACCTGAAAATGATGAGTGTCTGTCAGGCTGACCTTTGCTTAGCCTGAAAGACACTCTTTATGTTCCAAAGGAGCGGGTGTGGCCCCTGCGCCCTTATGGATGGGCCGCTGCTGCTCTTACGTGCCCAATCCTCTCTGCTTGTACCCCTCCACAGCCCTGTACAGCACTCCATTGTTTTGTAGTTGGATGTGCCCTAGACACACACACGCACAAATTTATTCCCACTTAAACACATCGGTCAGAGACAAATCTTGCCCCGTCTTTCTGGGACGATGACGCTTCATCTAAGGATGGGGTCAGCACACAGCCATGCCTGGGGGAAGATCTGTGGGACTTTTATCAATTCGTGCAGGCACCCCCAGGTGGGATCCGATCCAGGTATTAGTATGCAGGGCTTGTGGCAAACACAGAAGCAAGCTGTCGGTTTGCAATCTTCAGAGATGGTGCAACAGAGGGTTATTATGAGCGCCGTGTGAATTGTATTTTTTATCCTTTTGTATGTAGCAGCTCATTCCAATGCAATTCCACAAAATTTGCTTCTGCTTTCAATGGAAAAACAGACTGACAGACCGAGAACTGAGCAGGCAGTTTGGGCAAGTTTGTGTGGTTCTCAGCAGCAAACTGAAGTCCAGTGGGAAAGGCATACATACTTCAAACTCTTTGCTTCAGGGGCAGTTCTTGTGCTTCTCCCTGGATCTCGTTTTGCCAAAGAAAATCTTCAGAACTCACCAGACCCTGAAATGTGCCTATTTCTCTGGTTCTCTTGTGGAGCAAATCTGAGTGGTTTATATGGACCAATTTCGCTCCACAGGGAAATTAAGAAAGCAGCTGAATATGGCCTATTTTGCTTCCGCAAAGGATTTGTCACCCACTAGTTATTATCTACTCTGTCAAATGCTGTAATTTCTGCATCCGTTAGCTAACATGATAAGCAACATTATGTTATTATATTGTATTGGCTTTTATATAGTGCTTACTACCTATGACGAGGCATTGAAGTGCTACCTGGTGAGTAGATTGTTACTCCTGGACCTGCATGTTAGGGTTTAGTTCAGAGGCTAATATTTTTACTATTATGTTTTCAGGCATAAGCTCCAGTTCTAGCGCTATCATTAGCTCACGGAGCCACTGGATTCAAGCTAACGTGGCTGATGAGGGGTGATCCCCCGAAACTGGTCCCGGGATGGTTGTTTCTGGACCAGGGAGGACCTGGCTTGGCAGTTCGGGCTGGACTGTTCTCATGAGGAGCAGGGTCAAGACTGATTTGCATATGGCTGGGTCCAAACTGGGGTGGCATGGTGAGCAAAAGAACAATGGATCTAACCCAGATCTTTGTGACTGGGCGGGAATGTTTGCATTGTTCATCGCTCCGTCCATCAATTGTATCTTTTGCAATTGTCGCCCTAAGTTGGAAGGGAATGCCCAGACGTGGGTCCCGTGCTCACTGCGCCACTGGATTCAAGCTAGCCTGGCTGATGAAGGGTGATGCCCTGAAACCGGTCCTAGGATGCTTGTTTCCGGTCCAGGAAGGACCTGGCTGGGCAGTTCGGGCTGGACTGTTCTCATGAGGAGCAGGGTCAAGACTGATTTGCATATGGTTGGGTCCAAACTGGGGTGGCGTGGTGAGCAAAAGAACAATGGATTAAACCCAGATCTTTGTGACTAGGGTGAATGTTTGCATTGTTCAGCATTCTGTCCATCATTTGTTCCTTTTGGTTTCCTAAACTGGAGCAGTTTTGGGGTGACCCTGATGGGGACTGGGATGTTGTTCAAGATCCTGTGTGCATAGATGGAAAAAGTCTGCTGCCTTTTTTTCCTTTTTTATAGTGCTTAGCCTACAGTCTGATGGTGTCCTGGCTGCTGGTGTGCCAAGAGCCAACAGGGATGGTGAGCTTGTCTGCGGTTGTAATGGCTTTGTAAATGATGCAGATGGCTATAAAAACTGTGTGGGTTGGCAAGGGGAGCCACATGAATTCCATCAGGAGGGGGGTGATGTGATCATATTTGTTGTTTTCTGTTGGTGTTTTATATTTTGTTGGTGTGATAGTTTATAGGTGTCATGATGTTGTGTTGTGTCTCTATACTAATTTGTATTTCACTGGCATATTGTGTTGGTGTACTGTGTTGTACTGCGTTATGTTTGGGTAATGGTGCACTGTTTGTTCTATTGTCTACATGATGTGTTGCAATACTAGAGTTTTGTTTATTGTGATGTATTGGTATGTTAAGCTGTTGTGCTGGTGTGTTATTGTGTTTTATAACTATACTGGTGTATTTTGAGCATGTGTGCTATGTTGTTATAAAGTGTAATTTTCCTATATTGGGTTGTGCTATTGTTTTGTTGGGTTGCATTTTGTTGTAGTGTTGATGAGCCATTTTGGTGGGGTGCTAATGTTTTGTGTTAATGTGTTGTATTGTATTTTGTTATTTTTTTCTTTTTGTGTTGTGTTGATGAGCTGCCAGTGTCTTAGTGAAATATTGTGATACATTGAGGTCTTGTTGTATTGCAGTTGTATTGTTGCATACTTGTGTCATTGTGCTGTGTTTGTGTGTTGTGCCGGCTGGTCTTTTTAGGTCTTGCAAACAAGAGAGCACATGTGCTGTCTGTTGTGAGACATGTTGTGGGCTTACCAAGAACATCCAGGAGCTTGGAGCCCTCCCATTGCTTACCATTTGTTGGTTTTCCTGTCATTCGCATTTAACTGCTTCATATTCGTGTCACAGCTTGTAAATCTTGTGTTTGTTCCTCCCCAGGAAAATTGCCTCTTTACCATCACGTATGATTAGCTGGCTTCTGTGCTTCCACTGTCTGCTTTTCTAGCAGCACTTTTTTTCTTTTCAGCTAAGCACTCCATAACAGTGCATGTTTTTTCCAGCTGTCTCCCTCATGTACTTCTCTATCCCTGTAATCTGTGTTGCCCGCTGCCATCCATGTGCTTCTTCCCATCTTGCCCTCCATTTTGCGTTCGCCAGTGTGTACCCCTGTTGCCTGATCCCATGTGTGCTTCTCCCGCACCCGCTCCACATTCCGCTCTCGCCCGTTGCCTCTCTGTCCACACCCCGTCCTGTGTTGCTTTCGCCCCTCCGCCTCCATGGTGCTTCCATGCCCTTGTGCTGCTTCCACACCACGTGTTGCTTCTCCATCCGCTTTTGTAAAAATGTGTTTGCACATTTTTTTTTTGCAGGTCCAGATCCAACTTAGATAGGTCCATTTTTTAGGCGGGACATTCATGGCATGCACACGTACAAAATGACGCAGACGGCTGCGTCAAAGACTTTTTGTGATCCTTTAGCCACGTGCGGCATACCTAAAAAGCATAGGAAAATCCAATAGGTCCTGAAGGCGAGACCAGTGGCGGTGCGTCCATTGGGGGTGCTGGGGCGTTGCCCCACCTGGCCACATGGCCCCAAGTCGCACGCAAGCAAAATAGCAAATTCTAGATTCTAGACTAAATAGAAACTTAAACTACTCGCGAGTCGCTCCGCTCCAGGCATTGTCAATCGGCGCTGAAGGGGGGTTGGGGCTGGGGCTGGCTGCGGCAGCAAGGGTGACTGACAGCAGCGCTTACTAAAGCGCAGCTGCAATAGTGCGCATGCTCGATTTTGGGCTGGTCATTTTTATGACCAGCCCGAACATGCGCACTACAGCCACCTCCTAAGGACCAAGAGAGCGAGGGGGGAGTCGGGACCCGAGAGGCCGAGGGTTGCTTCATGCAGCAGCCCCCGGTCTCTAATGGGCGGGCCGTCTCTGTGCCCTAGCCAATCCTGGCGCTGCTAATGCAGCGTCTGGATTGGCAGAGTGACCGCGGAGCCTGAGCGGGCAGGCATTAAGATTGGGTGCCGCGCGTGGCACTGCCACAGCAGCCGCGCTGTGATTGGCCATGAGTCAGTCGCATCACCGGCACCGCGCCAGTGCCACACGAGAGTCGACTCGACACCAGAGACCTCGTCTGGCTACACCAGAAGTGTCCACGCGGCGCCTAGCTGGCAGTGCCAGCCTGCCTGACTCCGAGATAATTTCCCCTGAGTTTTCCGTGCCAGTCAAAAATCCGCACATCCGTGAAGCCACCTGAGCATGTAAGTCAGATCGACATTTGATTTCAGCACATCTCACCTTCCTGCCATCGTGTACACGGTCTAGACGTTGCTTACACTCACGTTTCAAGTGACCCTCTCTTTGGACTTCGCTTTAGAGCATGGTTGAAAGGCAGGCATCTCATTTACAAATTCTCCCTTGAGTAGTTTGCAACTCTCTTAGAATGAAAAAAAGCTGCATATCTGACAGGCGCCAGATTTAGATGCTGTTTGAACACTGCTTTCTTACACCGAGGGCAGTCTGTGGCGGGTGTATTATTTCTACACAGAGTGACGTCAGCTCTGGTAATGGTGACCCGTGCTCGTTACTTATGGGTGATAAAATGACTCATCTCCAGCAGTGGGACTTATGCGTCTGTATTCACACGTCACTGACACTGTCTCCACAGGAGGCGTCCACTTCCCGCCTAAACTTCTGACCCGCGTCCACATACGGAGAACATGTCCAATAACATGCGAGGACACGCTCGCTGCTTGTCCCCTTGCAACCCCTCCGTGGAGAGGGTCTCGCAACCAGCAGCCAGGGGCCTAATTCCTTGCTTGCTTCGGAGCCCGAGCCCATAGTATCTTTGCTACACCACTGAAGGACACAGATAGATGGGAAGGTTCGCTGTAGATAGGGATCAGAGGACAGGTGAAGGGAGAACCGTGCGCGGAGAGTAGGTGATAAAATGAACACAAACAAAGCAATGAGAAGATTACAAAGTGGGAGATGGAGGCAAAAAAAAAGAGCTATAGAGATGGGGGAGTGATGAAGACTAAGGTACAAATGGAGGTGAGAGCATGAGACAGTGAGAGACAATAAGGATGGTGAAGACAGAGGTAACAGGAGGGCAGACGTAGTCACCATTAGGTGAGTGCAGTGAAGAAAGATGAGGGAAGACATGGGGTGACAGCACAACCAGAAATGAGAGGACTAGGGGGTGAGAAAGATGTCAAAAGATGGACGTGAGATGTTGAAAGAAGTGGAGTTTATAGTAAGCCTAAAATGGTATTGGTACGTCATGGGTGCACACTGCATTTGAAAACGGTGCTTTAACTAATCCAGTTGCAGAGTTACATATGATGTCCATGTGGCAGCTTGTCCCCTGTCACAACACGTTCACCTGTATTGTTTCCCTATACCGTAGTTAGATGTAATTTGATATCCCCCATTCGACAGCCAAAAACGCTACACACTGCAACAGGCGCATTAACCCACGGTTCTATGCTGGCTGCTGCATCTAAACCCACTTTCCTTGGCAAGAGCGCAGTTTTACAAATTCGCGAATTCATTCTGCCACCATTTGGCGCGCATTTCTGTTGATTGCATTTTGAGTGTATTCCCCCGTGAGCCAGGACTTGTTGGTGCGGTTGTGTGCCTCTTCGGTGGGTCTGTGCAATGTCTGATGACTTCATGTGTACGAAGGAGAGAAGCGAGCTTCGTGCTGCTAAACTTACGCCCAATGAGTGAAAGTTGAGTTGCTTATGCATTTCCTATTGAATAACAATAACGAAGCTGTAGCGCCTCCAGGCACTACTACCTGTCAGACTCGACCGCTTTTGACGTGCCTGCTGCTGTCTGCATGCCAGTGTGTGCTGCATGAAGTCACCAGTCAGGGGGCATTTAAACCGCTGCACAACATTAGCGCAAGCAGCATGTTGCATGCAGCAAGAGCTGTGTGCAAGCAGTGGCACAGAACTATAGAGGGCATCATTTTGTTATAATTGCACGTTGTTTATTGGTTTAACGCGTCTGCGGTGCATGTATAATAATCATTCGTGTCTGAGGGGCACAGAAGACAGTGAGCAGCCCAATAGCGCCCTGAAAGCTAATCAGAATTGAATATAAACTCTGAGAGAAACTGGGAGCATCAGGGAACAAATATTAATCGTTCTCCACTACAACGTAGGTTATCATTTTTAATTATTAAGGAATACGCCGATGGAGCATAGATTGTTGGAAGGGGTGTGATATGCTTTTAGAAACACGTCTTTTAAACGACATGTCGTTTTGAGCGTTCCCCTGGGTAATTTATATAGATGAATATTGATCTTCTTGAAGCAAATCTAATTTCAGCTGATCGCTTTTAATTTTAAAAAATGTCATTCTGTCGATATGTTTGTTTTGGTTTTCTTGGCTCTAACAGATGGTGGTTCAATTATGTCAGTCCTCGGGAGCGCACACACGGCCGGGCACAATTGCTGAACTTCTTCGCATGCAGTGACGAACAGCCTACAATAATGCCAGTGTCTGTGGGGAGGTTGCTTGCATTCTCGGGTCTGTGCTGAGCACCCCCAGCTGCTCAGAGGCCCCAGCAGACGTGGTGCTATCTACTGTAGTCTGTTACCAGGCAATGTCAGGCCTAGACAGGCTTTAATAAATTAAACCTATTGAGTGCAGTGCAGCTAAGGGTGAGTGATGTCTGTGTGAGTGCAGGTTGAGCAGTGTGCCGGTGTGAGTCCAGGGTGAGTGATGTGGATGGGTGAATGCTGGCTTAGTGATCTGTCAGGGAAGGGTGAGTAATGGGTCTATGAGTGCAGGGTGAGTAGTGTGCCTATGTAAATGCAGGGAGAGTGATGTATCTGTGCAAGTGCAAAGAGACTTGTCTGGCTACTCCCAGAGATGTATTCGCCAAGCCACCTCTTTCTCAAATTTGCTTGAGAATGCACCATTTGCCCACTCTTTTTTCAAAATTTTCTCGGGGGGAGAACCCCCCCGTACCCCCCGTAGGTGGTTCGGGCTCGCTCGCTTCGCTCGCTCGCCACAGTGCAGTATTTACGCCTCACCACTTTCAAATGTCACCAGCCGCCACTGGGCGAGACCTATTGACTTTGCCAATACTTGTTTTATCTTATATTGTTGTATTCTTTTGCTCTGCTGTCATGTTTATTTGTTCATGTCTTATTGCAAACTTTCATTTATTTTTATTTATTTATTTATTTTTGTGTTTTATAGAGCGCAAACTTGACCCGTCAGGGTATCAGAGCGCTTTACAGGAAACATAGAAATGTACAATAGGCTTGGAATCACAATAATATACAAAAGGTAAAAGGGGCAGGGTGCAGGATATATAAAGGATAGAGGACACGTATGTACAGTTTGCATTTTATAGTTGCTCGAGGCAAGTCCCCAGGTTTCTAGGAGAGTTGACTAGGTAATCCGAGGGGAGGCGCTAGTCAGGAGTTGATCAGGGTCTCTGTGCTGGTTGGAGGCAACATTTAAACGAGGAATTTACCCATAAGGAAGGTTTTGGCCTCCTTTTTGAAGCGTGTCAGAGAAGGGATTCTTCTGATGGTGGGCGGGAGAGAGTTCCATATTCTTGGAGCGGCCCCAGAGAAAGCCCGATTGTACGTTTTTTTTTTCCGGAAGCGTGCAGGTTGTAGCAGGAGGTCTCTGGCGGATCGGGAGTTTCTGATTCCTCCGGATACCACAAGTTTCTGTGCAAGATAAGCAGGGGAGTTTGAGTATAAGGCCTTGTGTGTGATGCAGGCCAGTTTAAGCTGTATTCTAGCCTCAAGAGGAAGCCAGTTCAAAGCTTTCAGGTGTGGAGAAATGTGGTCGAATTTTCTTGAGCTGGTAAGAAGTCTGGCGGCAGTGTTGAGGCAGGCTTTTGAAGGTGCCAGGGAGATCTTTGGTAAACCCGAGAGGGTAGAGCAGCCATATTCCAGTCTGGAGATGACGAGTGCTTGGACTGCCATTTTTAGGTCGGCAGTGTCGAGGAAGGGTTTCAGTTTCCTAAGGTAGCTCAGGTGGAATCTGGCTGATTTGGCCATCGCGTTGATGTGGTCCTGCATGTTCAAATTGCTGTCCAGGGTAATTCCCAGAGATTTGGCCGAGTCCACGATGGTCGGTGGGCAATCTAAGGCTGTGATAGCCTTAATCCATGTCTGCATCTCGGGATTGGTTTTTGGGGGGGAAATTAAGAGAAATTCTGTTTTCTTTGCATTGAGTTTGAGTTGATTGGAGGCGAGCCATTGGACAGTCACTTTCAGGGCCTCATTCAGGGAGAGAATCTCCTTGAGGGATGAGGTTTTGATGTAGATCTGAGTGTCGTCAGCGTACATATGGTAGGAGATATTCGCTGTGCGTAGAACTTCGGCAAGAGGTTCAAGGTAAAGGTTGAAGAGGGTAGGGGACAGGGTTGATCCTTGAGGGACTCCAACCGTGACCGGAGAGGGAGCCGATAGGTTGCCGTTGATTAGAAATCTCTGTGATCGGTTTTGGAGGAAGGACCTAAACCATTCTAGAACGGAGCCATCCAATCCCATCCTGAGTTTGAGGCGTTCGAGTAGTTTTACATGGTTGACCGCGTCGAAGGCCGAGGATAGATCTAGGAGGATTAGGAGGCAGGTTTTCCCTTGGTCAAGGGCTTGGACGGCATCGTCAACGATGTGGAGCATGGTCGTTTCGGTGCTGTGCCCGGGTCTGAATCCAGATTGGAAGTCATCAAGTAGGTGGAAGTTGTTGATGTGTTGACTTAGTTGCTGTTGTACACATTTCTCCAACACTTTAGCTAAGAGAGGGATGTTGGAGATAGGTCTGAAGTTGTCAGGGGAAGCTGGGTCCAGCAACGGCTTTTTCAAATTGGGGAGGACTTGGCCTGCTTTCAAAGAGTCAGGAATGGATCCCTGCCGCAGAGAGGCATTAATTATTGCAGTCCAGCTTGGAATAATGGACTGGGCGGCGGCCACTAGGCAGTTGGGGGGGAGAGGGTCATTAAAATGGTTGTTCGGGTTTAAGGTCGATAGGATTTTAGCGACGGAGTCTTCGTGATAGAGTTTGAAATCGGTCCAGAGTGCTTGATTTTTAGGTGAAGTCTGTGGGGGCAGCGCCGGAGGAGGAGGCAGGTCTGGAGGGAATAGAGAGTATGTGGCGGCACAAAGTTCGTTTCCTAAGGCTGTGGCTTTGTCAGCGAAAAAGGAGGAGAATTCCTCGGATTATATTAAGGACTTGGGGGTTTCTTTCGCGGTTTTGGCCAGTTTATTGGATTGGTGTTTGACCAATTCGAAGAGCTTGCGGGGTCTATTCTTGGCGTTCCCCAGTTCAGATCTGAAGAATTCTTTTTTGAGTTGATGATGTTCCTGTTGTAGGCATTTCTGGCCTGGCGGAGAATTTTTAGATGTGCTACAGAGGGGTGCTATCTCCAGATTCTTTCGGATTGTCGGAGGGCTCTCCTCTCATTGTTGAGGGATCCAGTGAACCAGGGGTTCCGGTCTTTGATTTGGGTTCTCTTTAGTTTTAGTGGGGCTAGGTCATCCAGAATGTTCGATATAGTTGTAGAGTAGTGATCGTTGAGGTCACTGACCGTTGTGATATGCGAGGGGGGGGAGGTCTGATTTGCAGCGAGCTTCCAGTTCCCTGTGGTCCAGGTTTTTAGTGTCTCTGACCCAGCGTTTAGGAATCACTGGTTGCGGTGCCCTTGTCTTGTGGGTGCTAGGTAGTAGGAAGGCAATGGCGTGGTGATCAGACCAGTCGCAAGGGTCTATAGAGATAAGCTTGACTGTTGATTCCTTAGAGATGATCCAGTCAAGGGTGGCCCCTTTCGTATGTGTTGGGAGTGAGCAGGCTTGGGTCAGGGCTTGATCAGCCAAGAGGTCTTTGATGGCATTGACATGAGGATCCTTGGGGTCGTTCCAGTGCAGGTTGAAATCACCCAGGAAAATATCTTTAGCGTTGGAGGAGATCTTAGCTGTGATGAGTTCCATGAGATGGTCAGTGAAGGAGTCGTTCATGCCTGCGGGGTGGTAAAAGATATGCAAATTGCACAGTTGGGTGGAGTTGCTGCAAATGGAAAGGGCGAGGTATTCGCAGGAGTCAGTGGAATCCGCCAGGATGGTAAAAGGTGTGTGTGGCAAGCCCTCAGCTATTTACCACCAATGACATGTCATGGAATTGACAATAAATGTTTTGTGATCTGCCTCTTTGCTATCTAATACAACTGCTGTTCTAGCTCACCTCTTTAATTAAAAGCAGGCTACTTTTTAAGATAGCTTAAATGATAAAGCCATTTGTTGCAGAGATCTGTGTCATTTCACAAAGTGTCAGGGTGTATTGCTAGTAAGATATCTCAGTTGGCCAATCCACTTTGGAGAGAGCTGTGTGATCTGCGGGTCACAGGTTTGAAACATCAACATTTTTACTTTAAAGCTTAATGTGCCTGCTATGAATCACTGGGCTCATTCACAAACCAGGATGGGCAATTTTCACATCGACTGGTTTGCGAATGAGTATGCAATTTACATGTATAAAAAAGAGGTCGCATAACAAACTATCTAGTTGCAGGAGGTCACAAAATGACCTCCCCATTGAATATTAGTGAGGATCAGTGGCGGCTCCTCCGCTATGGCGGAGAAGCGTAGCCCCACTGCTTTTAAGCAGTGCAAAGTAAAGGAAACATAAAATGATAATAACTGAGTTATTATCATTTTATGTTTCCGGGTGGGCGGGGCTGCTCTGCTCTCGGAGCAGGGCAGGAGAGGAGTGGTTTGCCCACACCTAAGTGCACATGACTGTTTAGCCGGCCCTCTAGGGCCGCCCAAAACAGTCATGCGCACTTTCCCTGTTCTCCATGCAGGCTGCATTACAGCCTGCGTGGAGAACATGCCCAGGCCCCCATTCCCTGGCTGAGCATCGAACGAGGAAACTCAGATTGGTCAGGGGAGCTTGGGTACTTACCAATCACAATGCTGCATTTCAGCATTGTGATTGGTCAGGGGAGCCTGGCTATGCTTCCTCAAGTCCGATGAGGAGAGCAGGAGCAGAGACGTTGGACCCGGCGGCAAGGTAAGTGTTTATTTTTATTTTTTATTGTTTTTTACATTGCGCCCGCTCCCGCCCCGCCACCCGCGAGCCATGTCGGCCGCCACTGTTCAGGCTGTTCACAACATGTCATCCTCTGTGGATCGCTGTGAACGCAGGGATGGTGGCCTTTAAGGGACAGCACATCTCCATCCCTATCTTTGCCTCCTCAAATGTGACTTAAACCAGACTAGGTCCATTACAGAGACAGATGCTGGACTTCTCTCTGCTTGCCATGGGGCTGCCCAATAGTATTGCATAAGGGGCAGTTGTTGCAAGGGTACAGCTTCCCCTTTGCAGATTACCATCCCAACTCTGGGGTCAGTAGCTGATCAATGGTTTGTGACGACAAGCGAGCTGCCTGCTCCTAATTCCATTTCTGAAAGGGACCCAAAATCCCTTTTAAGAGTTGGAAAGGCATTTCCAATCATAAAAGGGTTTTTATAAATTGTAAAAAGGTACTTTGCATTAGGAAACCGTGTGATTTTGCAAACTGCAGGCTTTGCGACTGCAAAATACCTTTGTACGTCAGGCCTCTAATGTGCAAGTCACAAGTCCTAGTAGGATTTCTCAGTGGGTTAATGTGCTTGTCGCAGAGATACTTGTGTAACCTATAGGCCACAAGTTCCAATCCTGTCAAAAGAGTTCAGTCAGTGATATGCCTGCTGCGAAACATTAGCATGTAACCTGGTACTGATAGGTTTCAGTTCTTGCAGGTTTTCACTCAATTGGTCACTCTTCTATTTAAAAAAATGAGTGTTGTTGAGTTGGGAAGTAGTTCACACCAATTACCAAATTCCAAAAAAGAATTCAGTTTGTGTAGTGTGCTGCCTTTTTGGTCACTATTGGTGTGATCCCGCACACCGACATACACAAGCACAATACATTGGGGCTTATTTACAAGCCCCTTGCGCCGCCGGTGCGTCACTTTTAATATGGGAAAAACTGACGCACCAGCGGCGCAAGGGGCTTGTAAATAAGCCCCATTGCATATGATGTGCCTTCTATACATGTTATTTTCCTTGGCCCTATTAAACAGGATCCAAGATATTTCCCCCCCTCCCTCCTCTATAAATATCATCACACAATTTCATCACTTTTCCTTAGGAAGCCATTTTACAGAGCTTTATAAGGCCAACTGCTTTCGTTTCTGGGTTTTCCTCTGGGATACCCTCTGGTATGGCACGGCCTGGTGCTTCTTTGTTCCCCGAAGGGCTGCTGAGTCTGGAGACAAAGTGTGGTTGTATCCAGAATGGTGACAACTCAAGTAAGCACTGCGTGTCCTCGTAGCATGCAATGAATTACAATTTTTGAAACATTTAGGGGTGCCAAAATCAAAATCCACTGCTAGCGTTGTGATAGCAACACCTGGTACAATTCCATAGCAACAGCTTGCTCATATTCCATCGGTACTTTCTATATCCTTAAAGAGTTTATTAATGTATGTAATTAATAAGTTCATCCCAATATGTATTAACTTGTCATGCAGTTCTTTCAACTGATGTTTTTCTTATTCAAAATCTCTTATTTCACCTGGAGATTGATAGTTACTCCGTGTATCTGGTAAGGTTCACATATAAGCTCTATTGATTGGTGCTTCACTCACTATGACTGTTTGTTTTGTGTTATAGTGATTAGGGGGGTGCATCACCCCTCCAGTGGAGTGTTTGTCACTTGGAACACACTGAGGACTGACTCAGAGGAAAGCTGTGAACAGATGCTTTGGGCTGTTGTCGAAGCTCGATGCAGCCCGTGCAGCCTCCAGCAGCTCTTTCACTCTTAAACTCTGCCTGTGACTTCCTCACAAGGGAGGAACACACCAGACTCCCCGCCCAGGCACAATGCTGAGTTCAGAGGCAGCGTTTTACCATGTTACAGTTCATGAATGGGTGAAATCAAGGCCTGGAGCTGGTTTCAGCTCTGATAGAAATGTGAGGCCAGGATTCAAGTTTAGGTCAGACCTATGAGAAAAGGCCTCATTCACCAATTGGAAACAGAAAGGAAGAAAGGTTAAGGTGCCAAGGAGTGGAGATATCAGGAAAAGGTGAAAGGGGCCCAGTGCTTAATTTCTTTTTAAAAAAAGCATGCATGCATGCAGGCAATCCAAGGTTTCTCCCAGGAGCCCGCCGCTGACCGGGCGAATGCTGGGGTGGCGGAATGCCAAGCCTACCTTGTCTTTATTGCACCTCATGCCTCTTTTTTCCAACATCCTCCGCTACCTGTCTCTACATCTCACTCTTGCAGGTTCTGGTTCATCTCTGCTTCCCCCTTCATCATTGTTTTCCTATATTTCTCTTGGTTATTCTGGGTCAAAACCTGATGATGAAAAATACATCCTGGTCCCCAAAGATGAGGGCCCGGCTCCCACCACCTGCACACGCTCAGCACTGGGAGGGATAGAACCCAAGAAGCCATTGTGCAGACACACAATGGTGGCTAGGAAGAGGTATGCGCAGTGGCCATTGAGGCTACGGATTCATTCCCCCGGTGACCACTGCATCACAGCGCTGAGATGTGCTGATGATCAGTGGGTATTAGGGAGGACTGAGGCTCCCACACAGCCCCTTCCAAGCCTTTGTAGCCCACCCCTGATGCCACGACGGCCAGCGCTGTAAAGATTCACTGATCCGCGAGTATTTAATCTGAACAAGGCGGTCTATTTAATAAAGCATGAGCAACAGGGGATGGGCGCGGCGTGGGCAGGCGCTGCTATCTCACCCTTTCCAGACACTGGCGAGACAGTCGTTTGAAGCCAGGCCTCGAGTCCCTCAGGAGGTGGCGCATGGCGTTCAACCAGACTCCGCCATTACATACAGGGAGGTACCCACTGAAGGCCACACCACTGCCAGACCACACCTAGACTACATCCGGCGAGGAGCACATTCGCACCGCAGGCCCCCTCAGGTCAGACCTCCAGGCAGTGCTGGAAAGTAGAGGGCGTGCACCGGACCCCAGTTCTGGCAGCTATTTCTGGGCCAGATCTGGGATCTGGCAGACCCAGGGAAATATGCTGAATTTGTCCTGGTGACAGTTTCTGATACCAGGATACAATTCAGCAGCACCCGCACGCTGTCTGCATTCCGTCTGGTACAGCAACATGAAAGCAGCAAGGGGGCTTTCTTATTTTCATTTCCAGCTGGGCACAAAGGCCTGATTTAAAGCACCATCAGCCCTTCTTTTGTTCAAGTATCATCCTGGCTGGGAGCCATCTGAGCCTAACACTTCGATGCGATGGAATGAAACAAAGACACATAGCTTATCACTTCACAAGTATTTTAGAGAAACTATTATTTAGAGGCACGTTTTGACTTTCTTTAACCGCCCCCCATGTAAAACGTGCATGCACTGTAAGAAGGCACGTTTTTTCTGTATGTATGAGTTATTACACTAATAGTGATTTAAATGGCACCTACTAATTTTGTTTTTATTTAGATCTTTTATAGAGCTACTCGTCCCAGTGAAGGGTGTCAGAGCACTTTACATCACGAACAGAGGCCCAATAAGTCATGTAAGTGTGTAAATCAATGTAAGGAAATGTTACTTAAGACAATGATGTTTATATGGTGTAGGAATCATATATCGTCCATACTTGTAGTAGGCAATATATGTTAAGAGTGGATAGTCAGGAGAAACACAAAGTCAGGATATAAAATGTAACGCAGTGATTGGGGGGGTTGTCTGTACTTACAAGGCTTTATTCATTCTCAGAGGAGCCCTTCTTTGCAATCTTAGAATAACAACAGCTTTGGAAATAAACAATAATGATCTAAATCTGTGACTTATAGTTTGCAGGCAGCTCCTTGATGCCGGTGAATAGATCACGGTGCTATATTAGAAGGACTGCAACTTATGAACTGGAAGCAGCAAAATGATCTCAGTGCCAAAATCAGCAGCCCACTTTCCTATCTACATAAAATAAAAATCTGTGATCTGCATGTTACACAGTGTGCTTTGCAACAGGCGCATTAACCCTCTATGCTACTTTATGACTCAACACTGTGACTGGACAAAACGAACTCTCCCAGAACTGCATTAACCACCAGCATTATCTTACTGCTATTACAATCCCCTCAGAACTGATGGGCCGACAAAGATCTCTGCAGCAGATATTTTAAAATGCAACCTCTGTGACCAATTAAGAAACCAGAACAGATATACTGTCACATTTGTCCTTGATGTCTATTTCTTTGCAGCATGTTTTTTTCAAAAAAATGTTTAAGTTGACTGTCAGGCTCTGCTTTATTAAGTTCCGCCATTTATGGCTCCACCCCCCATTCCTCGACCACACCTTGACCCCCAATTGATGGGTTACTGGAGTCATTTTTTTCCAATTCCAACACTGCCTTCAGGAAGACGTGCGGGGCACTGATCTGCATTCCCGTCCATCACTCTGTGTCCCCTCTGACCGCCACGCGCTGTGGGCCCGCTTCATCTCATCACGACAGCCTCGGGCTCCTCACGGTTGGTGTCGCGTGCTCAGCGATCAGAGTAAAGCTGTCTGGCACGCGCTATGATACCCAGAGAGAGCAATATCAAATGTGATGGCAGCTAGAGGGCTTCGGGCCGCACCGCGGCCTACCCTGCGCACCCCGGCCCGGTGCTCTGCCGTGACCCACCAGAGGTCTGTGTGTGCTTCGGTCACAGGCAGCCCTCTGACCCCAACTTTAAATACATGAAAGAAAGGTCATACCCACGCCCACCGCTCAAATAAATCTCATATTTCCCTATACTCATTCACCACTAATGCTTTTTGGTTTCCTGGAGTAGCGTGCTACTCGCCAAAAAGTGCTTCCACTTCTCGTCAAGGGTAGTAAGCGCTACATAAATGTAATTACAATATTAAGCACACAGCGCCCCGGCCCTCTCGGACCACATTTCACCACAATGTACTCCACGGAGACAGGAAACCGCTCACAAACGTCTCAAGGTGTTTTTAAAGCCATTCTACCCTTGGCCTGTTTTTTCTGCAGCTACCCCTGTTGTGCCATGACACGCAGCCGATCGCTTTCAAGCACTACATTTGGGTATTGCAAGTAACGGAAGTTTAGAGGTTGAGGTAACTAAAAATCTTACAAATTCTGAGGGAATTACGAAATACAGACTAGAACCCACAATCTTAATTTCCTGCCCCGTTCAATTTCGATGCCACCGTAGCGGGAACCCAGCAGCTGGACTCTACTTGGCATTCAGAATATCCTCTGAAAATGACAGCATTTTCGGGTTCCCTAAATTCTACTAAAGCACGTATTGCCGGAGGGGTGGAAGCCGCTGTAAACACCAAAGGAGGATGGGATACAGTCTAGCACCCACCGTTAAGCAGCTGAGGCATAGGAGATCAAGCCATCTGCTCCAGATCACACAGTGTGCCTCGTGGGTGAGCCGGGATTTACGGTCTTTTTGTCCTAGTTGCAAGACGAGCGCTTAACCAGCAGTATCGGCGTCTTCTTTACTCGATTAGACCTGCAGGCACACGTGTATTCACGTATTTACAACCACACGTAATCACACTTAACCAGCCATCACACCCACTCACCTCACATTCACGAAATCTCTCCTAGATCTTCCTCAGACCATAAACCAGCCCCACAAACAGCCCAAAACCGCCCCATACACTGGCCTTTTACAACAGCCCCTCTGGCACTGATTGCCCTAGTCCAGCTAACCCTAGAAGCAGACCCTTGTTTACACTGACAATACACCTCTCAAAATATGCTCTGACGCATCTCTGGGAGGTACTGACTCCGCTCAGGGTAACAACGCCTGCAGGGCACATGCCCTACCCAGGGCAAGGCTACATCTGTGTTACATGTCTGTGATTCTACTGGCAGCACCCTCGCTGTTCACACCCATACATGGGCCTGTTTGTGTCTTGTGAGCCCTGGCGCTGGATGTCGGTACCCTCACTATCACCCGGATGTTCCTTCTGAGTAGGATGAAGGCCTGGTCTGGTCCACAAGATGGCACATGCCTGAAGGCGATAGTCCTTTATCTGCTGTCCCATTGTGTCAGTTTTCCTAGTGTGGGTTCAGACCAATCCATCATGGCCGCCTCTCAGCCCGCCTCTTCCTGTGAAGTGCTTCCTGTATCCAGCTTTCCTTCATTTGTGGGTCTGTGAGAGACACTGATCCAGCGCGCTTCTTTGAGTCTTCGTTGGAGTCTTGCGTACAGATCGTCAACTCAAGCCCTTCTTGACCCAGTCTTCGCTCGTTTGCTCCATCGAGGTGTTCTTTAAGACCCCTGCTCTTCAAGCTTCGGCCTTGGCAGCTGTCGGTCTTCAAACTCTTGTTCTGTAAATCAAGCCCAGCTTTTGCAAGCCTGAAGACCCAGCTGTGTGAACGGGTCCGGCCATGAGGACTTGCACCTAGAAGGCTTTTATGTTTTTGTGTTTGCCTCCAGGAGCTCTCTGGCCCTACTTTCCTGGGGTCGCCCTTCTGTAGCCCACGTTGCTGTTGTGACAGTGTGCCTTCTTGAGGTAACGGATGGTTAAGGACTGATCCCTACATCCCCCGTTGGCACCCAGGTGCACTTGTAATCTGTAAACCTTCACCAACCAAGGCCCAAAAGGGTCTATGTGGTTGGATCCAAACTCCACTATCTGAGCCACACAAGCAGGAGGAGATGTTCTCTCCTCCATCTCGGAGCAAAAGTCTCCAGTGCTCGACGCCTCCTGGACTGTTTGTTTTTAACCCAGGTCGACAGCCAATAGCAACCACAGAACAGAAGCAAGGAGGGACAGTGGAGACACGAGGTACCCAGGCATTCCGGGAGAAGTGGCTCACCGCTATGCAGGTTCTCCCAATGGACTGGGTAACAAGGACAGAGGGGACCTTCCGATTCGCCAGGCCGTCACACGCTCAGCATAAGTATCATTTAAGGAGCCAACATTAACCAGAGGAAGAGGGCTGGGGATGTCAAAATCCATCCAACGAGGAGTCCCAGGTCAGGCAAGGCCCATCCCATATTGAGTCACCTGCCATGAAAACTTAAGTACATAGCATGCCGGTCCCAACAGCACGGAAACAAGATGGCCGCGAAGGGCGAGCAACAATCAACGACAATGCCCCAGGGGAGGATACACTGATGTAAAATGGATACTGCTGCAAGTTCAGGATCAATTCTTTGTATGCTTTCAGGTAATTTGGGAATTGTAAGCCAACAGTTATAACTGCAAGCAGACTAGAGGCCACCAGCGGCACCGGAACTGCACACAGTGGTGTACACAGTATCAGGAATTGCTGTAGGGGCGTGGCATGCAAGCGCAAGATGGTGGGCAGATTTTAACATCGCTCTGCATCATACCCAAGTTATCTGCAATTTCTACGACCACAGCTGCGCCATCGGATAGCCCGGAACACATCTGCTGGGGCTGAGGGACACCCGCGTGGAGCTGACTGGCCTGGTGTTGCAGTTCTGCACTGGGCGAGCGGTGAGGCCGGTGTATGGGCGCTGAATTCGGCTCAGGACCGGAGGAGGCCGGAAGAACGAAGCGGCGGACCAAGACAGAGTACCGCACTCTTGACTGACTGAATCACAGCAGGAACGGCTGACACGCTCGTCCCAGTGTGTGATTGTCAGAGAGGAGCCGGAGTGAAGGATCCCCGCCGTGTGGGAGGAGCTATCGACTACAGCGGCGGGCTCCACTGAGGTACTGAGGCCCAGAGGTTCGTGGCTGGGAGCTGGTGTCTTGAATCCGGGGCCTGCCGGAGTGCTGCGGCAGGAGCGGCGCGGAAGCAGCATAGTAACGGTGAGAGCCGGGATGGGGCCCACCAATGAGGTATCCCGGTGGCTCGCAGGTCGGCATACCTGATCCCGCCACGTTGAAGCATTGGAACTGGAGCTGGGCATAGGGCTGCAAGGCCTGCTCCGGACCTACTGAGGCTTGGAGCGAACCGAGCACTACTAGTTGGAGGCACTGGGCACAACCAGATCTTGCTACCACTGGAAGCTCCCAACAACGCAATAGCAAATAGGTGTGCGGGGCCGCGCCCATCCACGGACCTGTGCTTTCCCTCTTCACCGGGAGAGTAGTGCCGAGGCCTCCCTGATCTTTTTTTTTGGGCCCTATTGGAACGATCCTCCCTATGTAAGTGACTTGATTCAAGGAGAAGGGGCGCCATATACGAAGTGCTTCAGCCGCCATTACCAATGCGCAGTGAAGGGGCCGCACTCCATTGCAGCGACCTATGAGACTGAATCTTGGAGGGGAGTCATCGTGGTGTATCATGGGGCAGTATTTGCGGACCAGAACTGTGTCGAAGTGGCATGCAATTTGCCAGATCCTGGCCTATCAATAATGCAGTGGGGCGACATTGCCATGTATGCACCAGGCTCCTGAGTGATATAGCAGAGGATCGGGAGGCAGTGGCTGGGTGAGGACGTGCCGCCTACACACTCTGAAACTGATATGGGGGCGATCCAGAGGGGTAGGCTCCAGGACCTCCTCATGGTCCTCATCTGTGATGGAGTCGGACCAACAGGACTCCCATGTACATCAGAACTCAATGCTGGAGGACGGAGTTGATGCGATACTCCAAGCCATTGAGCGCGCCAGAGTCTCACTGGAATCCAAAATCAACAGTGTGGCAGCAGACCTCACACTCCTACATGCAGACCATAGGAAACTGGCTGACTACGTCACTACTGTGGAACACACCCTAGCTGAAGTACAGCCTACAATGGACAGCATAGGAAAGCAGATGAGGGACTATGAACTGCAACATCGCCATCTGGAATATAGGGTGGAAGACGCGGAGGGACGCCTCGAGACGCAACAAAGTCTGCATAATTGGTCTTCCGGAAGGAGTGGAGGGCCAAGGCGCAGTAGGATACACAGAAAAATGGCTATCAGACCTGTTACCTACAACCTCACTGTCTCCCTTCTTCACAATTGAACGAGCGCACCGCTTCCCTCTCCAGAGACCTGCCCCTGGCTCGAACCCTCGTCCATTTCTACTTAAAGTGCTTCACTATCGTGACGGAGATTCTATTCTGAGGGAAACTCTGAAGATGCAGGAAGTTTGTGTGGGAAACGCTAAAGTGATGTTCTTTCTGGACCATACCATAGGGGTGCAGCGCCAGCGACGCTTTTTCTTAGCAGTAAAACAACAACTCAGACAACTTGACATCTCATACTCCCTGATGTTTACCGCTCGGCTCCTGATAGTGGTGGATGGAATAACTAAATTTTTTTAAACGCCTCATGACACTTGGGACTGGCTAGAATCGTCGGTAAAATTCTCAGGCCCAAGGCCGGTCGACAGGAGAAGTGTGTGGGGAGATACTATGAAAACCACAGACAGGCGTAAATGACGGGCTAGAACCCGTGCACTCAAACTGACAGCTGTACTGAATCTGGAACAAATAATTAAAGAGCGCCAACGAGCAGTTAGGGAGGCAGAATGGATTTCTGATCTGACCAAAGACTCCGACAGAGAAATGATGGGGCAGATTTACAAGCACCTTGCGACAGTTTTGTGATGCGGCGTAAACAATGTGGCCAATTTACAACATGACGCATCTAGGGAGATGCGTCACGTTGTAAAGCCCTGCGTCACATTATACCTGCTTCAGGTATAATGTATGCAGGGTGGGCGTTCCCACACAGGAAAGCCACACAGGAAAGCCTCATAAAAGTGACGCAGTGAAATCTACAAGATTTCACTGCACCACTTCTAGGACGCCACTCAAAAGTGACGCAGTACAATAAATATAGGTCTCAACATGCATTGCTGGAGTTGTGTTGTGCTTGCGACACGACTCCAGCAATGCGTGACTTTTGGGCCAACAGATGCCTCAGAATTTCTGATGCATCTGTCAATCCTTGCACGATGGTGTGCTGTATGGTAAATACGACGCATCCATGGTGGCGCAAGGGTATCACAGGCTGGTGCAGGGAAACTGGCGCATCTTTACAGATGCGTCAGTTTCTTGTAAATCTGCCCCGATGTCTGCGCGGTCCACTGATGATGAGGGCTCCTCGGCAATATGCCCCTCTGACACTAACTCTATAACTTTGCCAGATGTTACTCCACAAACATCAGAAGGAATTATCTGATGTATATAACATATCCTTCCATGGGCCAGCCACTTGTTGCATATTGATAAATAATTGGTTGCTGCAAGATGGAGGGGGCGGGGGGATGATGTTGGTGTTGGAAGGGAAGGAGAGGGAGGAGAAACTGCGGGTGCGCCTGGCTACAGAGATGGCCTGGATATTAATTTTTCTAGTAATTGATCAGAAGGTCACTGATGGTATTCCATTTATTTTTGTCTTATTATTGGGTTTATAAACTGCCTCTGATTGTGCTGCTAAGCCACATCCCCTCACATACACGCTTGTTAAAGGGTTAATTTTGTTCATATGTAATACAGCTATAGGGTTGGGCAGTTCCTTGTGATGGTAAGGTCCACTCTTTTGGTATTGAATGTTGCCATGATGGCAGTTTGTTTTAAACAGAGTTTGTTCGGGTGCTACTATGCTCTACTACCACTGATCTCAGACAATACAGTTCATTATGATCACACATGAATATGCTCTTCCTCCCAGTTTATGTACACGAACACATTTCCGACATGACATCTCAACGCATAATAACATGGAATGTTCGAGGGCTACGTACCCCCTCTCATAGGTATGCAGTCTATGCCTATCTGAAACAACATAATATACAAATAGCTCTCCTGCAGGAGACCCACCTAACACACCTGGAGACAAATAAGCTACGACGTAAGTGTAGAGGACACATTTTCACTGTGAATTACTCTGCCTTTGCTCGAGGTGTACTGGTTTGGGTTCGCCCTGGTACCCCCCTTCTAATAGAGGAAGCAGAGACAGATGTGGAGGGCAGGTATGTTTTTCTAAAAGGTATGCTGGATGGGAGATGTTTACTAATTGGCAACGTCTATGCACCTAACACAGATCAGGGCCCTTTCTGGAGTAAACTATCCACTGTTCTCTCTAAATGGTGTGATCTGCCATGGATGATGGGGGGACTTCAATAACGTGTTGGACATAACCCTGGACCGCTCATTCCCACCGTTGAGGGGCTCAACAGCATCCATGGGGCCTCGTTGCTGAAGAGCTGGGCCTGCGGATGGGGTCTGGTGGATGTTTGGAGACACTGCAACCCCGACACACACGTATACTCCTTTTATTCTGCACCACACACTCTGTATGTCTGCATTGATAGGATATTGTGCACATCTAACCTTCTGCCGTATGTGCAACAGGCAGAATATTTAGGTCGCACACACAGATCAAAATCCGCAGTATATATTCCTGGCATGGGATGTAAGGCCCTCCCCGATTCCAATATGGCGGTTACAACCTACCATGCTGGAAGACTCGACCTCATACGAATCCCTTCGCTCTGCTGCAGAGCAATTTTTTGAGCAGAACGCAGACACTGTGTCTTTTGTTTCACTGGAATGGGATGTGTTTAAGGTAACACTCAGAGGCAATTGCCAAGGCTGGGATGTGGGATGCAACGACAGGCGGAGCTTGAGCTCCTCAAACTGGAGCGTGAGTTATTGACATTGGAAACACACTTGTCCTCGGACACCCCCTGCTCCTCAGAACTGTTAAAACCAAGGGCAGAACATACAGCTCTAATTGAAAGGCTGAGATGCCTTAACTATGCGGCACATTCAGCCAGAACACACATGCAGGCGGACCGTTTTGGCACCCTGCTTGCCTGGTTAATTGGACGGGAACAACCGAACACTCCCATCACAGCATTGCAGTCCCCCACCGGGCTGACGAAATATACCCAACATGATATACATGAGGAGCTAGTCTTTCACTTCACATCACTCTACCAATCATCTGCGGAGCACTCTGACTCAGAACTAAATAGTTTTCTAGATGGTCTTTCGTTCTCTACACTCACACCTGACCAACGCGCGGAACTCAATGCACCTATAACACTGGAGGAAATACGGGGAGTGATTCGATCCCTAGCCTCAGGAAAGGTACCAGGCCCCGATGGCTTTCCCTCTAAGATATACAAGGCTTATTCAGACCTATTAGCACCAACACTAATGAAGGTCTGACGAGGCCATACATTTATCTCGTCTGCCGAACTCTATGTGTGAAGCCCTGTTAGTCACACTGTTAAAGCCAGACCGGGACCCCGCACAGCTTGGTTTATACCATCCGTTAGCACTATTAAATGTGGACTACAAGCTATTGGCCAGCATTCTCACAGGGAGGCTGGCACTGCTAGTGCCCCACCTGATTCATGAGGATCAGAACGGGTTCGTCCCGGATAGATCCACTACCCTCAACTTGCGCCAGCTATTTCGCATAATGCAATATGCTCCCCAGGTTATGCCTCGCTCCGGGTGTATGGTGCTTGACCTGGAGAAAGCTTTCGATACAGTGGAGTGGCCGTTTATCTTTAATGTCTTGCCTCGCTCTGGGTTGGGACCCTCTTTCATTGCATTGGTAAAGTTGCTGTATAACAATCCGACTGTGAGAGTTAGGACTGGGAGCTTGGTGTCACCGCCCATTTTGGTTAGGAGGGGCACTAGGCAGGGATGCCCCTTATCCCCTCTTCTCTTTGCTTTGGTCATTGAACCATTAGCCATGGACATGCGAGCAGTGGCAACCCGGTGGGGTGTTCATATGGGAGAAGAGGTGCATGCAATCTCCTTATATGCAGATGACTTGTTATTATATATACAAGATGTAGGAGAAATCCCGAATATTATACCCAACACGCTGGATCTGTTTGCTCTGAATAGACATGAAAGTCATGTCCATTCCCACTCAATCCTAACACGACTAACCCGTCGCTTACCATAGGCGGAATTGTGGTCACCTGGCAACCGATCATGTTCCGGTATTTGGGCATCATGGTATTTCATGATGATCATAACCTCCTTGACGGCAACCTCACACAGGCCCTTACATCGCTATCGTTGCAAATGACGTTTTGGAAGTCGCTTGCTCTTTCAGTAGTGGGCAGAGTGTCACTTATTAAGATGGTGGTGCTTCCCCGTTTCCTATATTACTTTGCTAATATGCCGCTCTATTTACCGCCATCTTTATTCCGACCCATAGAGCGAATGCTCCGCGACTTAATCTGGAACAAATCGCGATGTAGGGTGGCGCTCACAAAGTTGTATCTGCCATCGGATAGGGGGAGGTTGACAGTACCTAACTTTGAACACTATTATCTAGCATCTCAGCTATAGTGAGTGGCTCACTGGGTGGCAGATCAGCATCTGTCGGACACAGCGGGCAGGGATGCTCCGCACACGATTAGCGCTGTTCTTTCATTGTTTCACCCTTGCGGTGGGAAGGCTGGCTCTCTCCCCCTGCTGTTGCAGGTGACTTACCACTGCTTTCGGAGGCCATTGTTCCTCGCCAGGAATGTTAGACCTTACGCCCCAGCTATTCCACTGCTTGGGACACCCAGAGGTGATAGGACAACTATTCTGACTGATATCACTGCTCGGCACACAGAGGGGTTACACCGCTGGGACATCTTTATCTAGATGGAGCACTTATGACGTAAAATGATCTCACACAAGACGAGGGATTGCCTCCCCCCGGACACTTTCTCATACATGCGTCGTGGATCAGTCTATTACGACACAGTTGGGGAGATATAACACAAGAATTACAGACGAACCTCCTACTTCAATACATTCACAATATGGGAGAGGGTAAACACTTAACTTGTTGGTTTGCGGATGCATTCTGCTTACACACCGCACAGGACCTGACCTCGCTACGTACTAAATGGGAATCTGACCTTGGCCGCCCATGCACAGACACAGAGTGGAGCACAATCCTGGCAAGTCCCACATATGTCTCACGTAATGCCCGGTTCAGATTAATCCAGTACTATATAGTACGAAGGGCATACCTTACCCCGGAGAAACTAAATCGCCATTTTCACAGACAGGGCATGATATGCCCTCGATGTACTTGTCTGGACGTGGATCTACTGCATATGCTATGGTCATGCCCTAAACTGCAGCGGTACTGGGAGGGGGTGACACAACACCTAGCTAGCTGCACAGATAGACAACTATCTAATACATGGGAGGTGTGCATATTAGGGCTGTTCAAGAGAGACAAAAAACATAGAGCCAAGAGTCGCTTTTTAGATCTGGGACTAGTGGTGGCTAAACGGTTAATAACAAGGTGCTGGAAATCCAGTGATCCACCACCCCTGCAGACCTGGTCCTGCTCCGTCCTCAACTGGGCCAAAGTGGAGGGCGTGTCTCTTCGCAGGGAGGATACATTGGGACCACGAAAATGTCCCATCTCATAGAGCTGGGACCCGATCCTTGTGGCTCTCCAGATGGCTACAGATGATTCATAGACTAAGACACGGACACTTAGCAGGAGGATGAAGCTGCTCTCTCTCTTTTTAGGGGCAAATATAGTGGAATACTATAGGAAGAATTCTTGAATGGGAGTTTGTAAAATCAAGAACTGGGTCGTATGGTTGATCAGATGTATGCACCATCTGTTCTGGGAAAGGCGTTTTGGGTAAGAGCTGCCTGAGGTTAGTTGGTTAAAGGTTTAAGAACTTTTCAGTCTAATGAAATTGAATGTTATCAGCAATATGCATATTCTGAGGCAATAAGACCGCCTGTTGTACAACGCAGGTGGGACAGCATCTGTACTCTGATTTATGTGACTGTAATGTTTCTACCAATCACCCCAGAGTACATTCATCTCTGATGCATAAGCTGTAACTATGCGTGTTCTCTTGATGCAAAAATCAATAAACAGATCAAACAAAAAAATAAGGGATTGCTGTAATGGGGTGCAGCAGACCCCCCCACAGTGTCTCCTGCAGTGCCCAGCTATAGAAAGGAACACAGGTGGGTGGGCAGCGGATGGCGCCTCAGGTGCAGTAAGGCTGAACTCACCAACAGCAGCGCAAGAACCAGCCACCCCCAGCCACAGGGATAAACAGTGATGCGCTGGTGGTGGGCCAGGCCAGACCCCATGGTACCTGAGGGGCGAGCCGGAAGGGAGTTGGCACATACAGGCCATAAAGGTGAAGGAAGGTGGAGGGGTCGATGGGTGGTGAGGGGTCCACTGAGGAGGTGGAGTGGTGGGTGTGAAGGGTCTAGGGAGGAAGTGAAGGAATGAGTGGGCACCGGCTAGAGAACCCCTGGGTGGGCAGAGGTTGTGGAGGGAATGTGGCGAGGGCGTGTGAATGGCTCAAACCCCTCTATATGCCATGCCCACCCTGCACCAGTTTACTGTGAGTTTCCATATTGCTTAAAACAAGGTTGAAACCCCCCCTTACTCCCCCCAGCCCTCCGAGGCCCGTGATGAAGCGTCTTACTCGCTGCCACTGAAGTATTCCCTCTCCACACACAGGCTAATTTTAGCAGGCGTCCTACTTACACTCTGCAGCCACCCAGTAATCCAGAAAAACTCCTTTTGTCGAAGAAACGTCCAGCGACATGCACGTAGACTAAAAAAGCTGTACTGGCATCACTTAAAAAGACATACATTTAAATGTATTTTCCAATGCTGCGTGTAAGACGACGTAAGCAACTGAAGACATTTTTCTGTCCTGTTCTTCAGCACTAAGGCCTAGATTTAGTAAGATTTTTGCCCCGATTTTAGTAAGATTTTGTTCCAGATTTACTATGATTTTGCATCAGGGTTGAGTCACTTTCGAGGCGCAGCCCGGCACAAAATCATTTTTGACATTTACTAAGCCACGCAAAGCCACTTTGCATGCTTTAGTAAATACAAAGTAATGCAGCGCATAGGCTGCCGTGCGTTACTTTTCATTAGGCAGGCGATACATGGGTGGACCCTGGGCGCTCCCATGCGTCCACCCATGTATTTTGCCGCAAACCCAGATGTACAAAGACGTGTAAAACTAGATTTGTCTATCGGACAGACGTATAAGGAGGAGAAATATCTTGATTTCTCAATGTTACATCCGCTTTCCAAATTGAGAGAGGAATACACCTCTAAGGATTTTTTCTGTGCAGGAAGGTATCCATCCTACACAAAAACAATGCTGCCTGCAACGCAGGCACCCTTGCGCTATGGTGCCAGGGTGCCTGCGTAGGCACTAGGGAGCCCACAGTGCGCCAGCCCTGGGAGAGAGAAGGAGTTTGCCATGTCGTAGTAGGAATGGCGCATTTCTGTTCTCCCTTTCACGCAACGCAGCACAACGTAGCGATTTGCCCTGCTGCAATGCGTTGTGTGAAAGAAAAGTAAATTTGGTCCTATATGTTAACACCGACAGCAGGCAAGGTACAGGGTGCCATAGAGAAAGCCCATCTCTGATAAGGACCACCAGGAATCTGCTTGTGACGGCTCACGCAGAAAAATACTTGGCAATCGCTTATAGGACATTTTTTCCGTTAGGCACTAAAACCTTTCAAGAAAAGACAATGAGGTCTAATGGTAATAAGGCATTTCTGACTACTTTTAGGTGACAGAGGACACACGTGTAAAGGACTGGCAGGAACAAGTGCTGTTTACTTCGCAATTTCTCCAGGCGTCTTCTAAATGTAACAGGAATGGCAGCAGCTAACGTTATGAATAGCGCTGCCATTTCCGCCATGTTGATCAAGAGGGCCTGAAATGGGGTCAACATGGACTGTGGTTGAGAAGCTGCTGACTGAAAAAGGTTTGCGGCAGTTCCTTTAGAGCATCCTGGTACATATGGCAGGATTGGCTGCAGTTTTATGGATATTACCGGTATCTATCAATACTAGGGGGCATATTTACAAAAAAAGTGGCGTAGCACGGCATTAGCCTTGTTGGCTTAACGCCGCGCTCCACCACTTATGAAACACAGGGCTGCACCATATTTACAAGAATCCGGTGCAGCCCTGCGTTTCTCCCAGCGCTGTCGCTAAATTTAGCTGCCCAGCGCCAACACAGGCACCCTTGCACTATAGTGCAAGGATGCCTGCGTTGATGGGAATGATTGTTTATGTGCAGGAAAGTCTCCCTTCCTGCACATAAACAATCTGAAATGGCGTTTTGAAACTTCTATGTGTGTTGCTTAATGCAGCACACATAGAAGTTGCAAATCGTCTTTATTTTCAATGATTGTTTATGTGAAGGAAGGGACACCTTCCTGCACATAAACAATTATTCATGGCTTTTTGCTGTTTCTATGTGTGCTGCACAATGCAGCACACATAGAAATAGCAAAAACGAGGAGAAATTAAACATTTCTCCTTGTTTCGCCAGGGTAAGATCAGGTTTTCCGTGGTCTTAATTTTGGCGCTGCCCCATATTCATGCCACCCTTGTAAATATGGGGCAGCATCAAAATCAATGGGTGTTGTGGCGGAACGCCCACCACAACACCCACTGCCTGCTCCTTTCACGCTAAGTATAGCGTGAAAGGGTGTCTTATTTACAAGGTGGCGTTAAGCCACGTTTAGTGACTTAACACTGCCTTGTAAATAAGGCAAAGCCCATATCGCCACAGGACCCAGGCCTGCCAAGTATCACGCATCAGGCGTGACACTAGCGCATTTCAGTGTGGTAATCCGCATTACCGCACTGAAATGCATTGTCACGCATATGCGTAGTGTCTCAGCAGGTGTCTGACTGTGAAATGCTACCACGGTAGTAGAAGCTGTGCTCTATTAGGTGAAGCAGCATGAGCCTGGTGGACTAACTGTGAGTAATCTGACCTCCGCCAGCTGCACACTACTGAAGCATTGCAAACTAATTATCGTTTGAGAGTCTGAGTTGGCACCCACCGCGCTGCGACCTGGGGGCTGGCTGCATGCATCAACCTAGTCTCACTCTCAGCCCGGCCGCGGCGCAGCCTCACGTGACTTGGCTGTCACAACAAACGGGTAGCCAAACGGACAGGGTCCAGGTAAGTGTACATTCCGGGCAGAGCTGGGTGCTGATAAATAAAAGCGAAGACAGAGCAGCTGTTATAGTGTGAGGCTGTTTACCAGCTGCTCATGTGATTGCGACAACTCTTTTCTACAGGACACGGCAGAGTTTATTGGGTCAGGGGGCGGCAGCTCTCTGATTGTTTCCTGTGCCGTGCCCTCCACGTTCAGACTATGTGACACCGCGTTATGACCCTTTCTTTAACCTTGGTGTTCGAGCGAACAGCTGTGCCCGTGGGCAGCATCCCTCCTGCTTTATGCCACTCTACCAGTCTGCTGATGGTTATCTTGACGTTGTGCATGGGGTGAGGCGAGCTGCTGTATTTATTTCAGTTTAATAATCTAGCTTAATCAGTCTCCACACTACTGCAGGCATGGAGAGGCAGCATGAAACTAGGACGGCTTCTTGTCACAAGTGGAGTTTGCCAGGTGAGTGAGGCAACAACATAACAGGGAGAGTTGAGCCAGAGCCAAGCCTGGGGCCGGCTCTAACTCCAAGAGCCTGTGCACGAGCAGAGCATTTCAAATATTTGCCACGTAAATAATGCAGCAGTGTTATGTTATGTTATGTTTTGTTATCCGAGTTTATAAAGCGCACAGCTGCCCCAGCAAAGAGGCGTCCCGGCGCTACCAGCGTCAGAAGGAACAGGGCTAAGAACACAACAAGTAGGCGTAAGGGATATACAGAAGACAAAAGGACTAAGCAGAAGGAAAAAGGAAAGTTTTAATTGCTTTCCTGAAGTCCACCATGCGATCCAAGCTGCGAATCTGAGGAGGCAGGGAATTCCATAGCTTGGCAGCTAAGTAATGGAAAGATCGACCTCCAATCCGAAGGCGCTTCACACGGGGGACAATTACCAAATGCTGTCCCAGGGAGCGCAGCTGGCGAGTGGGGACATACAGGGCTAGCAAATTAGACAGGAGACTCGGCGAGGCAAGTTTCAGGATCTTAAAAGATAGGCAAAGAGCCTTAAATTGGATCCGTTTGGCCACTGGAAGCCAATGTAACCTCCGGATGGCCCCAGTAGAAGGACAGTTACGTGGGAGCCCTAACAGGGCTCTGGCGGCAGCGTTTTGAACACGCTGCAATCGCAATATCTCAGCCTGATTAGCTCCCAAAAGGAGCGAATTAGCATAATCCAGTCTAGATAGAATGGCTGATTGAACAATCACTTGGCGAGTAGATGAATCAAAAAACTTCAACAGGGGCCTAAGTCCCCGCAGGACGCCAAAACAGGTACCCGCAACTCTTTTGGTATGTTCTTGAAAGCTAAGGGTAGCATCCATCCATAACCCCAAATTTTTTACCACCAACTTAGGGGTGGGGGTACTACCAAGTACGTTGGGCCACCATTGTTCACTCCAGAGGCTCCTGTCCCTCCCCACCAACAGTAACTCTGTTTTAGTCGCATTCAACTGGAGACAATTTAAAGTCATCCACTCTGCCACAGCGGCCAAGCCGCTCCGAAACCTTGAAGCATCCTGAGTGGAACCATCGGACAGGGCCACCACCAGCTGTGTATCATCTGCATACGAGACCATGGTGAGGCCCATATTCCTAGCCACCTTAGCAAGAGGCTGAACATAAAGATTGAACAATATGGGGCTCAGTGCAGAGCCCTGTGGTACCCCCTGCCCGATGGGATGAGCCTGAGAAAGAAACGGGGGGGCCGACACTCGAAAAGATCTCTCTTTCAGGAATGATCTAAACCATTCTAGTGCTAGGCCCACAACCCCGGCATCCTCCAAACGCTGTAACAGAATTCCATGTGAAACCGTGTCAAATGCGGCACTCAGATCAAGTAGAATCAGTGCCGCTGTATGACCGGAATCGAGAATGGTCCGCAGATGTTCTGTCACAGCCAGAAGAGCCGTCTCTGTACTGTGACCAGGGCGGAAACCATTTTGAGAAGGATCCAAGATGTTATTAGTAGTGAGATATTTCATTAAAATATTGTTAACATGGGCCTCAGCAATCTTAGCTACCCAAGGAAGGAGCGATATAGGCCGAAAGTTTTCCAGCTTTGCTGGGTCAAGTGAGGGTTTTTAAGAATAGGGGACACCCTCGCCTGTTTCCACGGGACAGGGACCACAGCCGTAGTAAAGAAGTATTAACAACATGGCACAGAGGTGTCAGGAAGAGAGACAATGAATCCCTGAACTGGGCAGGTTTTAAAGGATCGGCCGGAGAGCCAGATTTAATTTTCCTGCTCAGTAAAGAAAACTCTTCCAGCGTTATACTGGGAATAGCTGCCAAAGAATGTAAAGGAGGGGGCACATGACAAGCGGCTGGAGGAGAAGACCCTTGCGAAAAGGACCGATAGATGGTATTCACTTTATCAACAAAAAACGTTGCCAAATCTTCACACTGTTGCTCAGAAGTAATCATAGAAACAGAGGAGTTACTCCTTACTCTGAGGTCCTTAAGAATTTTAAAAATACATTTGGCCGGATTAGAGCTTAGCTTTATTTCGTTAGCATAGAAGGCTGCTCGGACCGTGCAAATGGTTCTGTGATAGTTTTTTATAGCGGACAAATAGCATTTCTTTGCCACCGAGTCATAGTCTTTCCTCCATGCGCGCTCTAGTTTCTTGCAAGCTTTCCGAAGTGCAGCCAAAGTGTCATTGTACCATGGGCTAGGGTTCAAAGTGCGGCCTTTCAACCATTTCGCTGGAATGAGGGAATCCAGCACTTGGATAATCCAGTTACAAAAGGCTCTATAGCCCTCATCTGCATCGTTGTGTGGAGCCGGAATATTAGCAGCAAGAAGCGCATGAAAATCCTCCAATCTCAATTTACGCCAAGGGCGCCTAAAAACGGGGGGAAGAACAGTCTTATTAAGGGGCTCAGGGGCAGGGAAAGACATGGATATCAAAGGGATGTATGACGATACCACGCATGCATTACATCGCATGCCATTAGATCGAGGTTTTAACAACGCAAGTCGTTACAACGACTTGCGTTGGAGGGCGCTGGACTTAGGAGTAGTTTAATTTACTATTCCAACTCCAGCCTACGTACAGTAGGGAAGGTGTTGGATAGTAATTTAAACTACTCCTTGTCTATAGCGCCCTCCAGTGCAAGTCGTTGTAACGACTTTCGTTGTAAAAACCGCAATCTAATGGCATGCGATGTAATCCATGCGTTCTAAAGGTTGTTTCCCATATCAAAGAGTGGTCAGACCAGCCTACAGGTTTAGGAGTCTCCACCATAGCAAGAGGAATATTGGAAAAAAAGGGGTCCAACAGATGGCTGGCTGAGTGGGTAGGGCCAGGGACCAATTGAATTAGTTAGCAGGCTGCCAAGTCCGCAAGCAGACTACTGACTGCGGTATCTTGCACAAGATCAAAATGCAAGTTAAGGTCACCGAGAATGCTAAAGTTAGCTGTACTCATTGCAAGCGTGCAGGTATACTCCAGCAGGGCAGATTTAAATTTCGCAATAGGCCCCGGAGGACGGTATACTAACAGCCCTGAGATGGTCAGATGGGCACTGAGAGTAATACTAAAACGCGCACATTCACAGCCCTCCATAGCTTCTTTAAAAAATAGGCACGAATAGCAAGATTTAAAAATAACCGCAATACCGCCCCCCCTGGACTCTCTGTTGATGGTAAGAATGGAGTAGCCAGGCGGCAGCGCTAAATTAGGTTCAGCTACCGTATCCTCATTGAGCCAAGTCTCAGTTAAGAAAAACACATCCGGTAATTCCTCCAGAACCAAGTCATAAACTTCTAGAAAATGTTTGGCTAAAGACCGCACATTCAGGTGGAGCATTCTTACTGGTGGCCTTGACTGAGAAGGACGAGATAAAGGGGGCTCCGGCAAAGGTAGAGGAAGCTCCGGCATAGAGGAGACGTACTTACAACAGGGACATCCAAAGGGCCCTTCCAAGGGACCCAACCGAGGCCCACTACATCCTTCCACCATCGAATTAACTGCCAATAACTCCACATTAGAGTAAGTGCGCCGTCCCACAAAGCTCCGGCCAGCATTCCTGGCGAGAGGCGACGTGCAGGCGACGTGCAGGCGCGGACGGGCGCAGACGGGCTTGCCTTTGGCGCGCCGCTGGCGCTCCCGCGCCATGCCCCGATTAAATACCGGTGGAGTTAAGAGGCACGAGCAACTGGACCGCTAACCGCCAAAATGGCGGCTGGAGGAGGCCGACCGGAAGTGGGGGTCTCTGGCGGTAAAAGAAGCGTTTCACAACACCCTCCACATCAATCAGCCCAAAAAGGCTGCGGTGGACCGGGGTGTGGAAACAGCAAACAGTGCAGACAGTGCCAAATAAAGAAAGCCAGGGAAGGACACAAAGGTAATGGCCACAATACACAATAAAAAGGGGGAATTTAAAACTGTAAAAGGTCTAAAAAGCGTAGCATGCAACTTGAACAGCGCTACCAGCGAAGTGCTCCGCCGCACGACAGCTGGAAATAGCAGTGTGCTATTCACAAACCGCGTGACTGGCCGCACAGGACTGTTTTTCAATAAGTGCAAGTATGCATAACTGTGAAACTCATAAACAATTGCATATCATTGTAAAAAAAACGTGTAAATAATGAAAATGAGGAACAAAGTAAGGAAGGGAAGTGAAAGAAGGGCAGAAAAAGGACCGGAAGGGAGAACTGGAGTTATGGAAGGAAGAGAAAGATTAAAACAAAAAGGAAGAAAGAATTCGGGATGGAAGATATACGGAAGGAGCATAAAAGAAATGAATAGCTCAAACACAGAAGGAAAAAAAAGGTTAATGTTGTTAAAGCAACGCTTTGTTTTTGAAAGTTTATAAGTGTAATGTGCGACTTTTAAGTATTGAACAAAATGCTATTTTGGCAACTCATGGCACCATCATGGGACAGTTCAGAGTCTAGTAAAGAGACCCTGGAGTTGTTGTGCACTATCGAAGAGTTTACAGATCTCAATAATGGCACCAGCTGCAGCAGAGCACACACATAAATGGGTGAAAACGTTCATCGCACCACACACAGATTCAGCAGTGCAAGTTTTCCTCATGATTTGACTGGGAATGTGTGATGCTATTTATTTGGTGATGTACAGTTGTGTTTGTTAGAGTAATTATGTGTGTCAAGACAAGTGTTTGGTGGAGTGAGATAGTGAGTGTTTGTTGTAGTTGCCAAGTGTGGTGGTGATAAATCTCTTACCTTCTTGGCTAATCCTCTCTTTAAACTCAGGAGCTAAAGATGTGATACTACGCACCCCCTCGGATGGGTGACACGTTTATCAGTGGTACTTACTTTCCTTTCTTCCATAGGTTTACGTCAGCTGACATAGTACTTAAGAATTGGAGTGCGAAACAATAGAACTTAGCCATCAGTTCCAGTACACTATGTCAGCATTATATCTCCTCAGGCACCCCCAGCCAATGCTTAATTTGAGCCTGTGGTTGCATTTGGGGCCTACCAACACAAATTTTTTGAGGCCAGCACTTATTTTTCTTCATCAATACTTTGAACCAGTGTAAGAGAGAGAAAAACACACAAGGGGAAAAAAGGAGGATATTTTATATGTTTCCCTCGTCTTCATTGCTTGATTTTGCTCGCGAGAAAGTGTCACTCATAGTCGTTGAATGTCACTCATAATTACACTGAAATTATGGAAATTTTACACATAAGCAATCTGAAACCTTGGCAGCTATGAGGAACGTCACTAAAAGTGACATTCCCGTGGCGATAGGGGCTTGTAAATATGCCCCTATATTTATAAGATGTCAGTCGAAAATGACCTGCACATCTCCTCCTCCAGTGAAAGGTCGCCAGTCACATTTCTGATGTTACCAGGCGTTATGCGGTATTACCATTACACTTCCTGGTAACTGACAAATATGGCTGTAATGGTTGCAGAGTTGGAAAATACGCAGTAACTGGATTACCAGATATTGTTTATACACTGAACCGTTACCGGGGTAGGGGCGAGGGCATAGATGACCACCTTAGGTTGAAAATACCTTCTAATTCCTACAGTTCCTGCTATACCGAAGGTCAGAGCAAAAGGCTGTGAAAGTTGTCAGGTTAAACACAAACAAGGACAAATGTAGGGCGACCAGGCCTCCCAGATTTGGGGAGACAGTCCCAGTTTTTCACCAGCTTTCCCGGAATATTTCAATAAACGTAGCACCTGACCTGATTTTCAGAGATGGTCAACTAAGTACAGAGGGGGGTAAGTTTTCAAGTGTTTCAGCAACCACGAACGGAAAGCAATTTAGTTAACATGGATAATACTGTTTATAAAAGCTGCATTAAATTCTCTTTAGTGCCTCATCCTCTGGGTTTCCTATGTCGATGAGCGTTATCAATCAAGTTATTTGTGCCCCTCAGTTGATGCAAAATAAATTGCAGTCCAACTTCTATGTTTGTGGAATGTCTTTTGCTTTTCAACTTTTGCTTTTCAAATATGGCATCACCAGGCAAATGCAAACTAGTCAAAAGCCTGACCCCTCCCCCCCCCTCTTCTGACCTTCTGTGTATCCTAAAACAGCAGGTCATTCCCTTCTACCGAGGGGGGATTAAGCCGGTACATCTTCAAAGTGTTTCTAAGGGCGGTGGGGCCTTTATTTGATTGATCGTCCAATGAGGAAACAGGGGGCCATCTGACAGGGTGAACGCCATCTTCATGCCTCACTGAGCAGCCCTCGAGAGGGGTGATCGGACAGAAGGCCCTGCTATCCGCATGATCACAGCCCTTGACGGCGTTGTCTGAAGCACTCTCCCACCCTCTGCTGTGTGCCCCCCTCCTACCCCGACGCCCCACTCTCCTACAGCTCCCATCGTGAGGAGGCACCACTGCAGGATGTGGGCCATCTTGACAGACAGGATAATTAAGCGAAAAGGCGGAAGCCTTGGAGGAGACATCCGGTCTCCAGGGACCCCAAGACTGAGGACCGCGTGGGGGGAGGGGGTTGGGGAGGGATGAACCAGAGTCAGTCACCAGCCCCTCAAACCTTTCTCCTCCCCTTAACGTTCTCCGCCGCGCTCTCCTTTTCACTCAAGATATGTTTCCCTCTGTACTTCCCTCAAATGCACTCTCTCTTTCACTCTCTACGTCCCTCTCTCCTCTCGCTGCATCACCGTTTTTCCCTGCCCACCGAAGTCCCCCCACCCCTCCTGAACTCTCTTCCTTTCACTCTGCACTGTCCCTCCCCTTTCTCCTTGGCAGTGACGCTGTCCTTCACGAACTAAAGTGGCAGGAACACGCGCATAGATTTACAAACATTTTGCTTCGTGGTTGCGCCACTTTTTTGGGCGCAGCCACAACGGCAAGCGCTAGTAAAGATTTAGGGGCAGATTTACAAGCCCCTTGCGCCACTTTTGCGTCACTTTTAACATGGGAAAAGTAAATCTGCCCCTTAGAAAGCCACGCAAGGGCTGATTTGTGTCGACTTACATTGCTTTGTAGAAGAAGTAACACAATGCAGCAGTGCGTTGCGTTACACTGCGTCGGGAAAGCATTACATGGGTGGAGCATGAGCATCCCCGTGCATCAACCCATGTATTGTGATGCAAGCCCCGGTTTATTAAAGGCAGTAAACCTGGGTTCACATTAAAATGGTGCGCCTGCCAGAGAGAGGCATAACAAGGAGAAATATCCCTATTTCTCCTCATTACTTCCTCTCTCCTTGTGTGCTGAATTCAGCAGCACATCTAAAAATCAGAATATGCCTCTAAGGATTGTTTTTGTGCATGAAGCTATTCTTTCCTGCACAAAAACAACCCTTCCCGTAATGCAGACACCCTTGCACTATGGCGCGAGGGTGCCTACATTGCCGCTAGGCTGCCTGAAGTGCGACAGTGCAATGAGAGAGCAGTCGTGTGCCATATCTTAGTAAATATGGCGCATTTCTGCTCTCTCTTTCATGCAACACAGCGCAGCAAGTTCCTTTGCTATTTTGCATTGCGTGAAAGGTTATTAAATCTGGGTCTTAGTATATTCTTACACCACGCATATCAAACATAACACGAAACTCGCCCTGGCCCCGCAGGCGGTCCCTCGTGTCCTCCATGGTCACCGCTACTGTCCTCTCTCTGCGGTTCATAAATCCTCATTTTCTCTTCCTGCAGGTCTTTTTTACGCCTGCTTCCTGACACGGCATTTTTAGAAGATAAACTGGCAAATCAGCACAAAGTGTACCCAACAGCACCCACCTTTCAACACCCCCCCCCCCCACTCCCTACCACCTTGGCTCTCTGTCTCTCAGTTCAGTACAATGCTACTCTAGTGTACAGGCCGGAACATCGCGCCGCCCCCATTACAGTACAGGACATTTACATCATCATCACAGGTATGTTCTTAGATACTTTTACTTTATCAACATTTACGTTCTTATCATTTACATTGTCGTTTAACATTTCACAATCATTTCGACAGGGGTCTAGTGGTAGGGACAGGTAGGGGTTAGGCGCTGGGCTAAGTGTTGGGGATGGTGATACGATTAGGGGTTGGGTTTAGTGTTAGCAATAGGGTTAAGGTTTCGGGGTTGTGGTTGGGAGTCACGGTCAGGGCCAGATTGGGAACCCAAAACAGCCCGGGCAATTTTCTTGAACCTGCCCTTGGGGAAGCACCGCCTGGCCCCGGGAGGCTGGAAACACTTACTTGCTGCTTTTGTAACGGCGGGCCGATATTGCAGCACCGCTGCAAAACCGGCCCTCAGTAACAAAACCAGCCCCAACTACTGCAATACCGCCCCCATCCTTCCAGCCTCCTGGGGAAACGCCTGATGCCCAGTACGGCCAGTCCGGCCTTGGTCACGGCTACATGTTTGAGCGAGGGTGTTGGGGGCAGCTGCTGTGATAAGTTAGCGCTAGGGTTGGAGTTAAGCTTAGAGTTGGAGCAGGGGTTGGGTTATGGGTTTGATTTAGGATTAGAAAAAGTTTTTTTTCTCCAATTTTATATAGGGCAAATGTGGCCCAAATGAATCAGAGCACTTTACATGAGTGCCAGATTTAGGGTTAAGAGTTGAGGTTGTTTTCTGGGAGTTAGCGGGGGCTAAGGGTTGGGCTTTGTGCTTGAATAAGCGATGAGGTTGGTGTTAGGGCTGGGACTGGACTTGGGGCTCGGGTTAGAGTTAGGGTTTGGTGTTAGAAATTGGGTGAATGACTGGGCATTCGTTGCTGAGTTAGGGTTACATGTCAGAGAGGGGTTTGGGGTTATGGTTAAGGGTTGTGGTTAGGTGCTGTGGTAAGTGATGGGTTTGGGGTTGAGCTTGGGGATATAGGGTGAGGTGTTTGGGTGAGGAGTTGGGGGTCGAAGGTAAAGGTTGAGGTTAGAGTTGTGCTTATGGTTTCGGACTAGAGTAGGGGTTTGGGGTCAGGGTTAGGGGAATTGATATAACGCCATTGGCAATGTCACTGTGTCATTGTAATGGTAAAACTCCTTTTAAAGTGTGGAAAACTCCTATTAGACTCTCGATTCTGGAGAAATCAAATGCAATCAAATATCACTAAATCAGACAAAATCACATTTCGCCACACTCGAGAGATGAAATGTGAGACATGCCACTTTCGTGAGGATTCAATTTTTAGTTTAAAAGTTGAGTACTCTTAAATAGACGCTGGAATACCGGTTACACCAAGACTGCAGAGGGAATTGGAAAACCTCGCCTTAATGCAAAGAGAGCGTACCTCAAGACTTTTATTGGAAATCATTTTGATTGGCCATCGATGGATGGTGTACATGCAGAACAAGCTTGTAACTAAGTTGAAATGGTATGAAGCAGAAAGGAGGTGAAGGCGATATAACAAGAATATAGTGGAAGGATAAACACAATCCAGTGTTTAATTTGTAAAAAAAAAGAAGTGCCAGGGCTCTCGTCAGGAGACCGCTGCAGCTTGCACCACATATTGCCCCTGCCATGCTGCCAATGATAGTAACAATATAGCTACTAACCATCACACTCCTACAAGTGCAACAATTCAGACTATTTCAGGCCCCCAGAGCTATGAGAATGGCTTGGGTGGCAGATAATAGTCATTTTTAATGTATATTGAATTAAATATCAACTGTTGTTGTGGTCATCTCTAAATTATCTAGACAGCGCCACCTTCTGGCAGACTGTCACAATCCCGGTGTTGACAATTAAGTGCTGGTGCCGAGCACCGGCAACCACCAGCTCAAGTTAAGCACTGCACAGTCTATTTGCAAAGTGAGAAAATTGAATAACATCGCGCTCGAATGGAAATCCGTACGTTTGGATATTCTATTATAAGGCAATTTTCTACTTTGTGACACTGAATTTTGAAAAAATATTAATGACAGTGTTAAGTCATGACCAGTTTTTCGGTCCTGTAGAAGGCATTACATCTAAACATTGAGAAAGATTGCTGAAATATACATGGTGCAGACATTTTAAAAGGAAAATCGGGAGCCCACCATTTGTTATGTATGATTGTAAGCTTACATGCATGCTTTTTGATAAACTGATTTAGTACAATAATGGTCATTTTCGAATTAACTCAAAGGCATACAGAACTGATTAGACACACATGCAAATAAAAGGTATATATGAATGGATATTATGCCTGGAAGTTAACAGGGTAGACTAAAGATATGTATTTAAAGTAAATTAAATATATTTTTGTGGATTTTTACTTGATAAAACAAACAAATTGTAAATAAATTAAAAAACTTATATAATCTCCTTAAATATATTGCTCGGAGGAGACAATGAAATAGTTGAGAATGATTTGACGCTGCCACATAAAAATAATTCTCTGGTTTAATTTTCTGTAATTTGATTGTGGTCTTAAAATACATGTAAAGTAAATAACAAATGTAATCGTACGGCTATTTGTAGGTGGTAATATGTGTCACGAGACACAGTTCGCAGATTAATAGTCGAGTAGTCAGCAAGAAAGCCAAGTTAATAGCAGAGACTGGCGCAGGACTCCGTTTGTCATGGGAGAGCCGTTGGCACCAGAAGACAACAACAGCCTGGCAATATGCCATCAGAAAGAACTAATGGACTGTGAATCCGAGATTAGCATAAGGAGATGTACAAAACAATATGTAAAGGCAAATGAGGTAAAACTCTTTCCCTTGACTACATCTGTGCCCAGACATTGCAGCAACATTCACATAGTGGACCCTTGGCATTCCCCAGAAAGGAACTTCAAGATAATGTATGTTTGTTTCACTACTTTTATGGTTAATATTTTATACCTTCGCCTGCCTGTCTTGTCTGCCTTTACGTACAGCGCTCTGATACCCTGTCGGATCATGTTCACGCTTTATAAAACTTTTCAAATAAAATAAATAATTAAACAATGAGACCATGAGCTACATGCCTCTTTCATAAAAGCCAAAATCTCGTGGGAACAATTTCTCACGAGATTTTGACATCTCGCTGGCCATTTTGAGAAGCTGAGATGATTTAAACCGCGCGTTTCGGGTCCACATTGGGAATCCTAAGGAAGCAGATCTTAATAGAAGATCTCCTGTTCTTGAAGAACTTTGCCCGTCCACAGAGATAAGTATCTGGGGATTTTGATTTTAACACAAGGGATTGTGGGAGACTGGATCACTTCTAGGGAGTGAAAGAATGTGTGAGAAGGCAGCAGTGGTTCAGAACGTTAAGTAATTATATCAGGGTGGACAACAAACAGGACGGAAGAGACATCTGACAGTGACAAGTAACCAATAGAGCAAAGGGTTCTGAGGGCTTTAAATCCCTGCGACACCGTAACTGGGAACAAGATAACACTCGGCCAAATTAACATGTTCTGCTAAATTGATCGCCCTATTATTTGTGGAATGATGCGGATCGCGTCAAGTGCTAATTGCGTGTTTTATGTTGAAAAATCATCATATGAGTTCTTTCTTTCTTTAAAATTCTTTATTCGACTGTGAACAGCCATAAAAGCACATAAGCAGCAAAATCAATCCGAAAAATACATTAAAATTCATTAGTCTAGCAAATTAAAATACAGCCGGCAGCCTCATAAGCCGACATCATATGAGCTGTTATGAGAAGTGGAGTTTGCTTGAGCACTAATCTTGGGAATGTAACGTCTTGCTTAATGTTAATTCAGAAAACCTATCGGTGTGATTGATAAACAACACACAGGTGATAAGGAATACCTTTGATTTTGCATTTGAAAGGTTCTTTTCTAGTGCATATCTATAAAGAAGGGGTTTGCCCAAATAACCCTCCACTTTCTGGGCTATGCATAAATTCAAAAGAGAAAATGAGGTGGAGGAACAAATATTATAACATCATTACATTGGAGTACCTTTAATTACTCCAGCATATCGGATCCCGATCCCAACTAATTTGGGTTTGAATTAATCACAAACAAATCACATTCATATGTCATTCCATGTCGCAACCGTATTTAATTTCTTATTTCATATCTGGTTGAGACTATTCATTTTCTTACATATATTCAACAAAACAGTTTACATAGACATTAGACTTATAAACAACATAACCAAATAATCTAAATCATTTCCTAGACCACAATTCTTTGCATAACCAGTGTCCGTGCACAAAACTCTGTCACGGTCCACTGTGAGGTAACCCTATTGTACACATGAGAGAAACACAGCTCCACCTCAACACATTCCTTTTGTATGTAAGGGTAAAATATATGCCACTTTAATGATCATTGGGTTCCTCCTTTTCTAGTAGTCAATGCGTTTCGACCCCTTTATTTGGGTCTCATCAGGATGGGGGTATTAGGAAGGACAACTAGATGCTGCAGGCCGAAGGAAACATACATTTATCGGGCGCTCAATGCACCGACCAGCATGTCATTTTTCTAACTCTTAGTCCCGAGAAATCCTTTCAGTCTCCTTTTATGTATGTAAAATCAGGCCAGGAAGCGACTTGTCTCTGACGGGCCGCTGCTTGCTAAAGTTCGAGTCCCAGATCCTCAATGTCAGGCGCTCTGTGGAAATCAAGAGCCCTGCCTCGCCAAGTCCGCAGCGTTCCAAACGCGGCTGGCGGAAACTCTATAAATCTCCGTAATTAGCCGTGGATCAAATCCCAGGGCCTGTAGATTAGGTGTTCCGCAAAAATCCAGAGCCCTAATTTGCAGAGACCGCAGCTAGTTTTTCTAGTGCAAGCAAAGGTACAAAGGAAGAGTATGCAGCATTGAGGGATAACTGGAAAGTCTTCGCACAAGATCTACCCTGGGTAAGGAATTCCAGAGTTCCCTAGGTAGGGAGCATGTTTGGGAAACTCGACAAGAGTTACACGTTTCATAAAAGATATTTTCATCCTTATCAATACAAACCATAAGAGGTACAAAACATCAATAAATAATTCATTTAAAAATCAGAATAAGACATGATTGAGACAATAAAAGAATGGGTAATAAAAAATCTTATTCCATATGATATATTCTCTCTTTCATCCTTATCTCAACAGGGTGGGCTCCGGGCAATATTAGACAGCCCTGGTCCATATAAGGATGCTCTCAGGTCAAATCATCCCTACACCCAGGTGAGTGTTTAGTTGAAAACTAAACTGAAAGTTTGGAAGAAGCAGAATTCATAACCTGATTGTGGATTAGAGAATATCTAAAGTCGAATCAGTTTTCCACACGGACATGTGCAACCAGTCTTTTTTCAATTTCTTATTTTCGTTTGCTATTTTAGTTTTTTATTTGGTCCGGAACCCCCTAGCACTCACCCTCCTGCTACTACGTATCTATATAACCAGTGGCGGTTGTATGGGCATGAGGGTCTATGTCATCTACGCAATACACGGAAAACTGAGCACGTCAAGGAAGGCGACGGCGTGACAAAAAGTTGACGGTGTAACAGGTGTAGGCAAGTTGACATGTATTTGTCCAGATCCATGTTTGTCATGTTGGACTGTCTCTTGGTCTGTAGTTGCCTGATACCTTTGATTCATTTCTGAATGTCAGACAGTCTCCACTGGTGCCTGGGTATCTGACAGTGTGTTTGTCTTTGGATATCTGATTTTGTCCATTTATCTCTGGATCCCTGTCAGCATTTTCTACTTGGTGGGTGCCTTCCAGTGTGCTTTGCTTGTTGTGTGCCTTCCAGTGTGCTTTGCTTGTTGGGTGCCTTCCAGTGTGCTTTGCTTTGTGGGTGCCTTCCAGTGTGCTTTGCTTGTTGGGTGCCTTCCAGTGTACTTTGCTTGGTGGGTGCCTTCCAATGTGTTGTGCTTGGTGGGTGCCTTCCGGGGGCTTTGGTGGTTGGGTGCCTCCCAGTGTGCTTTGCTTGGTGGGTGCCTCCCAGTGTGCATTGCTTGTTGGGTGCCTCCCAGTGTGCTTTGCTTGGTGGGTGCCTTCCAGTGTGCTTTGCTTGGTGGGTGCCTTCCGGTGTGCTTTGCTTATTGTGGGTGCCTTCCAGTGTGCTTTGCTTGGTGTGTGCCTTCCAGTGTGCTTTGCTTGTTGTGTGCCTTCTAGTGTGCTTTGCTTGTTGGGTGCCTTCCAGTGTGCTTTGCTTGGTGGGCGCCTTCCAGTGGGCTTTGCTTGGCGGGTGCCTTCCAGTGTGCTGTGCTTGGTGGGTGCCTGCCAGTGTGCTTTGCTTGGTGGGTGCCTTCCAGTGTGTTGTGCCTGGTGGGTGCCTTCCGGTGTGCTTTGCTTGTTGGGTGCCTCCCAGTGTGCTTTGCTTGGTGGGTGCCTCCCAGTGTGCTTTGCTTGTTGGGTGCCTCCCAGTGTGCTTTGCTTGGTGGGTGCCTTCCAGTGTGCTTTGGTTGTTAGGTGCCATCCAGTGTGCTTTGCTTGCTGGGTGCCTGCCAGTGTGCTTTGCTTGGTGGGTGCCTTCCGGTGTGTTGTGCTTGGTGGGTGCCTTCCGGGGGCTTTGCTTGTTGGGTGCCTCCCAGTGTGCTTTGCTTGGTGGGTGCCTCCCAGTGTGCTTTGCTTGTTGGGTGCCTCCTAGTGTGCTTTGCTTGGTGGGTGCCTTCCAGTGTGCTTTGCTTGGTGGGTGCCTTCCGGTGTGCTTTGCTTATTGTGGGTGCCTTCCAGTGTGCTGTGCTTGGTGGGTGCCTTCCAGTGTGCTTTGCTTGTTGTGTGCCTTCTAGTGTGCTTTGCTTGTTGGGTGCCTTCCAGTGTGCTTTTCTTGGTGGGCGCCTTCCAGTGTGCTTTGCTTGGCGGGTGCCTTCCAGTGTGCTGTGCTTGGTGGGTGCCTGCCAGTGTGCTTTGCTTGGTGGGTGCCTTCCAGTGTGTTGTGCTTGGTGGGTGCCTTCCGGTGTGCTTTGCTTGTTGGGTGCCTCCCAGTGTGCTTTGCTTGGTGGGTGCCTCCCAGTGTGCTTTGCTTGTTGGGTGCCTCCCAGTGTGCTTTGCTTGGTGGGTGCCTTCCAGTGTGCTTTGGTTGTTAGGTGCCTTCCGGTGTGCTTTGCTTGTTGGGTGCCTTCCGGTGTGCTTTGCTTGTTTGGTGTCTTCCGGTGTGCTTTGCTTGTTGGGTGCCTGCCAGTGTGCTTTGCTTGGTGCGTGCCTTCCAGTGTGTTGTGCATGGTGGGTGCCTTCCAGTGTGCTTTGCTTGGTGGGTGCCTTCCAGTGTGTTGTGCTTGGTTGGTGCCTTCCGGTGTGCTTTGCTTGTTGGGTGCCTTCCAGTGTGCTTTGCTTGGTGGGTGCCTTCCGGTGTGCTTTGCTTTATGGATGCCTTCCAGTGTGCTTTGCTTGGTGGGTGCCTTCCACTGTGCTTTGCATGGTGGGTGCCTTCCAGTGTGCTTTGCTTGGTGGTGCCTTCCGGTGTGCTTTGCTTGTTGGGTGCCTGCCAGTGTGCTTTGCTTGGTGCGTGCCTTCCAGTGTGTTGTGCATGGTGGGTGCCTTCCAGTGTGCTTTGCTTGGTGGGTGCCTTCCAGTGTGTTGTGCTTGGTTGGTGCCTTCCGGTGTGCTTTGCTTGTTGGGTGCCTTCCAGTGTGCTTTGCTTGGTGGGTGCCTTCCGGTGTGCTTTGCTTTATGGATGCCTTCCAGTGTGCTTTGCTTGGTGGGTGCCTTCCACTGTGCTTTGCATGGTGGGTGCCTTCCAGTGTGCTTTGCTTGGTGGTGCCTTCCGGTGTGCTTTGCTTGTTGGGTGCTTCCCAGTGTGCTTTTTTTGTTGGGTGCCTTCCAGTGTGCTTTGCTTGGTGGGTGCCTTCCAGTGTGCTTTGCTTGTTAGGTGCCTTCCAGTGTGCTTTGCTTGTTGGGTGCCTTCCAGTGTGCTTTGCTTGGTGGGTGCCTTCCGGTGTGCTTTGCTTTATGGATGCCTTCCAGTGTGCTTTGCTTGGTGGGTGCCTTCCACTGTGCTTTGCATGGTGGGTGCCTTCCAGTGTGCTTTGCTTGGTGGGTGCCTTCCAGTGTGCTTTGCTTGGTGGGTGCCTTCCAGTGTGCTTTGCTTGGTGGGTGCCTTCCAGTGTGCTTTGCTTGTTGGGTGCCTGCCAGTGTGCTTTGTTTGGTAGGTGCCTTCCAGTGTGTTGTTCTTGGTGGGTGCCTTCCAGTGTGCTTTGCTTGGTGGGTGCCTTCTGGTGTGCTTTGCTTGTTGGGTGCCTTCCAGTGTGCTTTGCTTGGTGGGTGCCCTCCGGTGTGCTTTGCTTTATGGATGCCTTCCAGTGTGCTTTGCTTGGTGGGTGCCTTCCAGTGTGCTTTGCTTGGTGGGTGCCTTCCAGTGTGCTTTGCTTGGTGGGTGCCTTCCGGTGTGCTTTGCTTGTTGGGTGCCTCCCAGTGTGCTTTGCTTGGTGGGGCCTTCCGGTGTGCTTTGCTTGGTGGGTGCCTTCCAGTGTGCTGTGCTTGGTGGGTGCCTTCCGGTGTGCTTTGCTTGGTGGCTGCCTTCCAGTGTGCTTTGCTTGGTGGTGCCTTCCGGTGTGCTGTGCTTGTTGGGTGCTTCCCAGTGTGCTTTTTTTGGTGGGTGACTTCCAGTGTGCTTTGCTTGGTGGGTGCCTTCCAGTGTGCTTTGCTTGTTAGGTGCCTTCCAGTGTGCTTTGCTTGGTGGGTGCCTTCCGGTGTGCTTTGCTTGTTAGGTGCCTTCCGGTGTGCTTTGCTTGGTGGGTGCCTTCCAGTGTGCTTTGCTTGGTGGTGCCTTCCGGTGTGCTTTGCTTGTTAGGTGCCTTCTGGTGTGCTTTGCTTGTTAGGTGCCTTCTGGTGTGCTTTGCTTGGTGGGTGCCTTCCAGTGTGCTTTGCTTGGTGGGTGCCTTCCGGTGTGCTTTGCTTGTTAGGTGCCTTCCGGTGTGCTCTGCTTGGTGGGTGCCTTCCAGTGTGCTTTGCTTGGTGGTGCCTTCATGTGCTTTGCTTGGTGGGTGCCTTCCAGTGTGCTTTGCTTGGTGGGTGCCTTCCAGTGTGCTGTGCTTGGTGGGTGCCTTCCAGTGTGCTTTGCTTGGTGGCTGCCTTCCAGTGTGCTTTGCTTGGTGGTGCCTTCCTGTGTGCTGTGCTTGTTGGGTGCTTCCCAGTGTGCTTTTTTTGGTGGGTGACTTTCAGTGTGCTTTGCTTGGTGGGTGCCTTCCAGTGTGCTTTGCTTGTTAGGTGCCTTCCAGTGTGCTTTGCTTGGTGGGTGCCTTCCGGTGTGCTTTGCTTATTAGGTGCCTTCTGGTGTGCTTTGCTTGGTGGGTGCCTTCCAGTGTGCTTTGCTTCGTGGTGCCTTTCAGTGTGCTTTGCTTGGTGGGTGCCTTCCAGTGTGCTTTGCTTGGTGGTGCCTTCCGGTGTGCTTTGCTTGCTGGGTGCCTTCCGGTGTGCTTTGCTTGGTGGGTGCCTTCCAGTGTGCTTTGCTTGGTGGGTGCCTTCTGGTGTGCTTTGCTTGTTAGGTGCATTCCGGTGTGCTTTGCTTGGTGGGTGCCTTCCAGTGTGCTTTGCTTGGTGGTGCCTTCGTGTGCTTTGCTTGGTGGGTGCCTTCCAGTGTGCTTTGCTTGGTGGTGCCTTCCGGTGTACTTTGCTTGGTGGTGCCTTCCGGTGTGCTTTGCTTGTTGGGTGCTTCCCAGTGTGCTTTTCTTGATGGGTGACTTCCAGTGTGCTTTGCTTGGTGGGTGCCTTCCGGTGTGCTTTGCTTGTTAGGTGCCTTCCAGTGTGCTTTGCTTGGTGGGTGCCTTCTAGTGTGCTTTGCTTGTTGGGTGCCTCCCAGTGTGCTTTGCTTGTTGGGTGCCTCCCAGTGTGCTTTGCTTGTTGGGTGCCCCCCAGTGTGCTTTGCTTGGTGGGTGCCTTCCAGTGTGCTTTGCTTGTTAGGTGCGTTCCGGTGTGCTTTGCTTGTTGGGTGCCTTCCGGTGTGCTTTGCTTGTTGGGTGCCTTCCAGTGTGCTTTGCTTGGTGGGTGCCTTCCAGTGTGCTTTGCTTGTTGGGTGCCTCCAGTGTGCTTTGCTTGGTGGGTGCCTTCCAGTGTGCTTTGCTTGTTGGGTGCCTCCCAGGGTGCTTTGCTTGGTGGGTGCCTTCCAGTGTGCTTTGCTTGTTGGGTGCCTCCCAGCGTGCTTTGCTTGTTGGGTGCCCCCAGTGTGCTTTGCTTGTTAGGTGCCTTCCAGCGTGCTTTGCTTGGTGGTTGCCTTCCGGTGTGCTTTGCTTGTTGGGTGCCTTCCGGTGTGCTTTGCTTAGTGGGTGCCTTCCAGTGTGCTTTGCTTGGTGGGTGCCTGATAGTTTCCATTGGGTTTTAAGTGTCTGATAGTCTGCATTGGTCCCTGGGTTTCAGACAGTGTCAGTTACCTTCTCTTTGGATATCAGATAGTGTCCAATTTTCTCTGCATGCCTGATGGACTTTACTGTTCTGTGGCTGTCTGATGGCGTGCACTGATTGTTGGGTGTCTAATAGTCCACATGGGTTCTGAGGGTCTAATAGTCTATTGATCTTTGGGTAAAAGTTAGTGTCAGGAAGTTTATCTATAGACATCTGATAGGGCTAATTTTTCTCTGGATGCCTGACAGCATTTACTGTGTTACGGCTGTCTGCAATGATTGTTGGGTGTCTGTCTCCACTGGGTTCTAAGTCTCTCATATTGTCAGTATCTGGGTATTTTAAATGCCCATTGGTTTCTGGGTGTCTGAGCCAGTCTTGTCTTCTCTGGGTGTCAGGCAGCATGTATTGGTCTTTTTGTTGCAGATAGAGCCAGTGAATTGTACACTGTATATTGGTGGTTTAACATCATTCACTGGTCTTTGGCTGTTTGGTAGTTTCTGTTGTATTTTTGTGTACGATGATTTATGTTCCTGTTTGGTTGTTTAATATCATTCAGTGGTTTTGAAGTGTGTGGCAGAGTCTGTTAACTTTTGGTGTTATACAATGTTTTTTGGTCTCTGGCTGTCTAGCATCATGTATTGATCTTTCAGTGTCTAGTAGTGTCTCTTATGTCTGGGTGACTGAGTGTCATACACTGAATATAAAACAAGGGTTTTTAAGGATCTACTTATTGCAACACTTTGGGGCATATGTACAAGGAAGTGGCAGAGTGAGGCGTTAGCTGTCATGGCTTAACGCCTCACTATGCCACTTCAGAAACGCAAGGCTGCACCATATTTACAAGGATATGGTGCAGCCTTGCGTTTCCCCCTGTGCTGGCGCTACACTTAGCAGTGTAGCGCCATCGTAGGTACCCTTGCACCATAGTGCAAGGGTCTCTGCGTGCAGGGGAGGATTGTATATGTGTAGGAAGGTGTCCCTTCCTGCACATAAACAATCCTGAAATGCCATTTTGTCACTTGGATGTGTGCTGCTTAATGCAGCGCACATGGAAGTTACAAAATGTCTTTTTTTAAGGATTGTTTATGGGCAGGAAGGGTCACCTTCCTACACATAAACAATACAAGGCTTTTTGCTTTTTCCATGTGTGCTGCACAAGGCAGCACACATGGAAAAAGCAGAAACGAGGAGAAATAAAGCATTTCTCCTCATTTCGCCAAGTTAAGACCAGGTTTTCCCTGGTCTTAATTTTAGCGCTGCCTCCTATTTACGCTGCCCTTGTACATACGGTGCAGCGTCAAAATCAATGGGTGTTGCGGTGGAAAGCCCACCGCAACACCCACTGCCCACCCCTTTCACGCTAACCATAGCGTGAAAGGGGGCCTTATTTACAAGGCAGCGTTAAGCCCCGTTAATTGGTTTAACGCTGCCTTGTAAATAAGGCAAGGCATCTATAGCCACGGAAACGTCACAAAAAGTGACGTTCCCGTGACGATAGGGGCTTGTACATATGCCCCTTAGTATCTGTTCGGATGCTGGATCAGTCCTCGTGACGATGAATTATTACACAGAATGAGCTCTCAGCCCAAAAGGGAATATTAATTAGTCAATACTTCTTTTATGTATACCAGCTAATGGTATATAGATAAGGTACTTCATAAGAAGGAAAGAAGAAATGGTTAGGTGCAGTGCACATGAGTTGTGACAACGGGGATACTGAACACTGAAGTGACAATTCTCCAGAACTTGCCTGTTTTAAGCATTTAGCGAAATACAATCATACATTTCACTATCTGTCCTCAATGCATAGTGCAAATATCATTTCTGCAGTCCAAGTATGTAAAGGATGCCCCCTCCAACAAAGGGAGATATATGCCCGGGTCACAGTGGACTACAAGAGGTGTAATGCCTCCACTTCAAGAGATGAATTGTGGTCCCCAAGACATCGGTGCCCGTTCTCGTCCGATACACACTACTTTTCTACAGTCTTCTTCCATTAGAGTTTGACTGCTCCTTGCCTGCCTGTCTTGTTCAGCTAAGGGCTCTCTGAGAGAGCTCCCGCTTGTGCCTGTTGGGGATGTGGTGAGTACACGTGTACTACAGTCTGTAGGTGATCTTATTCCCATGGCCAACCCTGCAAATCCTAAGATACCAGTTTATGTATCTGGATCCCGCACAATCATGAGTATTGCAGTACAATTAACAATGCAATAAAAACACAGAACAATAACATCTACAGCATTCCATTGAAAAGGCGGGAATGGCAAAGAGAGCAGGTCACAGTGAGGCAGGGACATCTGCCGTCAACGTATGGAACTATGTCATTTCAAGTAGGGGCGTCTAGGGTCCCTTTGTAGGGCCGTCTAGGGTCCCTTTGTGGTAGAGCACTGGCTGATGGCCGGTTCATCCAACCTGAATTTTATATATGTAACTGAATAAAAAGAAAACAAGCCGGCATCAACAGCAATTCCACATTTCATAAAGTCATTCCCTTCCCAGGTACTTGTCTTTTTCTGGCAGTTTTCTGTAAATACCCTAGTCGTGATAAGCTATTGCTTGTATAAGGTTTGTATCCAAGGATGTGCACGTTTGGGAATATTCCTAATTATGTTACAAAAAAATCTATCAAATTGTCTAATTCTGTGATCATTGTCAATGCGGTTGATGTGAAAATGCATCCCAGGTACCTTCAAGGGATCCACACAGCAGCATTTCAAGAGTGCCTCAATGCTTGAGGTTCTAATCTTACAAGGTTTAATGTGATCTTCAAGACCACGGGGAAATAAATGCCCATCGGTACGGTCTATCCAGACTCTCGCCACAGCGGCTGCCATGATGGAGCGGTTACATACGCCTCCTGGGACCCACATGTGAATTAGGTTTCTGGCTCAACTGTATTTACACATACAGGATTAGCAGAAATAGAAATGGTTTGGGGGCACAGGTTCTGAAATCCTATTTCTATGTTGCTATGGGAACTTTCAACTGGCCCTAAATGAAACCCCTCCCGCAGCAAACAAGCCATCCGAGCCAAATCTGTAAACATACATGCCACCATATTTACTAAGTTCATCTGTGTGGATAGAAGGGGAGGAGACCAGGTGGGTGGGAAAGCATATTTCAGTATTTAAATCTGTCCAAAAAGTAATTAATACACAACTTATGGCAGTGTACAAAAAAGTAAATAACAGGACATAAGGCACTTGAAAACGCAGTATGAGTTTGTGGACAGCCTTGGTAAATGCAGAGACTATGAACCAAAAAGGTGTCAGGCGATGTGGTATCTCCCCCCGAAGATACCACTCTGCCTCCCATTTACCACCTGTTTAAAGCAAGCGGTAAATGTGAGCGGAATTGTCCCTGGAATGAATAATCTGTATATAGAAAAACATCTGGTATTCAGGGCTCGCATGTTATTCCACATTCTAAAGACAAAAACTTGCACTTCCACGTTGTGCGGGGTTTCAAAGCACTTTACTTTGCACAAGTAATGAAATTGTCTGGAGAGGTTTACTACTCATGCAAAGTAAAATAAAGTTGTGATAAAAACTAGTGAGAAGTGGAGAGGTCAACAAACACAAGGAAAGTAGTGCAAACAGGGAGGACATATATACCCTACGGGGAAAGTGAGTACTTAATGTATATTGGTCCAGTGAAGAGTGGGTAACGCCCACTGTTGCACATGAAAAGACAAGAAATTGACAATAAAAAATGTCTTCAACCAAATGATTACCACTGTTTATGACAAAAGGAGTGCTGGGGATTTTCATATTGTCTAATAGCATTACAGCCCTTCTGCCTCTGGCTTTGCCAGTCACTAAAGGCCCCATGCCTGCTTAGAGGGCCTTGCTTGCACCTTGGAGCCTATATCCTGTATATCCTGCAGAGATGGTCTTTTATTGGCCGGTTCACCCCTCAGCAGCGGGCTATAATGCTATATTATTTCACTGACATACACCAGTTCTTAAAATGTAGAACATACGGTGTAAATTACTGAAGCAGAAGCTACTACGAGTGACAGTAGTAAGTCTGAAACTTTCCGCTGTAAATTGGGACGTGCATGTCTCCTAGTGTGTAATGCACAGTGGGAGCAATTTTAAGACTGTGAATGATGACATCATCATAATGCCATTCCCTTATAGGTTCTTCTGTGCCTCTGATACGGTCTATCTACACAAAAAAGTATCTGCAGATCATTTATGCAAGAGTTACCCCATAGAAGCATGCACCGGTATCTAGAATTAATATTACAAGAAGAAGAAGAAGGTGAAAATATATGTCTTTCAGGTTCTGAAAACTGTCTAGAATAGTTAATTAAAATTAGGGCCAAATATACTATTGGATTGTGTTCCCTTCCGTCACGCATGTTGGCGCATGGGCAACGCAATCCTCTAGTCAGATTTACCAAGCCACGCACGGCCACATTGTGTGATCCTGCGTTGCTTGGTAAATCCGGGGTAACGCAAGGCAGCGCACGTTGCTGCCTTGTGTTACTCTGTGCCGGGAAGGCATTAGATGGGAGGAGCATGGGTGTTCCTATGCATCCTCACCCTCGCCCCGCTCAAGAATCCGCCCAACAGCCACACCAGCAAGAAAGCCACCTGGTTCACCGAAGACCTCCAGGCCTCCAAACGAACATGCCGAAAACTGGAGAAGATCTGGCTCCACGAACGGACAGCGGACAGCTACGCCGCCCACAAGAACGCCACCCGCAGTCACCATCACCTCATCAGATCCGCCAAAAGGGCCTCACTCAAAGACCGCCTAGACAACAACGCACACAACACCAAAGAGCTCTTCAACATCGTGAAGGAACTCTCCAACCCCAGCTCCAACACCAACCAAATCCCGCCGTTGCGAGACCTGTGCGACTCACTGGCCACCTTCTTCCACCGCAAAATCGCCGACATCCACGACAGCTTCAACACCACGACCGCCCCGGCAACCACCGAGACCACTGCCCCCACGACCACCAACCACCTGCTCTCCTGGACCAACATCAACGACGAGGACACCAGCGAGATCATGAACACCATCCACTCCGGTTCACCGCTAGACCCGTGCCCTCACCGCGTCTTCAACAAAGCCAGTACAGCCATCGCGCCCCATCTCCGGAAAATAATCAACATCTCCTTCGAAGTCAGCAACCTTCCCGGAAAGCTGGAAGCACGCCGAGATCACCGCCTTACTCAAGAAACCCAAGGCAGACCCCAAGGACCTCAAGAACTTCCGACCCATCTCTCTGCTCCCGTTCCCCGCGAAGGTCACCGAGAAAATCGTCAACAAACAACTGACCCGCTACCTCGAGGAGAACAACATCCTGGACCCTTCCCAGTCCGGCTTCCGCAGCAACCACAGCACCGAAACCGCCCTCATCGCCACCACCGATGACATCAGGACCCTGCTAGACAACGGAGAAACAGCAGCCCTCATCCTCCTGGACCTATCAGCCGCCTTCGACACGGTCTGCCACCACACACTACGAACACGCCTTCACGACGCCGGGATCCAAGAGAAGGCCCTGGACTGGACCACATCCTTCCTTTCCGGCAGAACTCAAAGTGTCCGCCTCGCCCCCTTCCGATCCAAGGCCACCAAGATCATCTGCGGCGTACCCCAAGGCTCCTCCCTCAGCCCGACGCTGTTCAACATCTACATGGCACCCCTCGCCCACGTCGCCCGACGGCACAACCTCAACATCATCTCCTACGCCGATGTCACCCAGCTGATCCTCTCCCTCACCAAAGACCCTCACACCGCCAAAGCCCACCTCCACGAAGGAATGAAGGCCGTCGCCGAATGGATGAGGACCAGCCGCCTGAAGCTGAACTCGGACAAGACGGAGGTCCTCATCCTTGGTTCCAACCCTTCAGCCTGGGACGACTCCTGGTGGCCGACATCACTGGGAACAGCCCCGACACCCACCGACCACGCACGCAACCTAGGGGTCATCCTCGACCCCACCCTCTCCATGACTAAGCAGGTCAACGCCGTTTCCTCATCCTGCTTCAACACCCTCCGAATGCTCCGCAGGATCTTCAAGTGGATCCCCACTGAAACAAGAAAAACAGTCACCCAGGCCCTCGTCACCAGCAGGCTGGACTACGGAAACGCCCTCTACGCAGGAACGACGGCTAAGCTCCTGAGACGGCTGCAACGCATCCAGAACGCCTCTGCACGTCTTATCCTCGACATCCCCCGCCGCAGCCACAACACACCCCACCTGAGAGACCTGCACTGGCTCCCTGTCAACAAGAGGATAACCTTCAAGCTCCTCACCCACGCACACAAAGCACTCCACAACTCCGGACCAGCCTACCTCAACAGACGACTCAGCTTCTACACCCCCACCCGCCAGCTCCGCTCCACCAGCCTCGCCCTCGCCACAGTCCCCCGCATCCGGAGAAACGACCGCCGGTGGCAGATCCTTCTCCCACCTCGCCGCCAAGACCTGGAACACCCTCCCCACCAACCTTCGGCAGACCCAAGACCTACTGGCCTTCAGAAGACTCCTCAAGACCTGGCTCTTCGATCAGTAGCAGCACCCCCCTCTTCCCCCAGCGCCTTGAGACCCTCGCGGGTATGTAGTGCGCTTTATAAGTGACCTGATTGATTGATTGATTGATTGATTCACCCATGTTTTTTGGCGCATTCTCAGATTTACCAAGACTGGTAAACCAAGGAATGTCCCAAAATTTTACTCCTTCTCAATAGAGGAGCAACAAGGAGAAATATCTTTATTTCTCCTTATTGTTTCCTCTTTCTAAGTGTGCGGCGTTCTGTAGCATTCTGCAGCACACTTAGAAACAGGAAAACGCCTCTAAGGATTGTTTTGGTGCAGGAAGGTTTCCCTTATTGCACAAGAACAATTCTGCCATGCAAGGGTACCTGCGTTGACGCTAGACAGCCATTAGTGCGCCAGCGCAAGGCGAGAGCAGGAAAGTGCCATATCGTGGCAAATATGGCACAATCCTGCCCTCTCGATGTGACGCAGCGCAGCAAGTTGTCGTGCTGCGTTGTGCTGCGGCAACGTTTGATAAATCTGGCCCTTAGTTTTTAAAGCCTTTGTTAGATAAAGAAACTGACACTTTTCATGAGGGCGATAAGGATAAAATGTTTTTTTTCTTTTTTTCATCTACTAATTATGGAAGAAAGTCTTCAAATAACTTTTTTTATATCTTTTTACATGTGTATTTGTATTTTCTATATTTTGTGTTTTGTCTATAGGACTCTTTCTTATGCAGCTGGTGCTTAATGATGATGCTTGTGAAATACATGTGATTTTATAAAATATTCCATCTAATGTTATTTATTTTTTGTGTTATGTGTTTAAAAGTATCAGCATAAACAAGATTAAATATATTTTAAAAAGAGATACGTGTTAAAGCCAAAAGGATTTCTGATGTTTTACAGGATGATCTGGGGACAGCTGGACACGTGAGCCTACAGACAACAGGATGGCAGTCTCATACATACTATGAAAAAACAGCTTCACCTGCCCAAGATACTCAACCTCCAGAGCTGAAGAGGCATTAATAACATATCCATTGTGCACACAGTTTCACTTTATAGGCAACACTTTAAACCTGGGCCAGCCTGTAGCCTTACCCTCCTGACCCCTCCCACCTAGCATGCACTGGTTGCGCCTCGTACCTTGGTCCCATTGTAGAAGTCATCCATGCAGGTGGCGTTCATGAAGGTCTGGTGGAAGTGCGTGCTGGTGTCGATGCCGCCCGGGATGACCAGCTTCCCTGTGGCATCGATGACCTTCGCCCCGCCGGGGATCATCAGCTCCCGCCCCACCTGCTGGATGATGCCGTTCTCGATGTAGACGTCGGCTTCGTGGGTGCAATCATCGTTCACCACCTTTCCCCCCTTGATGAGGATTCGCACATTGGCAGAGTTGGCGTGCATGGCTCTAAGGAAGAAAAGACAGAAGGCATTACTCTACTGGCTGCAAGGGAAGGCTCTGATTGGCTGATTGAAACAACAGTCTAAGTTCGATGAAGGTTACTCAACTCATCGGCACATCTGGAAAAATATCCATGTCCCTTCCCTTAGTTATGTCAGGGTACTCCTGGGGAGACAATCCCATTATTACAAGTAGTGATTGTGCAGAACTTATGGGTTCCCTTCTAGAAAGCATTAAGTAGTGTGACTCTTTGATCTGGAGAGGTGAACATATCTTCGAAACACACATCTCAGGCAACAAGGCTTTCACACTCAGGTCTCTCCAGATGGCCATGTCTTGACCTTCACTAAGGGTCAGATAGTCTAGTTATGTACAGAAGTCCAACAGCAACTGATTCAATCAATCAATCAGGGATTTATAAAGGCGGCAGATCACCCGCGAGGGTCTCAAGGCGCTGATTCCAGAGACGCTAGACCTAATTAGTGTTTCCGAAGTCTGGGGGAATCAAATTAAAAGCGCATCCGTGTTGCGCTATACTTAGAGATGCCATGTACGGCCGTCAGAGATTCTGCTGTAACCTTGTAACGTCACAGGGTTACAGCAGAATCTCTGACGGCTGTACACGGCATCTCTAAGTATAGCGCAACACGGATGCGCTTTTAATTTGATTCCCGCAGACTTCGGAAACACTAATTAGGTAATTGACAAGATGTGGTAAGACTTGGATTGTACTTTGAAGTGGATATTTATATCAACATCATGATACCCCGAGTGGGGGCTTATCCAGTAATACCATGCCCTGAAGAAGCCCGGAGTGTGGGCGAAACGCGTTGGCTTTTTGGGATAAAAATATATGTGTAGTGCCAAGAAATGAATAAAAGGAAATTAAGGACATAATAAGAACGAATGCCTCTGTCATCATGATTTCGCTGTTTTGGGGATTATCCCAAGGATGTTGTTTGATTATCTCCACTTTTGTGCCTCTCTTATTTGTGCTTTCATGTTGTTATATTAAGGACCATTAATGGTGGCTGGTTCTTAAGAGGTGGGCATTTTTTGGAGAATCAATGGGAAATTACCTGTGGTTCTGAGTTTATTTAAAACACAGGTAGTGGTGCGGCAGTCTATGTACCCTGCCACCAATATTTATCTAGTCTTGCAGATTTCTATTTATGCATCACAATCCAAGACACTGTCTTATGATTTGCTACTGATGAAGTATGATTGACCTGCTTTCATCTACATGTCTATAGGGTGTGTGCTGGTGTGATTTGTGGTAGTGCTATTGATTGGGCAGCGTTTTGCCATCACTATAGCTTTGGTGCTGTTGTGCTTGTGATGGTCTGTGTAGTGTGTGCAGTCTGAGTATGTTGATTTGTAGGTGAGAGATTACATATCAGAGGCCTATTGTATGGGTGTTGGGTGGGCTGTTGCTAATGTAGTGCTTGCGGTGTAGTGGCCTTGGTTACGGTGATGAGTGTGGTCAGAGATAAACTAGTAATTCTCCAAAACCACATTCGCTTTATATATTTACGTGATGCTGAATCGGCCTCTCGAGTGTAAGTTGTCCGTCTTGAACGACTACAGAAGAATAGACTCAAAAATACACAACCAAACTCTCCACTTTACTTCAATATTTTCCTACAAAAGGTTTTTCTTGCACTAAACCCACAGTCCATCACTTGCCTCAAAATGTGGCAGCACTGGACTCAAAATAGCAAAGTAACCATGTTCTGTCATAGGGCAGAAGTGAATTTGGCAGGATTTAGGTATTTAGGACATGTTACTATTTTTGCACAAAGTTTTGCAAGTTCATCATTTTATGAGTCAAAGTTCGCAGTAAAAGCTATTGCTTCTGTTTTTTTTCCAACCTTTGTCCTACTCGCTATGATGTCACACCATATTAATTATAGCAGCCAAGACTCTGAAACTGCTGTAAGGCCTTCCTTCGAAGAAGCACTGTAAAATGCGTCACTATGCGATGGGGGAGGAGGTTGACATCTCTAGAGAGAACCAGTCTTGGGAGGTTCTGTCCCCGGAGAGTATTTCTATGGACCCACGCTCTTTATGTTATGTTATGTTATGTTAAAGTGACTTGTAAAGCGCATGGCTACCTTGTCAGGTTTCCCACTAAACAAGAGTGCTCAATCTATTAAATCGTATTATGCGGATGGAAACAGGCAGGTCTTGAATTTACACAGACACATCATATTATGCAGATGGAAACAGCCAAGTCTTCAGTTTCAGTAGATCAACTACCAATGCCCGAGTAAGAGAAGGTGGACATGTATGTGTCGAAAACTGATGTAACGCAGTCTTAATAGGCTGTTCTCTCCACTAGAAACCAGCACCAGGATGGCACTGCCAATGGAATATACGTAACCAAAAGCCAGGCATGGCTTCCCCACCAAAGGATACTGGTTCTAGGTCTTTGTGAGTTCCAGGGTGGATCCTGAGTACCCCGCCTTCCCCTTTCTGGGGTATGGACCCCCTCTGTAGTTCCAAGGCAGACAAATGATGTCCCTTCTTCAGTACTCAAAGCTTCCTTAATGGTGGGCTGGGCCAAAAGGGAGCCCGTTCCCTAATGGGTATTAAAAAGTCTTGCTGTTCCTCCACTCAAGCTTATATGTGAAAATTCCAACATGAACAGAATTAAGCGGGTCCGGGCCTTCGCTGTTAAAGCTGATCGCCTGCTCCTCAAGTAGCCTCTGGGTGGATTCAAGCTACACAAAAAGCTAGACCTCTGCAGGGTACTAGTACCTGACTGAGTGATCAGAAACTACAGCTGCAAGCACTGAAGGATGGTTATCCTTTACTTCTGGCTAGGCATGCGATATAATGGGAACAGAGTAAGGTGTACAAGGCGGGGTCAGTGATGCATCCAGGCTCAACGCAGCTTCTTAACCATGGCTCTACTTTACCTGGGCCCGGATCAGGGGAGCCCCACGCGCACCACTGTTGTCTCTCATCCACTTTCTAGGTTACTTTATTGTTAAATGGCACTTGTATAGCGCACAATCTGCCATCATTATGGCATTTCAACACCTTTCGAGAGTTGTGCTGGGATGAGAGGCAGTGTGCCCTCTCCCCCCACGTGTGTTTAAAAGTCTCCCTTGAGCCAACGAGCTCACCTGGGATGCACCTGTGTGCCTGTGGAGTGGTACTGTGACCTGTGAAGACTTGGGCAGCATTTCAGCAACCCCAGATGACTTTTCTCTGCTCTCTACTACTTCGGCTCTCTACTGTGAAGGGCTAAACCCAGAAACACGTGTCTAGTGATAACAGCACTACTTGCAACAACTTTAGTGAAAATCTACAGCAACTTTGAAGTAAGCGTACTGCATTTACCAGAATGCGATGGGGTGAACTGTGCTAGAATGAGAGGCAGTGTGCTCCTTCTCCCCTTATCTTTCGAGAGTATGACTTTTTAAACATGTCCATCATAGGCAGAGTCTTATTTGGTAATAAGTCTTGGCCTGCTACCAGCCGTGGGATCGTCATGTGGTCACACAAGGATTTCCCTCACCTATGCCAACAAACTATATGCACACGTGGCTATAGCATGATATGGGACTTTCCTGGAGATGTTCAATGCCGAATTGCGGACAAGGCAGTAAAAATAAGACCATGTTTGGGATTTTCCCGGTGACTCCCATGGTATGTCCTGTTACGCGAGTGTATGTATTTGTGCATGAACTGTAGATTTCTGGTCAAAGAAGTTAAAGTTTGTCTGTTCTTTGTTGTGGTCTCAGGTCATGCAAATGATTCCTCTCCAAATTGCCGCTGCTACATTCAACCAAAGACAAAAGGACTGTTGTTCAAATGTTGCCGGTGAGACAAGGATACGGTAATCCGCTCTTGGCCAGTGGCGTAGAGTTACCACTGGTTAACTATGATGTCAAGGTATGATTAAATTACGCTGCCTTCTGCAGATAAATGAATATACTTTTTTGATTTGTATATTTCAATCCTAAAACCCCCACCTCTCACCCACTTATGGGTCTCAACTCTTGGCATATGGGACTGAATCCTATCAGAACCAGCCCTCTTCGTCCAATGGCCTCTTTTTGTGTCATTCAAAAAATATTGTTGATTTTAGAGAATGTTTTCTTTTAGATTGATGAGGGCTCGATAGCTTCCCCATCAATAAGGTTTTTCAAAAACCATTAAAAAACATGCACTGAGATGAGAAAGCCAAAAGATTTGTGGTATAGGGCAGGCCGTTTGTTATTGGCCAGTGCTTGTTCGTTCTTTCTTATACACCTTTGCTGTGACTCTGAAGACTCGGCACTTCAGAGAGAGCGACAGCCTCCTGGGATGACCTCTTTCTCTGTAATATTTGATGAACCCTGGGTGCGTCGCCTTATGCACTCACTATGCAGGCGAGCGTGAATAGGTTAATTTCTCGATGGGGAACCGATTAAGACTGGCCAGGAATAGGGTAGGATGATCCCACCTTCTGGGGCGCAATATTAATCCAGCCGTAACAATACGTCATGTTACCAGCAGATGCATAGCACACATTCTGCCATTCGCGTGTCTTCTTGGCACTTTCAGGGGTTGGGTAATTGACACATGGTCTGAGCTTGCTCTCGCAGACTGGAGCCAGACTCAGCCCGTGTCGAGGCACTCAAGGCGCTGTGCAGATGGCGGAGTCTGACTAGCTGGCTGTGCTGTGTGCCTGCGGGGTCTGCGCCCGAGGCTGGCAGCCGATAGCACCTATTGCGAGACTCCGCCCAGTGCCTGCCCATGCTGCTGTGCCCCCCCTCCCCTCCCCCAATGCCTTTGATCTCCGCCCCCCAGCACACATCTTGCCCCTGTGTGTTCCTTCGGTACCAGAGATGTGCAAACAGACCGTCTAATTGGCACAATTAGCCAGGCCTGCAGCTGGCGGCTCTGCCAGGCTGCCCCTCCCCCGGCGGCAGGTGGGGGCGACGGCAGTGGGCGTGTCCAGACCAGGGGAGCAGGTGGGCCCGCTCATGTGCAATCTGATTGCCTTTCACACGCTGAAAACCGGCGACCCCAAGTGCACCAGCAGTGCCTGCTCTAGGCGAAATAATGTAATCCGTCAAAGAGCGCTCACCGGCCGGGTGACAGGACAGAACCGTCACCTGTAGGCGAATCTCTGCACACCTGTATACTTTCATATATTAGCGTGCATTGACAGCTGCATGCCTTAGTACACACGTATACTTGAAAACATGCACACCAGGTAATCAGTATTAGTGACAATGGGAATATCTGTACACGCGCATATATGTAGACCTGGAAATGTGTATGCCTGTTTACCTGTATCTCCATAACTCGTATCACTGGATATCTGTGCATACCTGTATACCGGTACACCTGTAAATCTGTATGCTTGTGTATCTGTACCGCTGTCTATAGGGCCTAGACAGGCACGTACGTTTGTATGTCTGTAAACACCAATACCTGCATACCTCGGTATCTATGTATATACGTCTACCTGTATATCTGTACCTGCCTACCTGTATATCTGTACCTGCACAGCTGTAAAGCTGTGCACCTACACACCTGTCTAGTTGTAGGCAGTGCTTTAAATGGGCCGGTACTATCCGGTACTGAGTAGCGGCACTTTTTAGGTCTCGCCCACGCAGCGCGCATGCGATGCATAGGAAAGAGACCTCTTGAAAACGATTCAGCTTTGCAGGCAAAAACGTGCACGCGTTGCATTGCTTTCAATGCAACGCGTGCACGTTTGGCGATTCCCTTGCGGGAGCGAGCGGCGCCATGTGTTAGTAATTATCGCGCTCGCTCCCGCAAGGGAAATGCTGCCTGCTCTCAGCCGCACCCCCTACTTGCGCGAGGCGCACACGTGTAAACACACTCCCTTCTGAACTTCTCTTGCAGTCTTCCTCCAAACACGCTTCCCCGCCCCTCCACCCACCTCTGACCTCCTTGTCACCCATGCCCCTCATTCTACAGGTCGATGTCATACTTCTTGCGCCACGTTGTAACCCTTTCTAGAACCCGCATGTACAATCGGCCTCCTCTCATTGGGTGGTCGTTTACTCTTCAACACAGAGGTCACCAATTGCTTACCGGAGAAAGCGAACAGGGCTGCGATTGGCCAAGGTATCGCTGCAGCCGTGAAGGTGGTCCGATGGCGGGAAGACATGCTGTGTACAGTGCGAACGGCTCAGCAGAAGAAACTACTATTACGCCGAGACCGCGCACAGCCGCTGATAGGTAAACAACAGGGGCGCCTGCGCGTGGCGGGAAGCGCGAGCCGCAGCTCTAGGGAATGTTCCAATCTGCACTTTGTTTACGAATCTTTACTCGAGGACTTTTCGGGGCCTGAACATACCACTTTCGCAAACCCCTTGCAAGGCCAACGTCAGTACCTTTCAGACATAACCACACGAAACTTGCGCACTTGCCATGCCTGTTTCTAAAGGCAGAGAAAAAGTACCAAAATTGGTCATTCTTAACAGTGATGTTATCAAGCTCACCCGAGGGGGGGAGGGCGGCGTTTGTTGAGCAAATAGTAGCTGCATGCCATCCCCGGCATTCAGTGCTGTTGGCCTTATTAATACACTAATATGAATGCAGTAGTGCACCTCCCAGTACTTGCAGATGATAACCCCCCATCACACCATCCATTCATGGTATCCCGCTAGTCGCCCGCTGGGGTGTCGCCTAATTAACACGGTTCTCGTTCTGTTTTGCAACTTCCATTTGCCTATTAAGAATTCGGTTTACTGACAGTGTGTGCTGGGAAAACTGTAACGAGGCATGATATATGATGGGATTTGTAATCTCTTCCTTCAAGCCCCATTTGGCTCGTAATAATGTATTGGTCATGTAGATTTCATCACCCTACCCGCGCCGAAGCAGTTGTTACCTCTGCCATTAAAAATATTTGCCGACGTCCTAAATCAACAGGACTATGAGGCACGCGAACCCGCTCACCAGATCAGCCTAAAATCAAAAGTAGACGAGACAGACCCAGGCGGGGTGAAAAGTGCTGCACAGCCTCATCTGACAGTTGGCGAGAAGTGTATTGGTAAGCCAGCAGAGGCACACTAGGAATAAGATACCAGACATGACCACCCTTTAAGCCCACTAAGCCTACTCTCCCCAACCTGTAAATAAACCCGTAGTGTTCTTCTACAGCTCTACTGTTATAAATGTAGGGTTATCGTATTTTCCTCAGGAGAAATGCGTTACTGCCTGTCAGCCTTTTGTCTAAAAGATGTAGGTGAAGTCAGGCCCTTGAGAGGGCGATCCCATTTAAGGTCAATAGGAATAAATAATTTTTGGGGAGGGTGATGTAGGTTGCAAAAGCAGGTAATTCCATTGAATCTATTTAGTCATTTTGTCAGGTGCATGAATAACAGAAGCAGGTGATACTATCCAAATGCGGGTGGGGTGACAGGTATGGTGTTGTTTGAGACATTAGCATGGAAGCATTTAGACTTGTAGAGCAAACCGCACATGCCAAAAACACTGCAAGTGACCAACTCTTGAGTAAATTACCTCTAAACTTGTGCCCAAATGCCAATAGCTCAAACTAGGGTAAATGCGAGACCTTTTGCATTGCAAATGCTTGTTTATTTTGAGAGGGAGAGTACCACCTCTTCTCAGGAGAAATGTAATACTTTTAATTGGAGAGTACTGGCACTTCTCAAAAACAAGCAGGTACTCTGTTACACTTCTATTTTTCCAGTTCAAGCACTGGTTGTAGACCTGTATACCCGTATATTTGTATGCTTGCATACACCTATATATGTATACATATATATGAATACCTACACACCTGTATATCGTCATCTGGGTACACCTTTCTGTTTACATGTATACCTGCACACTTGTAGGTCTGTATACCTGTGGATCTATCTATCTACAATCTATATATCTGCATGTACATCTACACCTGTATACTTAAATATACCTACACATCTGTAAAGCTTTATAGGTGTGTACCTATATATCTGCACACCTTCAAACCTATAAGTCTGTATAGCGTACGCACCTGATCTATAGGACTGCATACCTACATCTCAATATACTTGAACCTTTGTGCACCTGAATACTAATGTAAATGTACAACTGCATATATGTATAACTCCATAACAACACAGGTATTATATACCTGCATCAATGTATAGCTGTGTTTCTGTATACATATACAAAGGGACACTAGAATTATTCAGCAGGGTTGAGTAAATTATGCAGCAAGAAAAAGCAGGCGAAGTGGCTCAGTGCAGTTCATTTTTTTAATAGTATTACTTACTTATTTTGATGTTTGTACACATGTCAACACTGTCTGGGCAAAGGCTTCACCTCAGTACTACCAGTTTAACATCCACAGACAACAAAAAACAACAGAAGGGTGACCACCCAACTTTTTCCGCTGAGCAACACTTGTTGCTGCGTTTTTAATAACTGTTGATTCGATTGAGATAGGAACATGTTTTTGCTGAAATCTACAGATTATGCAGCAGATGATGGATTATGTGGCAAATGCAGTAAATCCATAACTATGCAGAAAACACTGTGGCCACAGAATCGCATAATTCCAGCGGCCCTGCCTATTTACCTGCGAATCTGCATACCTGCACACCTGTATATCTAATTACCAGTATTCCTGCATAGTGGAGTGCTAGCACACATGTATATTTGTACATCTGTATATGTGACTATCTGAATGTTAGTATCCCTGATCTCAATATATCTGCATCTTGGTTCCCGTGTGCATCTGTATCCCTGCAAACCCACAGACGCACGTGTCATTACACAACACATTGGTACCCGCAGCTGGTAGAGACACAGTGAACACCAGTGCGGGACACATACCCAGTGCAACACTGGTGCTTCCAGTTCTTGCAGGGCATTACAACATAAACAACTATCAGGGTCCGATTGGTATGCGCTACCTGTATTCCCAAATACCGAAAACGGTCCGTCTCCCATCTCAACCCTAGTCTGGGCAATACCTCCGTGCTATGTACCTTCAGCCCTGCTAGCGGGAACACCAAAGACTTTTGCCTGTTAAGATGCAGGCCCGAATATATTGCAAAGTGAACCAACAACTGCAGGAGTTTCAGAATCGCCTTACGAGGGGATGCAACATAAAACAGAGCATCATCCTCATATAGTGAGACGAGGTGAGTACTATTCCCAAGTCGTATTCCCCAACGGTCAATATCTCGTCTGGCCCACACCGCCATGGGCTCTATGGCCAGAGCAAAAAGCAACGGGGACAGGGGGCTTCCCTGCCGCGTGCCTCACCCCAGTAGCCACTGCGCAGATCTAGTCTGACCCAGTCAGACCCTGACACTTGGTTCTGTATACAATATTCTAATCCACTTACAATAGTGCGGTCCAAACCCCGATATTCTCAGTACTTCCAGTAAGTATCCCCAGTCCACCATATCGAATGCTTTTTCGAGGTTGATGGAAACCAGCGCCATCTCCTCGGTGGCTGACTGTGTCTCGTGCATTACATGTGCAAAGCGCAGAATGTTCATAGATGTGCTACGGCCCGGGATGAATCCCCACTGATCCTCGTGAGCCAAATACCCCATATGTGGGCTCAGCCTTTTGGCCAGCACCTTGCATAAAATGTTCACGTCAGTGTTTATCCTCGTAAGTGGTCGGTACGCTGCGGGGTCCTGACTGTCTCCACCCGTCTTGTGGGAGCATGCAAACATCACCTTCTCTTATTGTTGGGGGCAGATTCCCTTTCTCAAAGGCTTCATCAAATGTCTGTAGTAGTGGTTTGACTAGCTTTGCCGAGTATGCTTGATAATATTCGATTAGTAACCCATCTCCCCCGGTGCCTTGGCTTTAGGTATGTCTGCTATCGCGTCCACTATCTCTTGTTCAGTTATCCGTGCTTCCAGCTCTAACCGGGCTTCCTCAGGAAGTCTCTTCAATTGGAGGCCCTCCAGGAATGGAACGTAGGCCTCAGCCCTGACTGGCGGGTCAGCTGTATAAACCTGCTGCAAGTGTCGCTGAAATTGTTCCAGTATACCTACTCGGGAGTGTACCAATTCTCCTGACTGGTTACGTATACATGTGATCAGTGGGGGTGCCTGCTCCCTGCGCAGTATCCATGCTAATAGCCGGCCGGACTTGTCTCCCTCTGCATGCAGTCTTTGTCAATATCTGGTAAGGGTGTATTTGTCCAGCCTATCCCATGTGTCAGCAACCTGCTCACGCAATGTACGCTCCCTCTCCTGAGTATCTCCCTGACCCTGTATACCCGACTGGAGTTCTGCTAATGAGTCCTCCCTGTCCCGCAGCTCACATTGCAATTTCCTCCTTACACCATAAGTTAGTCCCATTCCTGCCCCACGGACCTCCGCCTTCATTGCGTCCCACTCATTGGCTCTATTGTCTGTGGTGTTCCAGGTGAAAGACATATAGTCTGTCAATGTTGTCAAGAGCAACTCTCTACCGACCTGATCTTCCAAGAGATCCGATGGTAGCTGCCAATAGCGAGGACCCTGAACCCCGACAGCCCATTGTACCGTGCAGCTCACTGGTGCATGATCCGAGAAAAATCGTGCTAAATGAGTTATTTCTGCTGCTGGAAGGGCAGGAGTTTCCGTTGCTAAGATCCTGTCTAACCTACTGTGCGTATTATGTGTGGTTGTGAAAAACATGAATAACGTCTGTGTCGGGTGGTGGGTTCGCCAGATATCCCTTAAACCCAGATCATGCATCACCTTCTGCAGCTGTTCAGTCATTCGCAGCTTGGTACCCCATCTGGGCGGATGTCGATTCAATCAGGATCCAAGACACAATTGAAGTCCCCCAACCATATAAGTGGAGTGTCTGGATCCGCAGTGATCAGATCCTGCAGTGTCATAAAAAATGCAGACTCATTGGTATTTGGAGCGTAAGTATTCAGTATAGTTATATCTTTGCCGTCAAGCTTCCCCCTTAAGAGCACATAGGGGCCCCCGACATCGGCTTCCATAAACTGGAGCATAAATGGGGTGCCAGGAGTCACCCAAATCAGTGTGCCCCTGGCGTAGGTGGAGTACGAGGAATGGAACACCTGACCCCTCCACTTTTTCGCTAACCTTGTGCCTTAAAACTCTAACATTTATATCTTTGGTTTCTCTTATCCAATCTAAATGATCTTGGAGTCTTTTTGCTTATTGCTGATTATTTTGTTCTCTAGTTTGATGATTTAATTTCAGAATGTTATTGTTTTGTGTTCATTAGTTTGAAACTGTTGGCACTGCTTAAACTTAACAAGCAGTTCTCTGGGGATCCCCTGCTGTTTGTGCGGTAGCTACCAGAGGGTGAACTATGTTCTGACCTCACCAGATTGTGTTTATTACGTTTACGGGGGTCACCTCCTCCCAAATTAGCATCCCATGTGCCGACACTTGGTTTATCGGTAACATAGGATGCTAGAGGGCTGTGTAGGATCACTGGGATGAAAGCTTCTTTTATTCAAAAGGCACCGCATTTCACTGATGAGGGCTGACCAGATGGAAGAAGCAGAAGTGAGGATGGGCACATGTAGGAGTGGGAACAGTGAGGACGTGGGCAGTGCGCAAGGGTCGCGTGTGGGAATGTGTGGATAAGGTCTCGGTCGTTCTTGTATGGCAGAGGTGGTGCATGGATGGTTTCAAACACCACAGTCAGAAGCTGAACTTTAGCTCTACTGGTAGTCAAAGGCCAGTGAGAAAATGAAGGAGGGAAGAAGAGAGATAGATTTGCCCAGGAGTGGGAAAACTGAGTCTATGAGTGGGAAATGAAAAGATCAGCTGCTTCATTGGGTAGAATTGAAGGACAATGGGAATACAAATACATATTTGTAAATGTCATGTTGTTTGGTGGAATCAAACTATTTGAACTGAAATATGTGGACGTTTAATACAAACTCCTCCTAGACTGTGGGGTTGGTGCATTACGTTTAAGCGTTATTCTGTGACAGAAGAGGAAGAGTTCATAAGTCAGGACCACGTTGCTTATGTTATGTATAAATGACAAAGCATAAATGCTTGAGTTCAGAAATTACAAGTTCTACATCAAAGTGCCAAGAGTAGGTTGTTAAGTTATATCCATTTAACACGACAGTTAAGTGCAGAACCCTCTATGGCGCTTTACTAAAGATATCTCTTTGCCTTCAGATTGGCCAACAGAAGTCACCAGCCAGAGTGCTGGAGTCCAGTGTCTCTGTTTTCTCTGTTTCTACCACTGGCCCCCATTCCTGTGTAAGTGGTCATTGGTGGAGGAGGTGAGAGACGGGAGATGCATCACTCCTGTTCCAATCTGAGTACAAGGTGCATCCTGACAAACTACTGGTGGTCTCAGCCTTATCTCTGAAAAATAAAGAAGGTCCTTCACCCGTGTGAAAACGTACAGCTGTATTTACTCGTTCAGGCATTAGTGTAACCACAACCTGCTGCAGCCATATTGTCTTGCTCCTGCTAACATTGCCCACAGGAAGTGCCCATCTCTGACGCGGAGCTGCATTTGCATCTTGGCTTCTGAAGTGTGAGAACCGAGAAGAGCTTGCTCACACGAAACTGTTGACATATTTGCAACTATCTGAAGGCTATGGTCTCTGGATCCCATGACCGCTGACGAGGCACCTGCTGGCGCTTATTGCAACTTGTGCATCTTAGGGTACAACTTTCCACCCTCTCTTCTGTTTATGAACTTGCTCCACTACCTGTTGCCAGGGGAACCTCTGGCCGATTACACCAGTGAGTCACAGATTTGTATTTTTTTTATTTTGTCAAGAAACCCTTTTAGACTCCGACTCTCATGGGAGCAGGTTTTCTTCAAAGCAGATCACGATTTACTTTTTAGCACCAATCAGCTTTGGAAAGCATTTTGAGGTTGGTTTAGTTCTAGGCCAGGTCACTTCTTGTAATACCGAGCAATGTTCCTGCCCTACCCGTGGGCCACACAGAGCCATGGAGACTGTCTGCAGTGGCAGCACCGGGACCTATCAATGCTTTATCACAATGTTTTAAACCTAATGGAGAGGTCGCGTGTGAAGATACATTTATTATTTAAAGAGATCAGAGGCAGAAGTTCTCTTTCAACCCAATTTATATCCAGTGACCCCTAAGTGAGGCACATCAAAGAATGGATGAAGTTTATCACTGGCTTCTCCTCTTTAATTCTGACAACCTCTCGGACAACTCATTCTAACCCATGCTGCCTCAGATGCACCTCAGTCACAAGCAGAGAAACTATGGGTAACAGGTGAAAGTCATGTGGACAGAGGTCAGTGTGAACTGGAGACAGGGAGTGAAGGGCTAAAGAAGCATCTTCTAGACCAGGGTTCTCCAAAGTCGGCCCTGGAGGGCCGGATCCATGCCAGATTTTTAAGACCTCTACATTTATCTAAATGGGGATATTGTCAAAATATGGCATGGATACCGCCCTCCAGGACCAACTTTGGAGAACCTGCTTCTAGACAAGGGGTCTTCAAACTGGAGGATGGGCCCTCTTAGGGTGGACTTAGTGATTTCGGGGGCACCATACTCTGGCCAAATGAAGCATTATGCTGAGAATCACACTGTGGATACTTTTAAACGTTAGTAAGGCCTGCCTGACCAGAATAGAGTGTTTGGCAATCATGCATTTGATTGCATTTTTACAGATAACAGAACTTCACTGCAATGAATAAGTCTAGACATATTTAAACATTGCCAATTTAATAGAATAATTGTGACAAATACTGATGGGGGCCCCATGATTTATTTTTTCACTAGGGGGGACGCAGCATTAAAAAGTTTGAAGACCACTGCTCTAGACAGTGACACATCCACACTGTGGGAAGAGCTCTGCTCGCGCCACTGTCTGTGCCTCTCCAGGAGAAGCATAACTTGTTTATGTTTTCTATTCAGAATAAATTATTGACATCATTTCTTAGTGGGTGATGTAATATTCAGAAGCTGTGTTATTAATTTATTGCTTGAATTTATTTTACAAGCTGTGTGCTCAAATGGCTGTGGATTCCAATTCCAATGCAATTTGTCCTCCCAAACCACATTTTATGAAAGCTGTGGCTACCCACCCACTATTGTTCCAGGCAGACGTTTTCTTATCAATTTGAGAATTATAAAACAGGTGATTATCAGAATAAACCTTTAAAGCACTTCAAAAGGTCAGATATGTACCTGTATGTGACTGCCTGTATATATATTCACCTTCTCAGTTGAACAATTTACTCCACCAGAGATAATCATTGTGAATTACACTGGAAGAACCTATTAACAGTCGTTAATCGTGCAACTGAGAATTATATTTTTGTGCATAAAGTAAGGGTGAACATTTTCCAGTGCTTTTAGGAGAAAGGATTGCATTCTGAGTGCTCTAAATAGTAACTACTTTTCATATCTTAATCAAAAATAATGTGCAAATGGTACTGAATACAGGAGGACTTTTAAAATTGTACTGGTGTCTGACTTGGTGAACTACAACTACTATCCTCCTCATCTTTTAAAATTTGTCTTTTGATGCTATTTTGTTAAGAATCCTTGTATCTCTCAGTTCAATGTGTGTATGAATATGTGGTAATAAATGAACTCAAAACTATTTGCCCTGAGGAAGGAAGAAGAAGATGGTGGTGCCGAAACACTGCAGACAGTTCATCTATATGTTTTAATGTCTCTTGACACCCTTATGTAGTATTTGAATGGTAAATCGTAAATTAAGCTGCAGGATTTACATACCCTTTCTGTTGTGTAGCACATTCACAACATTGGAGTTAAAACATAAATCGGAAGTGGAATATCAGATCAACGCTAAATACTTCTTGAGTTTCATGCCCAATATATGACCAAACCCACTTGTTGGCTGAAGGTGTAAGAGTAAGACACAGCAGCGCACAGGGGTTATTCTGAGAGCTGTAATGAAGAACGTCACATACACAAAAACAGATCAACATGACCTGGATCCACCAGTCACACCAGCATGAGGAATTACACCCTCCAATGAAACACTAGAGAAAGTCTACCGATGTCTACCAGACTTGATTATAGTCAAGCAGCAGGGGAGCTATATTGGTAGAAGCCTTAGAGTGATGATGCTGAATGAGATCGAAACACGCCTTCATCTGGCCAGGTAAGTGATAAAAAATTATTTGGGAAGCAGCAGTGTCACCTTTTCTTTGACACAATCCATATTTCAACTAATATGTGCTCCAGATATGGACACAACACCGTCAACCTTGATGGCAATTTGTTAAGAGTATCACCAAAAAACAATAATGGTGTGGTGTCGGTTCTGAAGAGATGCTGATAAATTCAGTTAAAGGAGATTTTAGTATTTTTTTCCCTGCAAACTGAATGCAGACCTGTCTGAATAATTACCCTGTGTGTGGGACTGAGGGAGTATGTTTCTAGTATTTAACAATACACTTGCCAAATGCAGCATGGAGATTCATGCGGCCATCACAGTGTTAGATTTGAAATGTTATTTACCCAGAACTGAAATGCTCCCTTTGCTGTGTTCGAACTCTATTCCGTGTTAAGTTAGCATTCATGACGCCATCTTTATTGACGCCATCTTGTTCTGTAACCAAGATCGAGCTTCTGTCTCATGATGCTTGCCTCAGCAGAAAGGCCGCCCCTGTGCCTCCAGCTTGTACTTCTCAAGGTTGAAGCTTTGCTGCACTAATGAATGTACTATCTATTGTTGCATACCTTTTCTGTTAGTTAGACTCGTTCCCACATCTTATAACGGTAGACACCGGTCGAGTGGCCTTGGGGTCGAGATAGCATGTACCCAGCTCTGTGCCGTCTCTCATCCTTGTTTGCATTCTTTGTTCACCATGGCCTGAGCTGGAAAATTCCAGTTTGGGCGGGAATTTAGAGGTGTTGGAAATGTATATTTTGTGTTACCACACAGACGGGAGTCAGTCCCTCGGTAGCGTCTAAGGAGGCTAGTCAGACGGGACTCCGCTGCAGCGCATTTCTAAGAAATCAGTTTGGTTTGTATTCTCTACTGTTTTTCTCGACTCTTCATTTATTAGGAAGGCGAAGAGGTGGTCGTCAGTGACCCGGGTGACCCTAAACGGGTCACTTCCTTCATTTGGCGCCTGAACAGGGACTCCATCGGGTGTCCCATCCTCGCCCGTAATCGGGTGTAAGGAGGTCGGGGTTGCGTCAGGTCGAACGGGCGGATCGGGGATCCCCACACGACCGAGCTTAGTTATCGCGGCTGCCCCGCCTGTCTGATCGGGCAGCGCCTCGTCTAGTGGTCATCCCGGCTGGGGACCTGAAAGGCGAAACCCTTGGAACAGGCCGTTTGGTCCGAAGAGTCGGCAGTGGCAAATAACTTTGTTCGACCTGTGTGCACCAGGTGAGTTTGTCTTAATTTCTGGTAAATATGGCGCCGTGCTGAATAATTTTGGTTGTGGTCTGGAGACCCTTTTCTTTTTGGTTTGTTTGTACAATTGTCAGGTCTGCGGACTGATTTGGAGATACAGGGTGTCTGTGAGGACCCTCTGCCAGGTGACTTGGTAATTTGACTTTTCGTGCGGGCTGTGGACCGGTCCTTGGGTTTTGAATGTTTAATGCAGTCCGAGGACGGACTTATGCGTGAGGAATAGGTAAGTCACTTGTCGGGTGCAAGTAGCGAATTTGTCTTTCTGTATTTTTGAAGATGCCCTGTTTTAGCAAGTTTTATTGTTTCGGGTGCCGTTGTTGCTCTGCTGATGCTCGATTGGAGGAGAGGCAGCCTGCACCTCCGGGAGGCACTCCGAACTTTGACATGTACGTGAAACATGGCCGTGGCCCTATTATGTTTAGTACATTATGGCACAAATCTATGAGGGACAACGCCGAGTTGCAGTGGCCTTTGACAGGTACTTTTGATGAACAGAAGTTGTACTTCCTGCAGGATAAGTTGTTTGCAAAAAGAAGTAAGCAGTCTATGTTTGATAATCTTCAGATATGGCAAAAGGAAGCTAAGCAAAGACGGATAAGGGCGGAGAAGGAAGCCCGGAAAGGGAAGATGCAGACAGTAACTCAAAAGGCTATAGCGTATGAGAGGGAGAGGATAGAGAAGGGCATAGAGTGTGCTGACCGGAAGTTTAGATTGCAATGTGATAAGTCTTATGTCGCACGTGAAGAAGGTGATCCTTTTGTGGAGGATCTGTTAGATGTACAGCCCCCCTCCTTATGCCCTGCAAAGAATATACGCAGCAGCCCCACCCACACCCCATGCTGCCGCCTCTGGTCCCCCTGCACCGGCCGTTTCAGATGGAGCACTCCTTGTTCACCCTTCGGCTCTATCAGCCGAGACTGCAGTGATTACAGGCCAATCTGTTGCGCCCATTGCCCCGAGCTCTTCCCTATCCCTCTCGCTTACACCCACCACCCAGACATTAGTGTCCCCAGTTCCCGTAACTTCTACGAGTGTATCCTCCCCTCACTCCCTTTCCTCGTCCTTGTTGTATGCTGGCACACCGATGCGGGGATTGGATGATGGGGATCGGGAGGCTGCTAAGGAAAGAATGGGGCGAGTGCTGATTCGGTCTGATGTGGGTGATGCAGACAAAAAGATGGTGGCTGACCAGGCCTCTCAGTGGGCCTGGAGTCCGATTTACAGTGTGGAGGATGTGTGGAGTGTGTTGAAAGACTATGAGCCGTTTGTGAACCAGCATGCCCTTAAGCATATGTCGGCTACTTTGATTGGGCTATGGGAACAGTGTTTTAATGGTGTTGCCCCTCAAATTATTTATGATATTCGGGATATGCGGCTGGCATGGCTCCTAATGACGTTTTTAGTAATGTTGCCACATTGATTGGATACCGAGGAAGGTTAATCCAAAAGAGCCCGATTGCAGTGTCTCAGTTCCCGATGAGGGAAGTACATCCCATCTATCACCCCGAAATACCAGAGCTTCGAAATGGGCAGGACCAGGTTATCCGGCAGCGGGTGGAGGGCCGTTTTCAGGAACAGTGGGTTTATACTCCTTGGAAGAGGAGTGAGGTTTTATCTCTTAAGACCCAGTTGCCCGACCCTAGGAAGAATCCCACTGCCTATTATAAAGAGTTGACGGAGGCTGCGTCCTCAACGGTGATAACGCTGGCCGACATTGAGATGTTTTTCGGTTTACTGGTGCCGGTTGATATCTGGCAAACACAAGGAGATGATGGACGGAGCGCTGAAACTTTTCAGACACTCACCCCCAGTCACAGATCTGGGTTGAATCCATCATCATTCTTTAGCTCACTTCGCCACCTCAGTTCAGACCCAGCTATATGCAAATCAGTCTTGACCCTGTACCTCATGGGAACAGTCCAGCCCGAACTGCCAAGCCAGGTCTTCCCTGAACCGGAAACAAGCATCCTGGGACCGGTTTCTGGGTAACACCCTTCATCAGCCAGGCTAGCTTGATCCAGTGGCAAAGTGAGCAAGGGACCCACGTCTGGGCATACCCTGCCAACTTAGGGCGAACAAAGCAATCACAAGGAGATGATGGACGGAGCGCTGAAACTTTTCAGACACTCACCCCTAGTCACAGATCTGGGTTGAATCCATCATCATTCTTTAGCTCACTTCGCCACCTTAGTTCAGACCCAGCTATATGCAAATCAGTCTTGACCCTGTACCTCATGGGAACAGTCCAGCCCGAACTGCCAAGCCAGGTCTTCCCTGAACCGGAAAGAAGCATCCTGGGACCGGTTTCTGGGTAACACCCTTCATCAGCCAGGCTAGCTTGAATCCAGTGGCAAAGTGAGCAAGGGACCCACATCTGGGCATACCCTGCCAACTTTGGGCGAACAAAGCAAACACAAGGAGATGATGGACGGAGCGCTGAAACTTTTCAGACACTCACCCCCAGTCACAGATCTGGCAGCAAGTGCATACGCAGGACCACGTAGTGGAGTTGGGTGGCACTTGGGGTGAGATTAGAGCATGGGACAAGGAGAGGAAGCCTGGCGAGAAACCTAAATCTGAGATACTAGCTTTGCCAGGCCGGATTATCACGTATATGCACTCCTTGATCCCACCGAGACGAGTGGATTGGGATAAGTTGACAGCATGCCGTCAGAAGAAAGATGAAAGTGTATCCGACTTCTTCACTAGGTTCGAAGGGGTGTTTCTAGATTTTAGCGGACAGGATTTGTTGATGGAGGGAGGCATCCAATTGTTTGTTAACAGGTTTGTTACGAACTTGTTTCCTGAGTTTGCGACTCGGTTGCAGGCTTCGGAGAGCACTTGGACTACCTCCTCCCCATCGGTAATATTAAGTATGGCTCAGTATTACGAGCACTGGGAGAACGAAGAGAAGGAGAAGATAGAGAAGAAAAATAAGGACTTGGAGACGAAGGTGTTGATGCAGCAGGTGTCCCGGGGCAGTGGTAGAGGGCGGGGAATAGGTCCGGCCCGGCAGTTGCCCCGCACTAGCCGGAATACTACGCCCGTGGGACCAAATCAATGTGCGTACTGTAAAGAGGAGGGACATTGGCGTAGCGAGTGACCGACGCTGTTGCAAAGTGTGGAGGCTCCGAGAGGACGGGGGTCACGAGGGAGAGGCAGGGGCGCAGTTGGATATGGCGGTAGCCGGGGAAGTGAGGAACAGCCAGGTCGGTCTGAGCAGAACTATTTTGATGATCCAAGGGGGCGCCAATATTACCATGATGATTATGACTTGGACAAAGTGACAGGACTTAACCACGGCTAGGACAGCCAGGGACAGGGTGGGGGACCAGTCCAGATCATTGTGGACCAGCGAGGACCCTATGTCACTGCTGGTCTGCAGGGCTCAGCGAAGACATTTTTGGTGGACACAGGCGCAATGAATAGCTCTGTTTCTCGTTCACTGGTCCCCGGGGCAGCCCTGTCTGGCCAAAATAATGTTTCGGTAGGCTTCTCAGGCATACCAGTTGTGAGCCCCATCCCGAGCCTCTGGCTTTGACTATTGGCCCTTTTACTGTAGATTCGCCCTTCTTATTGACATCGAATTGTGGAGAAAATTTAATGGGTTTGGACCTGTTGAAGAAGTTACATGCGACTATTTCGTGCTCTCCGGATGGCGTCTTTATGACCATAGGACCCAATGTGGTGAATTCTAAGCAATGTCTGTCAAAAGTTGAGCCACTTCCTGCTGAGTTTAGAGAGGTGCCGACGACATTATGGGCTACGGGTGACACAGACGTAGGGCTGTTGCAGATACCTCCGGTTTCCATCAGAGTCAAGGACAATTCTGTCCTGCCTCGTCTTCCCCAGTATAAGATACCACAGGCAGGAGAACGGGCGCTGTTGCAGATTATACAGGATTTGATTACGTCTGGTGTTGTTGAGGAGACGTATGCTAATGTGTGCAATAGCCCTATTCTTCCCATCTTAAAAAGAGCAGCCTCGGGTTCCCCAGATGACCATCCCAATGTCTACCGTTTTGTGATTGATTTGCGTGAGGTGAATAAAATAGTGGTTCCCCAGTTCCCTGTTGTCCCTGACATCACTGCTCTCCTGACCATGATTCCTCCCACTGCCACATACTTCTCGGTCATTGACTTGAAGAATGCGTTCTTCAGCATTCCCATACATCCAGATAGTAGGTATCTCTTTGGATTCTCCCTGGCTGGCAGAAGTTTTAGATTCTGTCGAGCTCCTCAGGGCTATACTGAAAGTCCCAGTATCTATAGCAAGGCTTTGAAAGGTCAGTTGGACTCCCTTGTCCTTCCCTCAGGTAATGTCCTATTGCAGTATGTGGATGACCTTTTGATAGCCTTGGATACCAAAAAGGGTTGCCAGGATGCAACGGTTAAATTGTTACTACATTTGGCCCATCATGGACATAAAGTGTCCCTCTCGAAATTTCAATATTGTCGACAGGAGGTCACCTACTTAGGTCACCTACTGTCGAAGGAGGGAAGGAGACTAACACCCGAGCGTGTGGCTGCTATAACCAAGATGCCTATCCCTAAGACGCAACGAGATGTGCGCACTTTTATAGGCATCACCTCGTATTGCCTTCATTGGATCCCCAACTTTGCTTTACTAACAAAGCCTCTATTGCGCTTAACCACTAAAGATGTGCATGAACCCCTGCCCTGGACGCATGATTGTCAGCATGCCTTCGAGCAACTAAAGATAGCGCTCTGCTCCGCACCTGTGCTTGGCACCCCAGACTACCAGAAGCCGTTTGTATTGTATGTGCACGAAACGGCTGGTTGCGCGCTTTCTGTCTTAACACAGGCCTTTGGAGGTAAGCAAAGACCGTGTGCCTATTTCTCTGCTCTGCTTGACAACGTCGCCAGAGCCCTTCCGAGCTGTCTGAGAGCGGTTGCGGCAGTGGCCATTTCTATCAGACAATCGGCAGGGCTCGTCCTTGATACTGATCTCACAGTCATGGTCCCGCATGCTGTGGACACACTTTTGAACAGAACGAAGACGCAGCACCTTACCAGTGCACGTCTGACCGGTTATGAGCTGACCCTGTTTGCACCACATGTCACCATCAAAAGATGTGCCACTCTGAACACAGCCACGTTACTACCCCTCCCTTCTGAGAGTGAGGACACGGACGTGCATGATTGCATCTACCGCACGGGGGAAGAGACGAAGGGACGGGTAGACCTGACTGATGTTCCCCTATCTGAACCCCAAGGGGAGCTGTATGTCGATGGCTCTTGTTTTAAGTTACCAGATGGCACGACAACAGCAGCCTATGCTATCACCACCTTATGCACTGTAGTTGAGACATCACGAGTTCCCTATCAATCTGCACAAGCAGCAGAGTTGGTGGCCCTTCTTCGTGCCTGCGAGTTGAGTGAGGGACTGGCTGTCAATATATATACACTGACAGCCAGTACGCATTTGGCGTGGCTCATAATTTTGGGCGGCTTTGGGCGGAGAGGGGGTTCTTGACGTCCCATGGCATGAGGATACAGAAAGGCCCACTAATACACAGACTTTTGTCAGCCCTGGCACTCCCTAAGAGACTAGCAATAGTGAAGTGCAGTGCTCATAAGGCAATCACTGATGATGTTGGGAGGGGGAACGCATTTGCAGATCAGACAGCAAAGGAGACAGCGCGGACCAAAATGAAGAGGATGTTTGTGGCGGGTCCAGCTAGATGGGTGCCTGAAAATGGGATGTTTGAGGACACCTTGGAGAGTGTGAAGGAAATCCAGAGTGAGGCAACAATTGAGGAGTTAGCAATATGGCAAGAAAGTATGGCTGATTTGGATGAGGATGGGGTTGGACGGACAAATCTGGAAAGCGGAGATGGATGCTACCGGATGCATATGTCCTCCCTGTGGTTACCATGGCGCACGGGCCAGCACATATTAGTGCAAAGGGTATTTGTAGGCTGTTAGACCCTGTGTGGCGAAATTACAACATTCTCAAATTTGCAGCTCACCTGGTAAACTACTGCATGGTCTGTTTAATGCACAACCCTGGGAAGGGCACTCCCACTCCTGTTGGCAGTTTTGCACCGCCCTCCTTCCCTTTCGAGGTTCTCCAGATGGATTATATCGAAATGGAACGAGTCAATAATTTGAAATATGTGTTGGTGGTTGTCTGTGCATTCAGTAAATGGGTCGAGGCTTACCCCACTAAAGAGAACACCGCCATGGCGACGGCGAAGGTACTCTTGAAAGAGTCCTTCCGGCGTTTTGGTTTGCCCCGTTTGATTTGGAGTGACAATGGCAGCCACTACAATGCCAAGGTCATCCAGTTGGTGTGTGACGGGTTGCACATTAGGGAAAAGTTCCATGCAGCGAACCACCCCCAATCAGCAGGCTTGGTTGAGAAGTAAAATGGTACTCTCAAGTTGAAAATGGCCAAGATCAAAGAGAGCACAGGATTGCAGTGGCCCGATGCTTTACCACTAGCACTGTCTACGAGAGTCACAGCTCACTCTAGGATAGGATGGGGCATCCCGCGACCGCGTAGGTTCTCAGACATAGAATACCCCCTGCTTATTGATTACCTTTATGAATTGACTAAAAATTTGCGTTCTATTCACCAACTGATCACTGAGACATTACAGCAACATCCAGAGGGTCCCAGCCATGAAATACGGCCTGGGGCTGGATTCTAATCCGAAATTTCCAAAGGAGGAGCGGCTTGGAGCCATGCTGGAAGGGACCCCTTCAGGTCCTTTTGGCCACTAGGACGGCAGTAAAGGTCGACGGTCGGAAGAACTGGATACACAGCACCCATTGCAAACAGGTGCCCCTTCCGTTGCCCTATGACCAGTGGGTCGCGGACGGGATTGGGGACTGCGAGACGGAGCGAGTGCCATGATTCATTCCCTTTTCGGACGCTCGGCTCACGTGGGCACCGACGGAGGAGGAGAGTAATGCAGTGCTGACTGAAGCTGTGCCACCTGAAATTAAGGCCATTCAGGAGCCCCAGCCTGTTGGCCCACCTGTGATTGAGTCACGTCCAGCTGAAACCCAATCTGCCAATTTGCCTGAGTCTGACCCTCTGCCCCTTGGTCCCCTTGAGCCCGACTCCTTGTTTTCTGACCCCGCTGTGCCTGGAGTGTTGAGATGCAATTTGCGCCCTGTAAGAGGAACAGTGCACCAAAGGGACAGTCAGATTAGTAGGGATGGACTGCATTGCTGAAGAATAGGATGCATGTACCTTGCCCGTGGTACCAACGATAGCTCAGGGACAGAGGGATTGGTGCGTTACTCGGACAGTCACCGAACAGGGCAAGTGAACAGTGTTTCCGAGGAGAAGGTGCTTTGCCCTGCAACGTGGGATTCTGAACAGAGCTGGACGAACAGCTCCACCGCCGGTGCTCAAGAGCGCCTACGTCTAATGAACAATATACTGTCCTAATTTCCTTTTGCCTTTATTCCAGCTTGGCTCCAAGTGTAAGACTTTTCCGTTGTTTTTGTGTAAACAAAGAAATATATATGTATCCCTTTGGTTGCCCCATTCAGAAGGAGGAGCAGCCTTTTGCAGCTCCGCGTCCTGAGCGAAATGAGCCTGTTTGGTCCTCCTGGTCTGTTAGAAGCAAAGTTGTGTTCGTAGCAATTATCCTAATTTCTTTCATATTGGTACTTGGGGTAACGTACTTTCTTGAGGAGAAATATCCTGCTCACACTCTGATTGGTACCACGCCTGTTTCCCCCGAGCATATCTTCGTTACCCTGGCACCCCACAAGGAGGAGCACAGGAAGTCCTATAAGGATAATGTTTTCATTCAGACTTTGCATCAGACGCACACTGCTTACAATACGACAAAGTGTTGGGTATGTGGATTGTTGCCCTCAGTAACTCATAGAAGTGAGAATTTGCTATCCATGCCCTTGTCATATGTTAGTAGTTGTGAGGGGCGGTTTGCATTACTTAGCATGGTCCGTTCATTTCACCAGGCTGATACATTGGAACGGAAGAGTACTAGTTCTCGTACCCTGACACAGAATGTGCATTTCCAGCATAGAGTTCTCCTTGGTGCTCCCACAGGCCGAGAGCCATTTGGCAGGTTGTTCTTGAGCTCTTGCATGCATGCGTACCAGGGGGTGAGAGGGGGAAATTGGTCTCAGGTGGAGAGGGACAATTTCCTACAGTTCAACTCATCAGAATACTACCAGTCTTTTCAGACCCGCAACGTTACTGAAGATAAGCCGATACCCTTGTCAGTGGTGGATGTCATGGCTCCTTTCTGTGTCCAGGGGGTTGGGGACATAGAGGTGGGGGAGAGCAGATGCAACGCTACTTATAACTTGAGAGCAACAAAGAGTTCACCCCTGATCCCACCACGTAATGTTTATTTCGTTTGTGGAGCCCGCGGTTATGTTTGGCTTCTTGAAGGATGGTCGGGAAGATGTTACCTTTCTTACCTTCTGCCACCTGTGTATATAGCCCCTCCCAACTACCATAAGGACCATCGTCTATAATGTAGAGAGGCCCATGTACCCCGGATTAAGAGAATGATTAACACAGATGACATAGATCAGACAGACACAACATTGCAGCAGTTTACAGATGCAATGAAAGGCATCATACCTTTCTGGGGCCCTATGGCTAATAGTCTTAATATTAGACGGCTCACGAGGGTGGTGGAAGGAGTCATCAATACGACTGCAGGAATATTGACAAATATCACAGTAGAGGTCCAGGCTATGAGACTTGTTGCCCTCCAAAACCGTATGGCTTTAGACGTTATCCTGGCCGACCGGGATGGGGCCTGTCGCATCATCGGTAGTAGCTGTTGCGTGTATATTCCTGATCACGCCCCCACTGTGTACGCTGCCATACAGAAATTGCATAAGATAGCATCGGAGATACACCAAGAGAATGGTACATGGTCATTCACGGGATGGTTCTGGGGTCTATTTGCTACTTGGGGTTGGAAGTTTCTTACTTTCCTCATTGCCATAGCAGGTATCATCCTGACATGTTGTCTGTGTATACACTGTCTCCCTGCCTGTTGTGCTTGTTGTGCATCAATGTTCAAGGTACGTCCCCGGACCCCAAGGCGTGATTCAACTGCAAAGGCTATGGTGATGCAGGGTATTCAGGATTTGCTCAATATTGATGAGGGCATTTTCGAATATTGATTATATGTGTTAACATCCTGCAGTATTAGCTCTAACATACAGTTCATGTGTCAGAAATGGTAGTATATGTGTGAACGTTTCCCTTCTACCTGTTTTAGAATTGTAAAGACCCTTACCTGATGGCACCAATAAAGTTTAGCATGAATGCTAAAAGGAGGGTCTGTTAGATTTGAAATGTTATTTCCGTGATACCCAGAACTGAAATGCTCCCTTTGCTGTGTTCGAACTCTATTCCGTGTTAAGTTAGCATTCATGGCGCCATCTTTATTGACGCCATCTTATTCTGTAACCAAGATCGAGCTTCTGTCTCATGATGCTTGCCTCAGCAGAAAGGCCGCCCCTGCGCCTCCAGCTTGTACTTCTCAAGGTTGAAGTTTCGCTGCACTAATGAATGTACTATCTATTGTTGCATACCTTTGCTGTTAGTTAGACTCGTTCCCACATCTTATAACGGTAGACACCGGTGTTGTGCCCTTGGGGTCGAAATAGCATGCACCCAGCTCTGTGCCGTCTCTCATCCTTGTTTGCCTTCTTTGTTCACCATGGCCTGAGCTGGAAAATTCCAGTTTGGGCGGGACTTTAGAGGTGTTGGAAATGTATATTTTGTGTTACCATACAGACGGGAGTCAGTCCCTCGGTAGCGTCTAAGGAGGCTAGTCAGACTGAACTCCGCTGCAGCGCATTTGTAATAAATCAGTTTGGTTTGTATTCTCTACTGTTTTTCTCGACTCTTCATTTATTAGGAAGGCGAAGAGGTGGTCGTCAGTGACCGGGGTGGCCCTAAACGGGTCACTTCCTTCATTAGATGGGGAGGTGTCTGGGGCCAAAGGTTGCTAAAGGATCATTTTAGAAAGCCAGGCCCAGACATTTGACTAGAGAGGTCCAGATCAGTTCTATGGACCCCTTTGGTCAAATGTACTGACCTGGTTTCCAGCAATGGTGGCTGCCAGTTACAGGCTTCCCCTTTTTGAAACCCGGCAGTATAATGGCCTCTCTCCAAAGAGTGATTTGTTGAACTACCTTCCCTTAAAATCCAAATTTCAGGATTAGACTTATATGTGTTAGTATGCAAATCAATGCATACATCGATGAAAATGAAATATTGTCTTTATTAACAGAATCGCCCATTGTGAATTCTACATCAACCTCGACTCGCAAACATGTAGTTAGGCAGGCCCTGAACCATAGGCCCGGGGATTGCTGATTGATAGGTCACAGGTGGGAGGGTGTGTGGCTGGCAGGCAAACACTCGGGCAGGAAACTCTTGATCAATCTTACAGATAAAGCAAACACAAGGAGATGATGGACTGAGCGCTGAAACTTTTCAGACACTCACCCCCAGTCACTGATCTGGGTTGAATCCATCATCGTTCTTTAGCTCACTTCGCCACCCCAGTTCAGACACAGCTATATGCAAATCAGTCTTGACCCTGTGCCTCATGGGAACATGCGAACAGTCCAGCCCGAACTGCCAAGCCATGCCTTCCCTGGACCGGAAACAAGCATCCTGGGACCGGTTTCGGGCTAACAGCCCTCTTCAGCCAGGCTAGCTTGAATCCAGTGGCAAAGTGAGCAAGGGACCCACGTCTGGGCATACCCTGCCAACTTAGGGCGAACAAAGCAAACACAAGGAGATTATTTCTTTTGCATTTGTACATCAATTGTTTCTTTTGCATTTGTCGCCCTAAGTGGGAAGGGTATGCCCAGACGTGGGTCCCGTGCTCACTACACCACTGGATTCAAGCTAGCCTGGCTGATGAAGGGTGATGCCCTGAAACCGGTCCCAGGATGCTTGTTTCCGGTCCAGGGAGGACCTGGCTTGGCAGTTCGACCTGGACTGTTCCCACAAGGAACAGGGTCAAGACTGATTTGCATATGGCTGGGTCCAAACTGGGGTGGTGTGGTGAGCAAAAGAATGATGGATTTAACCCAGATCCTTGTGACTGGGGGTGAATGTTTGCATTGTCCAGCATTCCGTCCATCAATTGTTTCTTTTGCATTTGTCGCCCTAAGTGGGAAGGGTATGCCCAGACGTGGGTCCCGTGCTCACTACACCACTGGATTCAAGCTAGCCTGGCTGATGAAGGGTGATGCCCTGAAACCGGTCCCAGGATGCTTGTTTCCGGTCCAGGGAGGACCTGGCTTGGCAGTTCGGGCTGGACTGTTCCCACAAGGAACAGGGTCAAGACTGATTTGCATATGGCTGGGTCCAAACTGGGGTGGTGTGGTGAGCAAAAGATTGATGGATTTAACCCAGATCCTTGTGACTGGGGGTGAATGTTTGCATTGTCCAGCATTCCGTCTATCAATTGTTTCTTTTGCAATCTTACAGATAGGCACAGCGACATTACAATGGTCAAGTGAGATTGCCTCAATAAAGAGCACATGGCCAGAGGGGGTACGTGCACTCCTAAAAACACCATAAAGTTAGATGTCACATGAGTTAGGAATGTATAGCCAATCAGGACCTAACACACGTAGTGACCACACGCTCCCCATGCCTGACATCAGGACACGTTATCCACTGGCTGCATTGTGTTGACACAAGGTTGAGACCCACCTGTGGTAACCATTAGAGAATTAATTTATGACTCGAAAGGCAGCAACCAACATTCCTCACCATATATAGTACGCCGGAAACTTATACAACTCGCCAGATTTTGTATATAAGAAGAACGTTTACAGACTGTAAATTGAGACAGTCCTCAGATCCTGTGCCTGTAACTGTTATCCCGGCTGTCATGTTTAATTAAAGAAACTGTTCCTGATTTGCCAAATGCCTCTTGTCTTTTGTTTTTTAAGGGATTTTAAACTCAAGCAAGATATGCATCAATGCTTATCCTATCCGGACAAGGGCTTTGCTGGACTTCTGTGTTCATAAGGACTTCCCCACCTGGTTAACTATGAAGGCATCAAGTCAGGAAGCAAAGATTTGGTTGCCGTGACATCTGCAACACCATCAAAGCAGGAGACCCACGCGTCATGATTCAAATTTACAGCTTCATCTTTGCATTAGCCATGGACCCTTTGGTTACCATTCATCCAAACGTCATACTATCCCTTGTAGCTGACAACTTACTCGAAGTCTTTTGTCCATCTCAACTCTGTTAGGGGACATATCTTTCATGTACTTATTCCTTAGACCTCCCCACTATTCCCAAGTGGACAGGATTGTTGAACTTCATCTCGAACTGCACCTGCTTCTTCTCTGCTTTACATTCCTGGCCTAATCAGCTCATGATCATTTTAAAAGGACTAACCACCCTCCTTCTTCTGCAGGGAGGAAGTTACAACACTATTTCAGTTGTTGGCGAGGCCGAATGGAATCCACGTGTATCTTTCCCCGAGTCAGCCATCCTGAGGTCCCGAAGATGTCATCGTCAAGTGATGAAAGAGCTTTGATCTGGCTCTACCCCTTTTGCAACCTGCATTTCTGCAACACTTTATCATTTACTAGCAGGAAAAAGTAATCCTTCACACAAGCTCTTGATCTCATTTCAAGGTCGCTGCATCAGAGATTTCTGCTGAGCTTCTGCTGTTGACCATGTGCAGGTCAATGGAAAGCATGAGCTCGCTCAGCACCTTTTTCCCTGGTTTGAGTTGACTTAGGCCCCCGAAAAGCTGGAATTTCACACCCTTGGTTCTCAAGATCATTACAACCCTCTGTTGGGCAAACATCCCTGATTCTCACATTGAAGGACTGTTCTGTGAGCTCAGTAAACGGGTCTGTGTGCATGGAGGAGAGCGTTTCACTGGATTCCAGTGGCCATGCACTTCAAACTTAAGGTCCTTTGTCTTCTTTACAAATCCTTAGAAGGCAAACACTTCAGATTCAAAGCCAAGAGGGCTTAGTGCTGCGGTCCCCTTATGGTCTTTATCAGTCAATCTTCTGAATGGCAACACGTACAAAAGCAGGCGTACAGGAAGTAGGGTGTTTTACACTTAGGGACCATCACCTTGGAGCTCCCTTGCCCCTCCATTTGGCAAAAACCCTCCCACCTTTTCAGAAGAAAACTTCTGAAAAAGACCCTCTTGGAGGAGTTTTATGTCCATCAGGAGATTTGATGAACAGCGCAAGTGTTTTGTTTGTAATTTGTGCTGCTTCTTGCAGGTGATGGGATCGGCAATAAGTTTTTATTGTCAGACTTTGACTCGGAGCAAGAAAGAGAAAGGCAGAAAAGGAAGAAAGAAGAAGGCAGAAAATGCAGGGTGGTGAAAAAAAGAGGCATGAGGTGGAATCAAGACCAAACCGGCTTAGTATTTGTGAACCTCGGCATTCCGCAGGACCAGCAGCGGACTCAAAAGAAAAACTTTGAGCACTTGCATTGTTTGGAACAAACGAAGCACTTATCAGCGCCAAGAGGCATTTTGCCTAGTATAGGATGCAAACAATGAAATAAATGAAAAGAGCATTCCTCCATAGGTGAGGTGCTGTCGAGTCGTCCTGCTGTGGCATTGAGCCCTGAGCTTCTGGTTGCTGTCAGTGAGAGCGGGGTGGAGAAAGCATTACTCTAAGATGCCACATCTCGTGAGGGTCACCCAGCACCACAGTCACCCGACATCCAGCCTCCTCAGGTATCTCTGGTTCTGAACTACCAACAAAGGCTGTGATGCCAACTAGGTTTCACAAAACATGAGCCCGGCCATTAATGAGTTTCAGAAGCTACAACGCCACCTGTAGAGGACTTGATGCTCACATGCCCATAAATTATTGTTTCAAATGATCTCTTCCGAATATAATGGATTAAATGGATTTTCCTATATATTTGGTATGATTAAAAGCGTTTTCTTGAAGTAGACATCCCACGAAGTCTAGACGCGAGCTTTTTAAGCTACATAGTACCCATCCCAGGCTAATGTGACCACTGGTTGGTCTGATGATAAAGTCTGCCTATCGTCTACAATCTGACAGTGTCCCATTGGACACCGCTGCATAGGAGTTGGAGCCATGTCAAATGGGCATCGATATGGTGACCGTGGAAGGTGTGCCCCACCTCCTCTGAACATTACTTGGCAGCCTACCGCAGCACATCCAGAGCCCTGGGATCCTGCCACTACTCTCACTGCATCTTAGGAAAAGGACATCTTGTAACACGGTGCTGTCTGTGGATGGTGGAGTCAGGGCAGCTCAGGAAACTGGCCCTAAGCATGGTATGTTTCATTGTACTTTAGTTGCACCAGTTGTCTCCGGGTGCCTTCTTTGCAGAGGTGCCCAGTGGCATGAGGGCAGAGTGATGTCCCACCAGATTGGGAGCAACAGCCAATTGACTGCAATGTCTACTCAGATGTCCTGCAAAACAGTTTTGAGCATGGGACTTTTCTAATGTTCAGATGATCTCAGTCCATATCTAGAGCAACAGGCAGGGTATTAAAGAAGCGAGCACCGAAGGCCACAAGGTCATATACTCCAAAATACACATACATTTGGGGACTGTGAGGAGATGGACAAACCATGACCTAAGAATACCAGCTGGTTTAAGTCTTGAAAATAAATCTGGCAGAAACATTGTCCATCTTTTCAATACAGCCACGCCGAACACTTCAGAGGCGATCGGTTTAGCAGCAGACGTAGAGTTGAGTCTTCTCAACTCATAGAAAATGTGATCCCTCCTTCTGAACTCCTTGCAGCCACCCAAATAGGTGGCCTGTCCATCCAATGTAAACCGATTACGGCTGGATCCAATAAAAAATGTGGCAGGCCAGGGTACGAAGCCTAATGCTCAGAGACTAGGAACTGATGCACAAGGAAAAAATATAGGCATCTCCATACGTACGAGGCAACAGTTACCTTGGTCAGTTACTATCACAAGGTGACCGGTGCATTCTTGAGGTTTGTACTCTCAGCACATTGTTCCTGAGCTGAGAGTAGCGGTGTCTGTTGTGAGACGTGCTAGCAGTTTGTTCCTGCTGCGGTGAAGGCAACCAGTGCTTAATTTAAGCCGACGGTGGCAGATGGGGCCCTCCAGAACTTATTTTTGGAGATGATACTACTTTTTTCTCAACAGACTTTGATCCAGAGCATGAGAGGGAGAAGCACACAAGGAGGAAAGAAAGAGGAATAGAAAGACAGGAAAACAGTGATTAAGGGAGAAAGCAGGAATTTACAAGAGTGATATAAAGGGGAAGGGAGTGTCTAGTAGTAGATTAAAGAGGCATAAGGTGGAATCAAGACCAGGGCCGGACTGGCCATAGCGGACACCGGGCGTTTCCCCGGTAGGCCGCTAGGGTGGGGGCCGGTTTTGGACCCCTGGGGGGCCGTTTTTGTTACCGGGGGTCCCCGGTAACAAAATCGGCCGAAACCGGCCCTCGCAAACTGCTCGGCTGCACTCCCCCTCACCCCAGGGGGGGCCGGCTGAGCAGTTTACCAGGGCCCGTTTCTGTTCCCAGTCCGGCCCTGATCAAGACTACGTAGCCTTGGTATTCGATGCCTCGACCTTTCCACAGCCCTTGCCGTGAGCTTCTGAGGAAGACGTTGGGCCCTGGTACTTATTCTTTTACAAATTAAGCACCGAAGGCTACATACAATTCCTTACTCGCTCACTCAGGTCATGCCAGTGGAAAACCACACTCCCTCCATCTCTTAGAGAAACCAGGAAGATTCCTCAAGAGGTGGGTGATGGACCGAGAGCCATCAGTGTCATGTGTGGATGCATCCTGGTCTATGGATGTTGGCAGAAGCAATCTGTGAGCAGGAGATGGAGCAACAGATGGAGCAGTGTGTGGAGCCCGCCATCCTGCGTTGACTGCGCAACCAGCATCCACCACCCTCGTTCCTCCTGCATCTTCTGCGTCTTTTGAGCGACAAGCCTAGTATGGAGCAAAGTGGCAGAAAATCCCTGGAGTGAAGACTGTCCTACTTCTGTCACTTCAGTATCTCTGTGGTAAGGGTAAGGCCCACTGACATGCAATTCTAGGTAATCATCCAAGATGCCACCAGCAGGGGCTCCAGAAAGAACATGCATGCACCAAATGTGGCCCAGGGACAGGGGAGTGATGCTTCAAAATATGACTTCACCTAAGGCTCCAGAAATCATTACAACAGCTATACTAGAATTTATGGAACTGTTCACCTACGTAAGTCGTAAGTCAAGCTTGCGTAACTTAGTGGTGATTCAGAGGAAGAAACATCCAATTTATGCACTAAGAATTTCCAACTAAGCATGTATAACTTTTGTAAAGTGTACATAAGATCAGCATCCATTAATTGACACCTAGTGAACATCCACAGGAGACGGACTGCAAATGAGACAAACGCCCTCACGTCGTAACTCTCTTAGGTCCCGAATACAAATTGGCTAAAGCGGTATCCACACAGGCTGCTTTGTGCAAGTGGTAAATGGGAGCGTTAAACCCCATAGAATTGTGAATTCCATCCAGATTTCCACCCAGTAATACCAGGTCCACACAGTTATTTCCCATTCTGTGGGATTTAACTCATAATAGCATTGTACTGGTGAGGTGTTACTGCATGGTACCTGGTGCGGAGATAGCACCCTACCAGTACCGCGCAACTCGAAACCGAGGTCTTAGTATTCACAAACATTTGTGATGCATTCTCAAGCTTATCTGCAGACCTAAACTTACACTAGCATGATCCAAGTGTCTGTGTTTTCTCTTAAAATATCACATTTTTAATATCATCTTGCCAAAATGTCAACTACCACAATATTATGAGAGTATGTCTAAATAGGTATGCATAGATTACCAATTCATATTTCCATATATACGTACCTTACATAGCTGTGGAGTTTAAGACTTTTCTACCTGAATCTGGTCCTATGTCTTTAAACGCATTTTAAGACTTTTGCGGCCGTGTGGCAGTGTTGTTCAGGAACCAAGCACTGAATGCTGTTCGGCGGAGCAGTAATAACAAGTGTGTTGGAGCTGAAAGATGAGCTGTAATAGTTCATTCATAATTTACTGTGGCAATAATCAGTGTTTGGTCTTTAGTGTTACTTCATTGCCCTAAATGCTAAGATAATTCTTCTTCGTTGTCATGACCTCCACCCAGATGCTCATCATACAATCATGGATGGGGATGGTTGGCTCGTGTGACCCTTGCGCAGGGGGAAACATTGCTTAGTTATGTGAACGCTCGCTGCTGTCATCTGCAGTGATTCGCAAGTCAGAAGTTTAACTCCCATCAAGGAAAATTCAGCTTCCCATCATTCCGAGGTCAGGAACACTTACCCCGAACACCTGCTCAGGCACTGGGATCTCCTCAACGCGCAAGACACTATCTCCATCATGAACTCTGTGCACTCTGGAGCACCCACGGACCCCTGCCCCCACCACGTCTTCAACCTCGGAAGCAAGACAATCGGCGAAGAGCTCAGGAAAGTCTTAAACACCTCCATCACCTCGGTCTCCTTTCCGGAGGACTGGAAACACGCTGAAGTGAAGCCCCTCCTGAAAAAAACATCTGCCGACCTAGCTGGACCGAAGAACTACCTGTCCATCTCTCTGCTCCCCTATCCAGCAAAGGTCCTCAAGAAAGGGATCGACCAGGAAGTCACCCACCACAGTGAACACCACAACTTTCAGGACCCCTTCCAATCAGCACCAAAACAGCCCTGATCGCAGCCACCGACGACATCAGGGCCTTCCTGGACCACGGCATAACTGCAGCCCTCATCTTCCTGGACCTGTCAGCCGCTTTTGACACCGTCTTCTATCACATCCTGATCAACAGACTCCACCACATCAGGATCCAGGGAGATGCACTTATGGATTGCCTCGTTCCTCTACGGAAGAACCCAGAGGATTCGTCTCCCACCATTCACCTTGGAGTCCAAGATCATCTCCGGAGTTCCACAAGGATCATCCCTCAGCCCCACCCTCTTCAACACCTACATGACCCCCCTGGCCTAAACTGTCAGATCACATGGACTCAACATCATCTCCTACGACGACGACACCCAGCTCATCCTCTCGTTGTCCGAAGACCCCTCCACCACCACAGCCAACTTCCACAGATGCATGATGAACGTCGCTGAGTGGATGAAGGACAACTGACAGGATGGTGGCCCATGGAACTCGGCACTCCCCCTGCCCCGACAGACCACGCCGGCAACCTCAGCAACATCCTGTACAGCAAGCTATCTATGAAAAAGCAGGTCAACGCAGTCTCCTCTGCCGGCTTCTACACCCTTCACATGCTCTGCAAGATCTTCAGGTGGCTCCCAGTCAACACCAGAAGGACTGTCACGCAGGCCCTTGTCATAAGCAGGCCGGACTTCGGAAACACACTCTACGTAGGAATCAGGAAGAGACTCCAGACAATACGAAACTCAGCGGCAACACGCATCCTCGACCTCCCCAGAAGGACCCATATCACACCCCACCTCAAGAAACCACACTAGCTCCCGATCCAGAAGAGATTCCACCAGTGGCAGGGGGGTAGAATTTTTTTTTTCACTTATCTGGCTGCCGCCCACCACCTCTCCTCCATCCTCTTCTGTTCTTCAATTGACGCACGGACGCACACAGGCTCCCAGACTCCCCTAAGCCAATCATGAAGCTGCTGTCATCAGCGTCGTGATTGGTCTGAGCGGCCTGGTTTGGCGCTCAAGCAGGGAGTGGGAGCCTGTGCATGTTCTCCACCCAGGCTGTGCAATACAGCCAGGTGGAGAACAGGCTAAGTGGGCATGTCTGTTTGGCCGGCCCAAACGGCCTGCCAAACTGCCATGCGCACTTAAGTGCACCAAACACTCCTTCCCCTGCTGGCTGTGACGACAGCCCAGCCCGGCCCGCCCACCCCATAAAACTGCCTCCGTACGGAAAAATAAAATGATAATAACATTGTGTTAATATCATTTTATTTTTCCTTTTGCACTGCTCAAAGAGCAGTGAGGCGGCACACCTTCACCTTAGCGGAGGAGCCGCCGCTGGATACCACTTCAAGATGCTGACCCACGTTTACAAAGCCCTGCACAAAGAAGGACCAGCATACATCAACAAATGCCTGACCTTCCACCAAACGAAAAGACACCTTCGATCTGCCTCCCTCTCCCTCGCAGACATGCCCCGGATCCACCGAACCAACAGCGGAAAACGCTCTTTCTCGCACCTGGTGGCCAGGGCATGGAATAACCTTCCCCTACACCTCAGGACCGACCCCTCACTCCAGCAATTCAGGAAAGAACTCAAGATCTGGATGTTCAAGTGAACAAACCACCACGCAGCAGCCAACATCTTCAGCGCCTCGAGACCCTTATGGGTGATTTGCCGCACTTTATAAATGTTGATTGAGTTAACTGAGCGCAATGATATTTTGGACTTACAGTGCTTAGAAACAGCAAACATGTGGAATCAAGCGCTACATAAAAATATAAATATGTTTTGTACTGGTTCAGGTAAAGGGCATTGGGTGGATGGAGATTGTACTGTTTCCTCTTGTACATTGCTGTGGGTTACAGTGGGATCTATAAACAACACATCGAGGGAGCAGGCGAAGCTTGCAAGGTTACCATTTCAGGGAGGATTTCCCTCTAAGAATTTGTGTACATAAGTTTTATCCTTATATCTTATTTTCAAAATGTATTCACTAACAAGCCATCGTTATCCGCAGCTCTGAATAGAAAGTACTGAAGTATTCAACTACTTTCAGGGTCTGGCAGAGTACTCAGGAGCATTATTTATCTGCTGCTACAAATCATGTTTGAGCCTACAACAAAAATATGAACCACTCAATCAATCAATCAATCAATCAATCAAGCATTTGTATAGCGCGCTACTCACCCGGAGGGTCTCAAGGCGCTAGGGGGGGGGGGTCCGCTACTGTTCGAACAGCCAGGTCTTGAGTTGCTTCCTGAAGGAGAGGTGGTCTTGGGTAAGGTGGAGGTGGATGGGTAGGGAGTTCCACGTCTTGGCAGCCAGGTAGGAGAAGGATCTTCCTCCCGTTGTGGCTCTTCGGATGCGGGGGACGGCGGCGAGGGCGTGGTTGGTCGATCGTAGCTGGCGGGTGGGAGTGTAGAAGGTCAGACGGTCGTTGAGGTATCTGGGGCCTTGGTTGTGGAGAGCTTTGTGTGCGTGGGTGAGGAGTCGGAACGTGATTCTCTTGCTGACGGGGAGCCAGTGCAGGTCTCTCAGGTGTCCGGCGATGTGGCTGTGTCGGGGGATGTCCAGGATGAGTCGAGCTGAGGCGATCTGGATGCGTTGGAGTCTTTTTTGAAGTTTGGCTGTGGTTCCGGCGTAGAGGGAGTTGCCGTAGTCCAGTCGGCTGGTGACGAGGGCCTGGGTGACCGTCTTCCTGGTTTCGGTGGGGATCCACCGGAAGATCTTGCGCAGCATGCGTAGGATGTTGAAGCATGACGAGGAGACGGCGTTGACTTGTCGGGTCATTGAGAGGGAGGAGTCCAGGATGAAGCCCAGGTTGCGTGCGTGGTCCGTTGGTTTGGGTGCGTTGCCCAGGGCAGGGGGCCACCAGGAGTCGTCCCAGGCGGAGGGTGATGATCCTAGGATGAGGACTTCCGTCTTATCTGAGTTCAGTTTCAGGCGGCTGTTCCTCATCCACTCGGCTACGTCCTTCATCCCTTCATGTAGGTTGGTTCTGGCGGTTGTGGGGTCGTTGGTGAGGGAGAGGATCAGCTGGGTGTCGTCGGCGTAGGAGATGATGTTGAGGTTGTGTTGGCGTGCGATGGCTGCGAGGGGGCTCATGTAGACGTTGAAGAGGGTGGGGCTGAGTGATGATCCTTGTGGTACGCCGCAGATGACTTCGGTGGCCTCGGAACTGAACGGGGGAGGCGGACTCTCTGGGTTCTTCCGGCGAGGAAGGAGATGATCCACTCCAGTGCCTTCTCTTGGATTCCGACGTTGTTCAGGCGTTGCACTAGGGTGCGGTGGCAGACTGTGTCGAACGCTGCGGAGAGGTCCAGGAGGATGAGGGCCGCTGTTTCCCCGTTGTCGAGCAGGGCTCGGATGTCGTCGGTGGCTGCGATGAGGGCGGTCTCGGTGCTGTGGTTGGCCCGGAAGCCGGACTGCGAGTGGTCGAGGGATCCATTCGTCTCGAGGAAGGCGGCCAGTTGTCTGTTGACGGTCTTCTCGATGACTTTGGCAGGAAAAGGAAGGAGCGAGATGGGGCGGTAGTTTTTGAGGTCGGTGGGATCCGCCGACGGTTTCTTCAGTAGGGCGCTGAGTTCGGCGTGCTTCCAGCTCTCTGGGAAGGTGGCGGTGTCGAGGGAGGTGTTGATGATGTCCCGGAGGTGGGGTGCGATGACGGCGTCGGCCTTGTTGAAGACGTGGTGAGGGCAGGGGTCGGTTGGTGATCCGGAGTGGATGGAGTTCATCGTGCGGATAGTGTCTTCGGTGTTGATCGGGGTCCAGGCTCGGAGGGTGGAGGTGGGGGACGTTGGAACGGTCGTAGGGTACGTCGGCTGTGTGCTGAAACTGTTGTGTATGTCTGCGATCTTGCTGTGGAAGAACGAGGCGAGCGAGTTGCAGAGGTCTTGCGAGGGAGTGATGTCGTTGTTTCCGGCGCTGGGGTTCGAGAGTTCTTTGACGATGATGAAGAGTTCCTTGCTGTTGTGGGCGTTGTTGTCCAGTCGTTCCTTGAATGCGGTTTTCTTGGTGGTGTGGATCAGCTGGTGGTGTTTTCGGGTGGCGTGCTTGAGGGTGGTCATGTTGTCTGCAGTCGGGTCTCTGCGCCATGCTTTCTCGAGGGCCCGGCAGTTCTTCTTGGATTTCTTGAGTTCGTCGGTGAACCAGGATGCTTTCTTGTTGCCGGGTCTGACTGGGGGGGTCTTCAATGGGGCGAGGTCGTCTGCGCAGTTGGTGATCCATCTTGTGAGGTTGCTGGCGGCTCTCTCTCTTAGAATCCTTTTGCGTATCAAGGCCTCATGTTCTAGTAGGTAGGGCTTAATTTGTAAAATAATAAGTGCCAGGGCTCTCGTCGGGCCTCTGCAGCCTGCACCACACATTGCCTCTGCCATGCTTCCAATGATAGTAACGCCGCCAAAGCTATAAGAATGGCTTGGACGGCAGGTAATAGTCATTTTTAATGTATATTGAATTAATAATTACCTGTTGTTGTGGTCATCTCTAAATTAGCCAGACATCGCCACCTTGTGGCAGACTGTCACAAGCACCAGTGTTGATAAGTAAGTTCCGGTGCCGACCACCGGCTCAAATTAAGCACTGCTAATAGGTCATATTGTAAAATGTCCATTCGCACGGAGTCACCAAACAGTGTGTACAGTGGGCCCCTCCTGTGATTTGATGCGAATGCCGGGATGGGGTTCAACAAGGGACAGCAGACCTCAGACCCTTTTTTATTCCCACATGGGAAACATTTTATTTGAAAGCAGCCCATGTCCATTAAAGAGACAGGTATTTGTGACTGTGATTGTAAATTGTATTTATATAGAGCCTACTACCTCTGACGAGGCATGGAAGCACTTTAAAAAGGAGCTGCTTTAAAAAACAATGTTTCCTGTTTGATGATACAAAGGGGGTAGTAGGCTGTGATGTCCTGGGTCACGATGCGCTTCCCCAAGTCCACCGAAATGATTTTCAAGCTGTCGGACAGCTCCCCTTTATCAGTGACCACCCCACCCCATCTTGGGGGTCGGTAAATGATCAATGGTTCACACTGCAATTACGGTCACAAACCACTGATACATTGCATTGCAACTCTCAAATAGGAGGGGGTGACTTCCTAATTCCCTTTCCAAAGCCACTCTTATTCGCGATTCGCAAAAGCCCACAAATGTCTTTTGCAGTCAGAAACCCTGTGTCTTTTGCCCATGGCAGGCCTCGCTACCACAAAACACCTTTGTACATGCGGGTCCTAGTCTTGAGAGGATTGTAACAAATGACCCTGGCAGGCTGAATGTGTAGGGTAGAGAGTCTAAAAACCATTATAGGTGCTAAGGCTACGGTCTCAAAAAAACTTTAACAGAGGGGCACTCCAGAGGGACACCAAAGCTCAACATACGTGTCCATGGCTCTCTTTAGTTGTGCGGCCCAAGTTTAAACACTATCTCGGGTAGTGTTATGGGTACAAGGATTCACAGAGCAGTACAAATAACAGAATAAAGCATTTAAGGTCCCAACCAAATCCACACCAAGTATTTATAAATGTAAAGGTTTTGCCTTGCCCAAACACTGCTCCAAAAGCATTAGCAAAGACAAGCCTGCCAAGTACACCAGGGTACACATTACATATGTTCACTTGCACTGCTTCCTCTCTTATCTGAGCTTGCTTGAACTTTAGCATATTCAAAGTTATTTACATTATTTTATTACAGATTTACGCAATGACTGCCCACATTATTCCAGCAATCACTACCTATAAGCCAGGATCAACATTATGCCAGAGAGGGCACCATCATGGAACGCATGCCCACAGTATGCCACAAGTTCACACCATATGCAGAGGCAGCATCATTGCAGGTGTGGGTACCACGGATGCATGCAATATGACACGAATTACCTGCATTGTGCCGTAGATGTCCACAGTGTGCCAGGAGTTACCACAATGGTGCCAGGATAAACACAAAGCCTGGGTTGGGAACCACTGTGCAATCGTTGCACATAATATGCCAATAATTACCCACATACTGCCAGAACTGCCACTTTGCCATAGGTGGGCACCACTGAGTCATGAACACAGACAATATGTCGAGAATGACCACATTCTCTCAAGATCAGCATTATGGCAGAGACAGACACCATCATACCAAGGATGCCCACAATATGGCAGGAATTATGCCAAGGCGCGCCTTGTACCCAATGATGACACCATCATATATAGATGCCCAAAACATGCAAAATAAACAGCTTTAGCTTTCTGCCAAGACCAGCATTGATGCCCTCAAGTTGCCAAGAAATGCTACAATTATGCCAGTTACGGCATTGTACCATGCCATAGATGTATACTAGTTTAATGATTTATAATGCGCGCAGCTACCCCCAGAGGTTTCCTGGCGCTGAAGCAGCAAGGTAGGGAACTCTATAAGTAACAGATTAAAAAAGCCAGGTCTTCAAACCCTTGCGAAAGGCACAGAATGACGTGCAAGCTCTCAAGTGCTATGGAAGGGAGTTCCATAATTTCAGACATAAGTAGAAAAAGGAACGCCCATTCATCCGAGCCGGGCAAAATGTGGGCAAATTAAACAAGGCTTGATTCAGAGATCTCAGAGTTTGGGAGGGCTGATAAGACACCACCGAGTCCTGGATGTATCGGGGTCCCAGACCAGCTTTAGCCTTGAACATATAGCACAGGGCTCTTAATTTGATGCGCTTAAAGATTGTGGGCCAGTGCAGCTCATGAAGAAAATGAGAGACTGAGGCCAATTTTGGGAGTCGATACAGGAGCCTGGCAGCCCCATACTGTGCTACCTGCAACCGAAGAGTTGTTATTTTGTCGGTGCCCAGGTATCGCACATTGCCATAGTCTAGATTGGATAGAATAAGGGCCTGGATCACCGTCTTTTGTGCTGAGACTAGGATCATCCAGATAATCTTTCTTAGCCACTTAAGCGCAGCCAAGCACTTGGCAGTCACCTTGGTCACCTGAGGCTTCAAGGACAGCGTGTCATCCAACAAGAATCCCACGTTTTTGACCTTTGGCGAAGGAGTCGGCAGAGCCCCAAGTGATGCCGGCCAACGTTGTGGGCCTCAGAGAGAAGAGTGCTTGCCCAGAATCATGACTTCTGTCTTATCCCCATTGAGCTTGAGTGAGTTTTTATTCATCCATGCGGAGATGAGACTCAAGCCCAGGTTAAGATTGGAAGATGGATGCCAAGAATTACCACAATTGCCTCAAGGTAGAGGAAAAGAGAAAAATTGCCTCAAGCTTCATATGGCAATGTATTCATGAGAATAAGACAACAAGGAGGGACTAGGGGCCAATTGAGTAGGTCCAGCATACAGGCCCACGGAACCACAACAAGAAGAGGTATGCTGTTCCTAAAAAGAGTCCTACAGGTCACTGGGTGAAAAGGGAGCATGCGAGTGCTCATGAAGATCGGAGAAAATCTTTTCTCCTTTCAGAAAAAGACCCTCACACACCCAGCCAGCTAGGTGTCATGCTTCATCACTGGGTCTGCTCCTTATCGGGTCGGCGCTGCAATACCCGATCGGCACCCGTGGTGGGGCCTTCTTGGCGGAGATCTTTTTTCTTAGCCGTTAGGTGCGGTGCGTGTAAGGGCCCTAGTGAGTGTAGATGTGAAAATGTGAAGTGTGTGCAATCTAAAACAGGAGTTAGTGATCCATCCAAAACTATTTTAATGACTGTGGTCACTATCCTGATTAAAAACCAGTAAGAGGCACACGCGTCTGCTCAAGGATTGCAGGGTTGTGTGCTCAAACTCAGGCCAACATGTTTCTTGCCTACTGTCAAATTAACGGCAATTCTTCAGGACCTATTCTTAATCATTCTACACTTTATGGTTGGTGGTCTGTTCATTACACAGTTAAGTGACCACCCATACAGCACCCTATAAAGTGGTACCTGTCAAACAACAACAGTGCCCAACTTGGGTCATTTCAATGCTTCAAGGTGTCGCAGCAGGTGAAAACACTGCCAGGTTCAGTGTCGTTTATCGCTCCGTCCGATCGCGGTCGACCTACCCCACACTCTGCCGGACCCGGGTGATGTATTCATGAGGTCAGACAGTGTGATCAGGTTGTCCCAGAGGAGGTCTAAGGTACCGCTCCACAGCACATGTTTGAGGCATGATCTTCAAATATGCTGACCACACAACAGGGCCTTTTTTAAATATTATTTTTTACTTTCAGCCATGTTGCTGTACAACTTGGCTGAAAAAGAATTGACAAAGCCAATAAATCTTGCATAGGTAAAACTTATTGGCTTTACCAATGCTTGTTATCAAAAGAACGCCGCTCAATTTAATGTGGCTGCCATCACTTGCTGTAGTTGAACGGGATGTGCCCATGGTTTATTAAGTTTGTAGAAAAGATGATGGATTTATACTGCGGTGCAAAGAAAAAGTTGTGACGCACTGAAGCACAGGTCAAAGGTTCTTTGTTCATGAACCACCTCTCCCAAAGACAACCAGCGTGACCTTGTGCATGCTACATTCTGCCTGCTTCCACCTCGGTTAATTGAAGTGAAAATGAAACATTTGTGGATACGTGAGAGAGGTTTTTCCTCTATAGTGTCAACAAACAGTATATGCCGTGTCTTAACAAGGTCCCTTACTCATTTGCAATCCCACAAAATGTTTGAGGCCTGGCTGATTAATATCCACTCTAAACCCTGCCTGTCGGCAGTTTCTGTGCCCCTTTCACTGAGTTTATTTGCCTATTTCTAACAACGACACAAGGAGAACCTTTCTGGAGGAAATGGACTTCATAATAACCTTATAACATAATATAATTTGTGCGCAGTAAGACACTCATCTGTGACTGGGAGAAATCTTGGGGCAACAACAACGTGGCAAGTAACAACGGGGCAACAACTCGCGTAAAGCCATGTTGTATTTTTACCCAATTACATTTTTTTTTATTTTTGCAAATGTATATAGCGCGGACATGGCCTGAAGGCATCGGAGTGCCTTACAGCAGTAGCATGATACAAGGGTACAGGAAATTACAGTTACAATAATTACGTTCAGACATAGTGACCCAGTAGCTGCGACCAGGACAACTGCAGCCATTGGACAAAGGACGTACACGGTTCAAGCATTGATTAAGATGGTGGGGACACACAATGAACGTAGTTTGTCTCCTGGATAGAGTACTTAGGTATGGTTGAGGGTGATTAACCCAGGTGTCTGTCAAATAGGAGGAGCTTGAGGTCCTTTTTAGGTCTCGCAGACCTGCGTTGCAGCGCGCATGCGCTGCTCGCTCTGCGAGGCTTCTTGTAATCGAGTAGATTTCAGAAGTGGACTTGAAGCCCCGCCCATCATTCCTATTGGCTGGCGTCATCGTTTATGCTAAACGCTGGCTTCCGATTCAAAATGAGGCTTCTTTGTTACCGCCCTGTCTTCTCCTCGGACGGCCCATCCGGACTCGATCGTTTACTTGCGGCGTTACACGGTGGGCTTTATCTGGTGGGTGAGCACTATTTTTGAAAATGGACACTGATTTTTTAAAATGGACATTTATGTTGAGCGCGGCGTGCTTTTCTTTTGTTCATTGTTTTCACGATAGCGTGCACACCGTGCTAAATATGTAAAGTGGTGGCCGCGCTTTTGTTTTGAACTTTACAAAGATTGATTTAATGCTGTTTAACAGCGCGGCAAACAGGGCTTTTACTTTCATTGTATCGGACGCGCTCTGTGCGGCATACAGCACTTTTACTTTAATTCTATCGGACGCGCTCTGTGCGGCATACAGCACTTTTACTTTAATTCTATCGGACGCGCTCTGTGCCCTTTGATACTGCTGCGTCCCCAAACTCACATAACACCCCCTGACCCCACCCCCGCTACTCAGAAGCAGCGGTGCCACCGGTCTGATATTCTTCACCTTTAATACAGGAAGACCACTGCAACCCACAGGCGGGTGTTTACCTATGAACAGAGGTAGAACGCAATTATCGGCCAGCTTTCACAATAGGCACTTTTGTAAGGTTCAATCAATCAGTGTTTTTGTGACCACGAGTGCCCTCAGTATATCACGCCTCTGAAAGCACGATGACGTGTTCAAGCACTTGTATACAGGAAAACTAGATATCCGCACCGGATGACGTCTGAGATGAGTTGTTGCCTAGGAGGCAGGGAGTGCATGCGCTCTGTACAGAATCTCCTCTGCGCTGTTTACGAATCTTTGAAACACTTGGCATAAACCTTTACAGTGCTTAGTACGATTTATTCAAAATGAAGTCCCGTTTGTTATTGCAGTACTACCAGGGTATGATTAAAGGATTCTAAGACCTGTTGCCTTCACTTCTTTTTGGCTCTTCGTCCACCATCTTTAAGGTGTCCATTATGGCCTCCTGTGTTGACAGTGAGCACAGCGTGAAAGAAAATGCAGCAGAATTACAGCATAATTAATTTACCTTTGTAGATCTGTCTTACCAGATGTGAAATCTAATTAACTTATTTAAGTGGCGAGAAAATTAAACTTCACCTCCACGTTTCTACAGTTGTAGTGTTCATTTTTAATTTTAAAATTTAATTTTTCTGATTGCGCTGCATTGTTTACTTGCCGTGCAGATTCAGATATAACTGTCCATTTGTTCTTCTAACTTCATGGTAATGGACCTTTTACATCCGCCGACTAGACGTGCAGTGCAGGATAATGGAGTTATATTTGTTAACAGGACGCAAATGAAAACAAGCATTTGCAATGCAACAGGTCTCGCATTTGCGAGAGTTTGAGCTATTGGCATTGTAAATGATAATGCCTTTTATTTATGTGTTGTTTTTCAAAACGGCTAAATAAAAGGCATCGTCATTTACAAAGCCAATAGCTTAAACTCTCGCAAATGCGAGACCTATTGCATTGCAAATGCTTGTTGAAGGTGGCGATGCAGGTTGCTAGGCGAAGGGGGAGGAGGTAAGGAGTTCCAGATTCTTGTGGCACTACCAGAGAATGACTGTCTCATGTACCGTTCTCGACTGGAAGGGGGGGGTGGGCGGGTCCAGGAGCAGGGATTGGGCATTTCTGGAATCCCTATTTGCTCCAGAGATTTTCAGTGTATCACTTGAGTAGGAGGGTGAGGAGGACTGTAGGGCTCTTTGGGTAAGGCAGGCGGTTTTGAAATGGGCCCAATGAAGCCATTTTATTTTTTTACACAATGATTCTTAAATATAGGAACCCTGCATGACTTCACAATTTAGCCAAATACTTACCTCCATGAATAAATTCATTTATATTTAAGCACAAATCATGCTTGTTTGCACTTAGTAAAACACCAGATAAGCCATCCCAAACATCACCTTTGCAGCGCACAATGAGGGCTTCCAACAGTCTCTGCTTTACCAGACTCGTTTGGTATTCCGAAGTGACAGATGGCACTGTGGGCTCAGCCCCCTTCACAGAGCTGGCACCATTACTGGCCTAATAGGAGCCAACCCCAGCCCTCTGCCCCCCCTAAGGGCATTCCGAGCCACCGGAAAACGCACAAATATGTGTTTGACAAATATCTCAGGAGAACAAGCGGGTTAGAAAGATTTGCATAATCACATCATCATTTTGTTAACAAATTGTTAGCGTCAGAGCCCTTTGACAATTTCCTTATCACTAACTCGAAGTGTAATTTAAAAGCCACTCGTGATTAGATCACGTCCTCGTTCACGCGCACCGTTAGAAGCCATGTGTCAGATCTTGTGCCAGAGTTCAGAGGGATGCAGAGGGGCGTGAAAAGACCCCTCTGGCCTCAGCAGCAGCAGACATTTCTAGCAGAGCTGTGTTCAATGTCCCTGATTGAATCAGAGGGGGCTGCCTGACCCCAAAGAGAAGGGACATGAGGCCAGTAAGCATCGGTCAGAAAGAAAACAGGGGACAATCGATCGAGAGATGTTATCTTTGTTGACAAGCTTTTCCCTGCCTTCTCCTACAAGATCATGGGTAGCTCTTTAGTAAACCTAAAAGACTGTGGACTTTCATGCTCAAAAGGAAAAGCCTTTTTCACGTTCAGCTGATGAGGAGGTCTTGCTAAGTTCATGGCCCCTTCGATTGACACACAGACTGCTGTTTGAGATGAAAATTGGAAACATTGGGCCGGATGTATGAAACACCGGCTGCAAAACTATGGGTGAAAATTGCTATCAGCATTTTTTACATTAGTGTGGAATTTTGTGAACGGACCTATGGTCGGTTTACAAAATTCCAAACTGTAGCGGATAGAAATCCGATCTACCGCATCAATAATACCAAATGGAGGCTCACTGCGATTGGTGGCCATTACAGGGGTGGTGGCCTATTGGGGCCAGCAGGTCAGCAGGCCACCACGTCTGAGATCACCTTTTAAACATTTTTATTTAAATTTAGCCTGGTTTTTTTAAAGGATACGGGGCTAAGTTTAAAAAAAAGTTTTAAACTTTTTAAAGTTTATTTGAGAGGAGACAGTGCTCCCCTGGGGGCACTTCCTTTTTGCGAATAGCTTATCACCCCATGTTGGGAGTCGATAAAATTTCAATTTTTTGCAACCAGTTTTCGGTTGCAAAATATTGATATTTATCATAAAGAATCGCTATTCGGAAGGGATGCCTTAACACGCCCTTTCCAAATCGTGATTCGTTATATCCTTCTAAACCCCTTGTTGTGATTTTGTAACCGGTTACCGAATCTCAAAATGAGTTTAGTACATTTCAGAAAGCATTTGTGCGGTCACAAAATCTGAACCAGAGTGTTTGGGACCACCCTTGTACATCTGGGCCAAAGGCAGCAAAAAACTGAGATTAGTCAATGGGCCATGTGTTGAAAAACAAGCATTGCCCGAGGCAATAGGTCACGCTTATGCAGGAGCTATTGGCTTTAGCAATGTGTTTTGGCCATGCTGCACACCAGTGTGGCTGCTGTGCAGCATGGCTAAACATTCGTGGGGTGGGGTGGAATGGGGTAGATTGGAGTGGGGTAGGCTGCGGTACAGTCATGGACGTCAATTGGGAATAGTCAGGGGTCGCAGCTGCGACCTCTAGTTTGCTCCCTGCTACTCCTGGCACTTCCTTTGTGACCCCTGGCCACAAATGATGTTACTGGGTACAGTTGGGTAGAGTGGGGTAGATTGTAAAGGAGTACAGTGGGGTAGATTGGATTAGGGTAGAGTGGGGTAGATTGGAGTGGATTGGGGTAGATTCTCGCAGGCTCGACCTAAAAATGCCTATTTTAGAGTCTCTACCTTAATTCAGATGGGCACTTCGAAGAAAGGGATGCTATCGAGAGCTACCGAACAGGCTTCCTCCTCAGCACGCAGGCACAGCTTCAAATGCTGACACGCTTCCTTTACACCCTGGAGACCTAATTCAGCACATCATCATTAGCATCAGCTATTCTACCCACAAGCACATTAAATCACCAATTCATCTAGCACTGATGCTGCCAGTGACTCACATTCTTTCAAGGGTGTAAGATAAATTATGTTCTTCTCTACATCTGACCTCAAGCCCAGACCAGAACTAACAGCTCCACAAAGGGTTCCCTTTCTTAGTTATTTTACGTGGACAAGATCTACGCTCTCCAATTCTCACAGCCGGGACTAAATAAGGCCCCGGTGAATGAATTAATTGTGATTGTGGAGATGCACGAGGCCTGAGAGAGTCGTGGACCACGGATATGTCAACCAGTGCAGGCCCTTCATAGGGAGGCGGGCTTGAGGATTGCCAAACCAGGCCCATTAAATATAAACGAGGAAAGCCGACTCAGTGCCTACAGACATAGTGCGTTGTACAGGGGAAAGCACAGGCCTCTAGGGGCCTCCCTGGAGGAATCTGCAAGTTGGGGATGGAGGGCTGAATCATTGGGGCTAACATACTATGCCTTCCACACACCTCCCAATTCAAAAGGGTCAGCACTAGCTGTCGGTGGTCGAACTATTCCAAGTGAGACCTTGGAATCAAGGGCCTGAAACAGCAGGATGACATTATATCAGTTATTATCAATATTAAGGCTTGTGTTGATATAACAAGTAATATCCTTCTTGATTCCCGGAGTCAATACCAAGATTTGCCCTTTCACACTGTAGACCACAAAGGTCTGTCACTGGATGGCACTTTCAGCGCTGTAGAACACTACGAGCTCCTGTGTTTATGTACGGTGTTAGTATAGTCGCACAAGGTGACGTGATAGAGCGAGAGGCCGCTGCAGTACCAGTCCAATCGCCAGGAATGTTTTCTGGTGGGTTCAGTTTAAACAAAGGGCTTGATTTAATCTAGGTAGACGGGTTACTCTGTCACAACAGTGACGTATAGCCCGTCCGCTGAAATATATATCCCATTATATCCTATGGGATTTATATTTCGGCGGACAGGATATCCGTCACCGTTGTGACGGAGTAGATCTTGGCGGATGGGTTACTCCGTCACAACAGTGACAGATATCGCATCCGCTGAAATATATATCCCATTATATCCTATGGGATTTATATTTCGGCGGACAGGATATCCGTCACCGTTGTGACGGAGTAGATCTTGGCGGATGGGTTACTCCGTCACAACAGTGACAGATATCCCATCCGCTGAAATATATATCCCATTATATCCTATGGGATTTATATTTCGGCGGACAGGATATCCGTCACCGTTGTGACGGAGTCGATCTTGGCGGACAGGTTACTCTGTCACAACAGTGACGGATATCCCGTCCACCGAAATATAAATCCCATAGGATATAATGGGATTTATATTTCGGCGGACAGGATATCCGTCACCGTTGTGACGGAGTCGATCTTGGCGGACAGGTTACTCCGTCACAACAGTGACGGATATCCCGTCCGCCGAAATATAAATATATAAAGATGTAAATCAGGCCCAAAGTCTCTTAGTCTGCTTATACTCAGAGTGTGGTGTGATTCTCTGTCAGTACTCACATCCGGTGCCACCAGTAAGAGTTCTCCTTAGCAAAACATGCACTTAAAATGACATTTAGAAGTGTGCGTCAGCAGGTTACACTCCTCTTAAAGTCAGTTGCAGATACACAGTATAGTTTAGTTTTATTCCTGTGTTTATGTGAAACGAACCATGAGATCCGTACCAAGAAAAAACAACAAACTGTAGAACAAAACAACTCTTTTCATAGGCAGATCTACAAAGGAATAATTACTGTGATGTTGAAAAGGTAGAAAAGTACCCAGAAATAGCCAGATATTTCTAAAAACACATACTGGAAAATGTGGTCTCTTTTCACAACTGTAAACAAAAGAAAAAGTTTGGAAATCAGCAAGAGGTGTGTGTCAGGTCAGAGACGGGTGTCTGGGGGACGAGTGTCGGATCTCCACATTCTATATAGATTTTTATTTACCCGCGGTCCTTGTATTGAGAGGCCAAACTTTGAAGGTGAGACTGAGTGTGACCCACAGACGTTCAACTCCTGGCCTCTCAACTGATGAGGCCTTCACAGACCGGATGGAACTTTGCAGCGTTCCCTCCTCCAGTCCTCGCTCCTTGAAACCCATTGGCATAAGAGATCCATGTTACATTGATTCTCTCTTATGGGGTGCAGGTACCACCCTGAGAAGGACGGGGCATGGACAACTCCAGGTAAGTGAAATATTTAAAACACGTGGCAACACTTGCTGATATACTGTCCTCACCTCCTGACTGTCATGATGGCAAATGTTGGCTCAGGAGTGCTAGCTAATGTCAGACATTGCAAAGTTCACTTCTCTACCCCAGCTCTTGCTCTCTAACCGCTCTGAGGACAAACACAACTCACACATACTGATGAATATCTAATGCTTACAGTCTGAACTAATAGTGGTGCTACCAACACAGACTTTATCAAAAACGAGTAAAAAAAATGAGGCACTTTTTCTGCCACTGCAAGGATTATATAATTGGAACTTGGACACTCCCTAATCCATCATATGTAGCATAATCTGGCAATCTTAACTAGAATTAGTAACTAGTTTCAGTGGCAGCTAGAGCTATAAAAATATGGTGGGGCACGACGGCGCCAAACTCACTTTAAATACTACTCCCCCGGGTGTGGCACTTCTCTCCCCGATCAGCGTCCTCAAGCAGGAAAGGGAAGGACTTCCTTCCTGCTCAGTGGCATGCCAACAGCCAATCCTGGAGCTGCTCTCATGCTGTTTTCAGCATGAAAGCAGCTCCAGGATTGGTGGGAGCAGGCTAACCCAGCGCTCATTTTGAGGCTGGGGGCCTGTGCCAGCAATCCTCTGGCTGTATCACAGCCATGGGATTGCTGGGTCTACAGTGCACATGTCAGGCTGGCTGTAGCAAACCAGCCGGCTATCTCAACATGCGCACTGCAGGGGCAGCTGTAATCCTGCAATTGCAGGATTCAGTCCCGGCCCCTGCCCTCGCACTGCAGCGTTTAAGTAAAATGGCATTTACTTGCCATTTTACTTCTTCGTGTGTGCCTGCTGCGCTCGCAGCAGGCGGGGCGACGCTCCACCCGCTCCTGGGGAGGAGCTGCCCCTGACTAGTTTGCACAGGCCTAAAGGTACATAAAATGTTATATAGGAAACATAAATGCACCTCCTCACAGTCTAGAGAGGTTACCCGCCTGCCTTTTAACAGTTAAACATTGCATTAAGGCATAAAAAAGGCGGGAATCTCCCTCCAGCCAATCACATCTGAGACTGGGCAGTTCTTGCGTCTGTCCCATGGTTCTCTCTCTCTCTAGCTCACACAGTCCATTAAACAGTCTTGCTTCACTAATGAAGCCATTTCATTTTACATCACAATATTCTCAATACAATGGTTGATAAGTTTTAAAGTACTTCCTGCTCAACTGTGATGAGATGTTTGTGCCAAGAATCGGTAAAGCTGTTCGTTAAACACCCCAACAATGTGAACACAGAAGAAACCCCACCTCCAGGGTCAGCTGTTAGAAGCGAAATGGCTTGTGCAAAATAAATGAGGTGGACACTTTATTTTAAAATGTGACACTGAACAGGCTATGACTGCATGTTTTCCTCAAGGTCATTTACTCTGTGAGTATTATAACGGAGGTCCTATGGTTCAGCTGAAGGCAAACACATTAGCTGTAGTTGAATCATCTTATAGAAATGTTAGCTGAATATGTATAGCTTCTTTCCTTAAATTGAACATCTGGATTTTCTAAAACATTGGGGCATGGGCTGTATCAAATTATACGTTTTTTTAGAATGTTATAATAGATAATTAATAATGCTACAGAAAGTGCTTCAAAATCTTCCTTTATTCGCGAAATATGCCACATAAATTTCCTTTGCTGCATAATTCTTCCAACTGATCCATATGGATTGCTGAGGCCTTTTCACATAATTCTGTGGCAAATTATATATCTCAAAATATTTGTGCGCTCTAGGCCACATTTAATGCACTGACGTGCGCAAAGCTTCCCAGACATACTAGCTTTTTGTGCTTCAAAATAACAAAAATCCCAAAAAAGTGTGCAGCAAACTAACACCTTCACAGTAAGTTGATGTATAAATTAAAGAGCCAGACAGTTTTAGATGTGGCCTAGGCTAGAGACAGCTTTAGTTTCTCGCCAGCTTCCTATAATCACAAGCATTGGTGAAGCCAATCAGTCTGGCGTTGGCTATCAGCCTTCTGTTTAAGGCAAGGTTGTTTTGTTTTGCCAAGGTTTTTATAAAATGTGGTTGTTGAAACTGCTGGGCCCTCGCCAATATTAAAAATAAAAAAGCAGATTTTTTTACATAAAAACACATAGGGCCTGATTCCGATGCGGTTAGGAAAGCATTCCCACCTAGGGCCCGATTCCGATGCGGTTAGGAAGGCCTCCTAATGGCATTTGCTCCTTCCGAATCGGATCGGGAACGTGTTGGCCGAGGGCCAGATTACGATGGGGTTAGGAACATAGGCTCCAATAGAAGTCAATGGGAGTCCAACCAAATCGTATCTGGAAGCATCCAGATGCATCATACTCGGTCGGTCGGACTCTCCCGATCCGAGTCGGTCGGAAACCATTTCCAAACCGATTCGATCGGGAAGATTTCCTAACCGCATCAGAATCGGGCCCATAATGCCATAGTAGCCCCCGGCACTGAAGTGAACTACTTTGTGTCAGGATGCGCTCCTTGTGGAAGTGAAGAATGCCATCACTCAGACTGAAGTTAGCCAATAACTATAAAGGGCGACCCATTGCCCCACATGTATAATGTTGTGTGCAGAAGAAAAATATGAACGACACAACAAAAGTCCAATGGGTGCAGAAGATTGACTGAAAGCCTTTATAAGTTAGAACATTCTATATATATTTACGAAAATCAAAAGGTCTTGGCTGACGCCAGGCATAAACAAGCATTGGCAAAGTCAATAGTTTGGGCATTGGCTGCCAGCCTTTTGGCATAGTCAATGCTCGTTTTGTTTAGTCACGGTTTACGTGAAACTTTATAGTGGTGGAAACCGCCGGGCCCTCATCAATCTATACAAAAGTGGCTGAAAGCAAAAATATTTTTTATCTCACAAGCACACATTGCTATAGCGGTTCATCGCACTTAAGGGAACTACTTTGTGTATAGATGTGCTCCATGTGATAGAGCTACATGCTGTCACTCACAGTGAAGTTAGCCAGTGGCTGAAGTGGGCCGACCCACAGCCCCATGCTGTATGCAGTAGTATATGGAAGTAAAATGTGAATGACAACAAATCAAATCAAAAGGTCTTGGCTAACACCAGACCTAAACCAATATACACACACATACATACACAGAGGACCTTTGGGTTAGCCCTCTTCATTCATTGGTCTGTTCAAATGTCTTTCACATTTTTCTTTGACCCTTCACACCATACAGCATCGTGCAATGCATTAGCTTCTTCAACCATTGGCCCACTTGTTTCGTTAGTAGCAGCATTTTTCCTGATCATATGTGCACTGTTGCCTGAATGTAATGCACTTCAGTGCCAGGTTTAATGGGCCAACACTTTACTTTTGAATGCTCTCTTTTTATTTCTTCATGCTTTCTCCACTGATGTATTTTTCCTTTCATTCCCCTTTTTTTAGGCCACAGCCTACTGGTTTGCTAACGACATGTATGTATGTATATAATTTATTGCATATGATTAATTAAAATCTTTACAAAAACACACACAAGTAAAACTGCAGTGCATAAAAACAAAAAGAACAGTTTTTCAAGTTAAAAATTGCGGGTGACCTATATCAGTCTATAGGTCCTTACATGAATTAAAGACATGCATTTAAACCATTGGATCCACCCACCACCCGCGAGTCTCACCCAGATTGCTTCTGCGTTTTGTTTAAGGTCCTCCGGGCTTAGGGTGTGCACAGTCAGATGCTGGTTTGAGGGGCAGGTGTTTCGGGTCTCGATGATCGGAAGATCGTGAACAAATCAGAGCTAGCTATGGAAGCCACTTGTATTCTGATACTGTTCAATCGAAGCCCTCTTAACTCTATGAGAGGAGTAAAGCAACTTGGCGGACTCCTAAGCTCTTATAGAGAATAGCCTTAGGTTAAGTTACTCCCGGACAAAAATACATTTAAAATTATGTTAAAAAATTTCCAGTAGCTGGTCAAAACCATGACGTCAACAGAGTTAAAACAAAGTGGTAGAGAGTCCTTAAGTGTGCGGCTTCCGTATGATTAAAGCAGGGGTTTCAGATGAGTACAGCGAAAGGTCAAAAATTTTGGACAGCAAAGAAGATGGGTGAAGTATTCTTTCTTGTAGCTACAAAGTCTACACTTTGAAGTGATAATAGCTTCGTTCCTCCACTGCTGTTGAAGATCTTTGATTGGGAGAGCCACAAATCTTGCAACCATGATGTTTCTCCTACATACCCTGCTTGATAGTTCTATCAAATAATGTCGTAAACGCAGAGTTGCGTATGAGGGGAGGATATTTTGAACTGTTCCTCTTGCTGCAGGGTTTATGAGCTTCCCTAGATTTTGCCGTAACCTCTTTTTTTATTCATTGTTTTAGTGAGGAGTACGGTAGACTGCCAGTTCTTGTTCTATCTAAATCAAGCACTATCTCTGACCGTGCCTGGTTTAAATATGCACCATTCCCCTCCAATCTGCACCACTCTACTCTATTCCACTGCATTCTAAGCTACTGCACTCTACGCCAATCCACTCTGCACTACTTTACTCAAAACCAATACACTCTACACATCTGAATTTTACACCCCTATACTCTGCTCTGCAGCACTCTACTCTATGCCACTGCACTGTACTCCACTCTACTATATACCATTGCACTCTATGTCACTCAACTCTACACCACTCTAATCTACTCTGCACCACTCAACCACCACTCTACTGGCCAGTGCACTCTAAGCCAATCTATTATGCATCAGTGCACTCTATGACACTCTACGCTGCAACACTACAGTCTATGCCACTGCACTCTACTCTGCACCACTCTACTCTACGCCACTCTATTGCACTCTACTTCAATGGACTCTACGCCACTCCACTCTACACCAATCCACTCTAAGCCACTCTAATCTACTGTGCACCACTGCACTCTATGATAGTGCTCTCTATGCCACTTCACTTTACACCTCTCTACTCTACTCTGCACCACTCTACTCTGTGCCAATGCACTCTACCACACTATACTATGCACCACTGCACCCTTTGCCACTGTACTCTACACCACTCCATTCTGAACCACTTCACTCTACGCCAGTGCACTCTATGCCACTCCACTCTACCCTGCACCACTCCACTCTACCCTGCACCATACCACTCTACACCACTTCACTCTACTCTGAAACAATATACTCTATGCAGCTGCACTCTACGCCACTTCACTCTACACCTTTGCAATCTAAGCTGCACCACTCCATGCCACTCTACACTAAACCACTGCACTCTACGCCAATTTACTTCACACCACTTTACTCATAACCAATTCACTGCACACCAAATACTCTGCACCACCTCACTCTATGCCACTATACTCTATTCTGCAACTCTCTATGCCACTGAACTCTAAGCCACTTGATGCTATGGCACTCTACACCATTATGCTCTATGTCACGGCACTCTACACCACTCTATTCTACATCACTCTACTCTATTCCACTGCACTCTGCGCCAATGCACTCTACGCCAATGCACTCTACATCACTGCAATCTACACAACTGCAATCTACACAACTGCACTCTTTGTCACTGCACTCTACGACATTCTACTCTGCAAGACTGCACTCTCGGCCACTGAACTCTACTCTGCACCACTTAACACTACACCACTCTATGCCACTGCACTCTACGCCACTCTCATCCACTCTGCACCTCTGCATGCCATGCCACTGAACTCTACACCACTCTACTCTACGCCTCTGCACTCTATTCCACTCTACTCTACATCTCTGCACTATACCCTGCACCACTCCACTCTACACCACTCTACTCTACTCTGAAACAATCTACTCTACTCCACTGCACTCTAGGACACTCTACTCCACTCTGCACCACTCCACCCTGCGCCACTCTATGCCATTGCACACTACGCCACTGCAATCTAAGCCACTGCAATACTCCACTTTTCTCTGCATCACTTTACTCTATGACAATGCACTCTATGACAGTCTACTCTACGTCACTGCACTGTACGCCAATGCACTCTAAACCACTTTACTCTAAACCACTGCACTCTATGCCACTGCACTCTACACCAATCTACTCTGCACCATTGCATTTTATGCCACTTCACTCTAGTCCACTCTACGACACTACACTCCATGATACTCCAATGTATGACATTTTACTCCACTCTATGACATTCTACTCCACTCTATGTCGCTCGACTCTACAACTCTCTACTCCTCTCTATGCCACTCTACAACACTACTCCAATCTACGACGCTCTACACACCTCCCTCTACGCCACTTTACTCCACTCTATTCTATGACACACTTCTACACTCTACTCCACTCCACTCGTCCACTCTATGCCACTCCTTGCCTCTCCACTCTACAACTCTCTACTCCACTCTATACCTTTCCACTCTACCACATCACTCCACTCTATGCCACTTCACTCTACAGCAACCTACTCTGCTTTACGCCACTCTACTCTACAACACTCTACACCACTTTGTGCAACACCTCCTACGCCTTTCCACTCTGCTCTATGCCACTCAACGACACTCTATTTGTGGCACGCCGTGCTTAACTTCACATGTTTAAAGCTAAAGCGATGCATGCCGTGAATGCGGCCGCCCACCTTTCTTTTCTATGTATTTACTTTTGTATCATTCACAGCATGCCACGCTTTCGCTTTAAACATGTGAAGCTATAGCATGGCGTGCTGCGAATGCTACAAAAGTAAATAATCATTAATAAGCATAGCAATTTACAACGCCAATAGCTCTGACATTCACAAATGCGAGACCAATTGCATTGCAAATGCTTGTTCTAGACTGGTGTCTTTTCTTTAGACTAGTTTGAAACGAATCCGCCATAAGCAAAATCTTTTTTATAAGAATATTAAAACAATTCATCATCTGAGCACAGGAGAGATGCCCTCAATGGATTTAAACTGAGAAAGACATTTCATTTTTGTCAAGTGAAAAAACTCTTTTTATACAATCCAGTCTGCCATGGTGTCTACAAATCGGGCCTTGTGGTAAACTTCCACATTTTGTATTCATACAGGTACCCGGACTGCAGGCTCCTGGGACACACTGCAGGTCACAGCCATGTACATCCCCTTTTCACGCATAATCTCCGGTGCAATCCAACTGCCCCTCAAAGACACGGAGCCCGAGAGGCTTTCCTGCCTGTGTCTGATAAGACACAATAGAACACAAGGTGGGTTTTGTAAGCTCTTTTGAGCTTGTGTGATGATTTCTTTAGAACATGACTCATCTTCTTTTGACTTACAGTTTGTGACACAATGAACCTTTCACTTCCTCTGCTGTTATTCCCCTTTCAGCTGCTTGAGATATGCTTTCCTTGTCGCACACGTGACGTCACCTCAGCCGGTGGAGCAGTGACATCACCAACAGGTGACAAAGAGGAGGGCTGTGTGTTTCCACGAGGTGGGGTTTGTGACAGGAGAAGCTAATCAGCACATTGACGCCAGAAGACAAAAAGGTTCACGCTATAGTACTAAAGACCTTAGCATACCTACACAGACCATTGCTCAACAAAATAAGGTCATCCCCAGAAGGGGTCTATAAGGGAAGGAAGCTGGGCGTGAAGCCTCCTACTTTTATTCGTCGCGTTGTATTATTCGCTGTTACAAGTTCCACAAGTGGCTGGTGGTCGGCTTAGACACTGGACTGCCCATCGCTCCAGCATGAGTCTGAGCAGCACATCTCTGGCTCTTTGCCAGAGTCGCCCTTGCGGCATAGTACCGACGCTTATGCAGAACTCATCGCAATGCCGGTTGTATCGTCATAAGGTGCTAACCTAATGCTACTGTTTGAGAGTTGGAGAAAAGCCAGCGATCATCGTGCCGGGGGTTTGGCGAGAAGACGTGTCCTACAGAAGACCTGGACATTACCACCCAGGTCTTTAAAGACGAAACTGCAGTCACCTCTCGCTTGTTGTGTTAGCATTGAGGACGAGATCTTGTATTTGCTTCAAATATGATGTGTAATGGGTAACTTAGCCATGACCATATTGAGACCCTGGTGCCTGTCCCAACCAATCAGATTCTTTGGAAAGAACTTCTAAAAATGAGTTTGGGACATAAACCAATGTCAGGGGCATGAAGAACAGAAAAGGAGTTCTCCTAAGTTCACTCAGGGCAGTAGCAGTTACTCAGGAACCCCTGAATGCCAACACAGGAACTGAAGGCACTGATACGGATTTTCCAGTGGGGTCAGGGGTTTGTCCAGATGCTAAAGAATGCGGTGAACAATCCCTTCAAATTCCCCATCTTGATGGCCAGGTACTTTGAAAAGATACACTCTGTAGTGTTGTTACTGAATTCTACTACTGGCTCATTGGAGGCTCCGACTACTGGCATGTGACGCATTGGTTGGTGATGTTAGCTAAGGTGTTACAAGCCTGTGATACTGACAGCAGGAGAGACTGGGGTACACTGCATATAATGGGGTACACTGCAAATAAAGGGGTACACTGCAAATAATGTGGATGAAATTCAAGATAAAGGATGGGCACAGTGCATGTGCCACCGGCCACCAGGTAACTGGCAAGCAGGCACGGCAGGCTAAAACCCACAGATTGTCAGCAGAGACCGTGACTAAGACATCTAAATAGGGCATTAAACAATAATTAGTCATAACCATATTAGCACCAGTGAAAATGAAGGCGTTTGCGTCACAATCCTGTGATAGATGAGTTAAGAAAGAAAAATGGGGTTGCACCAATGAAAAGTTTATCAACACTCTCATTTGCCAGATGTTTGCTGAGCCTATGACCTGACTGTAACCTGAACACAAGGTTAGAACGCAATTTCCACAACTCTGGAACCAACCAGAATTTAGTGAAGTTAGGAACTGCTGACAAATCTCATCATTCAAAAAGGCTCCTTTCCCAACAGGACCTTAATCCGACAATGCAACCAGGAGTCAGGTCTCTTACTGATCACGCTTCCTAAAATGAGGACACATCGATGACCCTTTAACAGTGATGTAAAACCCTCCCCTGAAGACGCCATCTTAGGTGAGTCAACTCCTGCCCCAAAGATGCCATCTGTAGAGCACCACAGTCAACCGCAAAATGGGCCCTATGTGAGCACACTAGTGAACAGTGTCATTCTTAAGGAATTTGGGCTGAGATCACAGTCTTTTAGGGGTTTTATTTTGTCCTGACATCGAGGTTTGGGGATCAGCACCCTTGATGCTCAGCCCTTTTCAACGTCTTCTGGTTACGGGGCACGCTCTGAGGATAGAGCTAACCTGCGACTGTCACTTAGAGAACAGGATAATGCATGATTGAGTAGAAGTTCCTTAAGCACACAACCTGAACTGTTACCACAAGACACCACACATGGAAAGGACCGATGATGAGCCCCCTTTAAACTCTGTCCCAGGACATTACAAGTTTTTATGTTCAGAAAACTCCTGCGTCCTAAGGTGTTGGGCAAACAGCATGTCGTATCATACCAGACTATTCAACACACTGATCCATTCCACAGACGCCAGCTCGCGTAAGATGCTCAGCTACGTCTCACACCTTTAGCACAGCTCTGAGGACAATCCCATGGAGCCCCTTTTAAGAGTCGAACCCCGACAGGCTGGATCAGGCCTAGTAAGAAGGATCTTCCACATTGGAGGAGTCTGTCCCACGTCTTTATCAATGGTACAAAGCTGGGAGTCTTCCTGAAACCATTCCACCCCTCTCAAAGTTATTATTGTATGAATCACTTGTACTGAACCCCACCTCCAAACTATCTTAAAATTCAGGCCTAAACAGGCAAAGAACATGATGATACGTAGGTTTTGATAAGTGTACCGGCGCGGCGTTACAGGCCCAGTCTTGTTCAAAGCAGAAGATGCCGGCACCCATCAGTGCTTCAGAACTCTCACAACCTTAGCGACAATCAAAGCTCGAACTCACACACACAAACTTCAAATATATCTCAACTCTGCATGTTTTGAAAACTAAAGCTCACGCGTGGATCACCTATTTAATGTGTACGTTCTGGCAGACCTGGCCAAGCCCTGATATAGGTTTTTGGGATTGACAAAACATAAACTCCCAACGTCCAGGTCACACCCTCACACTCCTAAGCCTGTCTCATGTCGTACAATATGCATATGCCATGCCACCCCAAGCCCCGCGCTCCCACCATGACCCTGGCCAGAGAGAACACCTTCTCGTGTGATGGGCATGGTCAATCTTTCTCACCCATTTAAGACACAGGTTTTTGGAAATGTACTTGTGGTACACTCTTGTATCCCAGTCTAACAAGCTCATGCCACGCACATGTCCCATCATGCCTCTCACCTTTAACACTGTATAGATGTCCTCCCTCCATGGGTGAGGGTCAGGGATGCCCTGCATCTCCCTCCGCTTCCACGTAACAATAGTCTGCATACTAAACCCCCATTCACAAAAAGGGCAAAGCTCCAGCCTTACCCCACCCCACCCTCCTATCAGGCACAAGCATTGTGAACAAGTACCTGACAGTCAAATCACGAGTGCTCTGGTGATTTTGTAGTCCCTCAAGCCTTGAAATGCAAGCACTTGAGTGGAAGCGGAAGCATACACCCAAACAGCCAATGGCATTTGGTGAAAGATGAATACTCCACAGGGCGGAGCTAAGAAGTGATTCACAATGTCTCAAACTAATGGCTGACAAAGGTTGGTTGAACAAAGTCAATGACTTGAGGGGGTGGGCCCAAAGTCTGCACTATGTATATTGTAAGCAATAGGCCTGTTTCACAGCTATGTTGTCACAACCCGACCTAAATGGAATGTAGTTAGTGCAACACATCTTGATAAGAGAAAAAACAATCTCAAAATAGTTGGATCAGTAGTGTTCAAAATAAATGTGTTTGGATACAGGATGGCAGCACCCATGTTCACAATTCTGCTGTTGATTCACAGATGAGGAACTGTGCTCACTGACTACTGTAGGCGCTCTCCAGGTATGCCGCAGTCGGGTCTTATGGAAAATGTAAGAACTGGAGCAGTCGGGCTTTATGCAGAAGTCACTCTAGAGAACTCAGGTCATCAGAAGTACTTCCGGTCTGTGCCTTCTGCCCATGGTCTAGAACCCTATGCTAGCGGGAACGCTGCGGTACAAGTGTGCAGTTAGCTCTCACTGTGTGCGCCGCGCAGACCTCTTAATGGTCTGGCTCAGAGATGTGATCATTTTAATGATTGAACGATGGCCTGGATCAGCAGATCATGGACAGAGCAAGAGATTGATCTCTGGGGACGAAATAGGGCAACAAAATGGCCGCTCCAGACGCAAATATTGACTTGTAAGGGACGTCCTTGGGGCGCCGTTCCAGTGCGTGCTGAATAACATGGGCATCACTGCTACCCAATACGTAAAGGGCACTGAGTGTATCTGAGAGTATCGTCCGCGTAAGAGAGACATCACACTCCTATCGAAGGCTGAGTGGAGCAAGGGAGTAGCCAGAAAATTAAAATACCCCCCCCACACTTTCACCCAAAGCTCTTATGACACCAAGTAAGCGAAGCAAGTCATCACACTCCTCCCCAGAAGAGCTTGCTTTTCTCTTCCATCGAAGAATCATCCATTCATCCTTTCATCCTTCAATCCACCCACTGACATCCACCATTTCATCTGTACATTCTGTCATCTATTCAGTCTTTCATCCAACATTCAGTCTGTCACCATTCCTTCCATCCATCTGCCTATCAATATCCAAACCTATCTATCAAACATATCCATCCATCCATCCTTTCACTTATCCATTCCCATTTCATCCATCCATCTTTTCAAATATCCATCCTTTGGGTCATCCATCCACCCTTTCATTCATCCAACCATCCACCCTTTCACTCCATCCATTCATCCATTCTCCCTTTCATTCATCAATCCACCCTTTAATTCATCGATCCACCCATCCTTTCACTTATCCATTTACCCTTTGACCCATTCATCCACACTTTCACTCATCCATCCTTTCACTCACTCATCCGTCAATCCACCCTTTCACTCATCCATCCATCCATTCACCCTTTCATTCATCCATCCGTCCACCCCTCCATCTAGGCACCCATTTACCCTCTCTTTCACTGATCCATCCATTCTTTTACTCACCCATCCTTACATACATCCTTTCACTCATCCAGCCACCCTTGCACTCCGGCCATTCATTCAGCTTTTCACTCCATCCATCCAACCAGCCATCCATTTATCAATCTATCCATCTACCCTTTCACTCATCTGTCCTTGCTTTCAATCACTCATTCATTCATCCATCCACCCATTCTTTCTCTCCCCTCCATCCACCCTTTCACTCATCCATCCATTTGCCCCTTCAATAATCCATCATCCATCCTTCTTCCCATTAACTCATCCATCCTTACATTCATCCTTTCACTCATTCATGCATCTATCCATCCATCCATCCTTTCACTAACCCATCCATCCACCATTTCACTGGCACATCCATCTATTCATCACTTGAATAGTCTGGAGCACACCCATATTATTTCTCACTTGTTCTTTTCTGAATTCATCAAGTTCGGCGTGCATGCACCCTTATAATGCTCCGTTCCAGAAAGCACTTGTAATGATACTTCCAAAAATATGGACCCGCCTTTTGTAGCTCCAAAAGGGTTGCACAGCCTTATGCACTAGTGTTTAAATTTCTTCCACTTAAACCACAGTAATCAAGTCTTTATTCTTGTTAATCACGCTTTTATTCACAGTTAATCCATCACGCCAAAGACTCGGAATTCCACAATCTTATGCATGTTGCTTATTCCAAAATTGCCCATCCAGGCCTATTCTAGAACAGTTAAACAGATTTCCGAGTTCTTCTATTTACGATCTCTACACCCAATGCATTTCGGTTTATTTTAAACCTTCTTCAGGGGTATCTGTAATATGCAAAAGATATATATACGTCTGTCAGTCACAAGATCATAATAATAATAACATCCAATCATTGATTAAATCATGTAACGATAACATGTAAAAATCATCTTAAATAACCCCGCGATAAACTGAAACATAATGTGAATAAATCCACCCCTCTGCTCCCACCCGTGTAACATCCAACAGACAAAAATGCGTTTGTACTTGTGTCATTATTAATGTGCCCCACGTTTTTAACCCAAATTGTTCTACAGCAAACAACCCCATATTTCCACCAAACTCATATAGTGCGCTCATCGCTGTATGTAAACTCACCCCCACACCCCATTCTTGTCACTTCTCCCATTATCCTTTATATAAGCTCTTACATACCTGATGTAATCTGCTTTTGCAAGCGCCTTGTTCTTCCCATGCGCGCACAACATAACTGAATAACCACCCAATGCTCACTCACTAACTTAAAAACTACGTTACCAACCCCACCTGCGAACACCATAATTAGCACGTATTGCGTCCACATTTGCCCGCTCCACCGAAACTCCTTGTTTAAAGCAATACCACCCATATCCTAAATCGTGTGCTTGAAAATAATTCACATCCTCATTTAATCTCAAAATCAACACATGCGTGAATCCCCGTAACATGACCTCATGTCCAATAGTCACTTAATACATATAAACTCCTTCATGAGAGTTATCGACATTGAATTATTTTCAAGCACACGATTTAGGATATGGGTGGTATTGCTTTAAACAAGGAGTTTCAGTGGGGCGGGCAAATGTGGACGCAATACGTGCTAATTATGGTGTTCGCAGGTGGGGTTGGTAACGTAGTTTTTAAGTTAGTGAGTGAGCATTGGCTGGTTATTCAGTTATGTTGTGCGCGCATGGGAAGAACAAGGCGCTTGCAAAAGCAGATTACATCAGGTATGTAAGAGCTTATATAAAGGATAATGGGAGAAGTGACAAGAATGGGGTGTGGGGGTGAGTTTACATACAGCGATGAGCGCACTCTATGAGTTTGGTGGAAATATGGGGTTGTTTGGTGTAGAACAATTTGGGTTAAAAACGTGGGGCACATTAATAATGACACAAGTACAAACGCATTTTTGTCTGTTGGATGTTACACGGGTGGGAGCAGAGGGGTGGATTTATTCACATTATGTTTTAGTTTATCGCGGGTTATTTAAGATGATTTTTACATGTTATCGTTACATGATTTAATCAATGATTGGATGTTATTATTATTATGATCTTGTGACTGACAGACGTATATATATCTTTTACATATTACAGATACCCCTGAAGAAGGTTTAAAATAAACCGAAATGCATTGGGTGTAGAGATCGTAAATAGAAGAACTCGGAAATCTGTTTAACTGTTCTAGAATAGGCCTGGATGGGCAATTTTGGAATAAGCAACATGCATAAGATTGTGGAATTCCGAGTCTTTGGCGTGATGGATTAACTGTGAATAAAAGCGTTATTAACAAGAATAAAGACTTGATTACTGTGGTTTAAGTGGAAGAAATTCAAACACTAGTGCATAAGGCTGTCCAACCCTTTTGGAGCTACAAAAGGCGGGTCCATATTTTTGGAAACATTCATCTATTCAACCATCCATTCATCTACCCTTTCACCCATTCATCCATCCTTTCACTCACTTATCCACCCACCCTTTCACTCATCCATTCTCCCTTTCACTCATCCATCCGTTCTCCCTTTCACCCAGCCATCCATCTACCCTCCCTTTCACTCATCCATCCATTATTTCACTCACCCATCCACCCTTTCAACCTGTCCATCCATCCATCATCATCCATTCTTTCACTCACTCACTCATCCATCCATCTAGCCCCTCATCATCCATCCACCCTTTCACTCATACATTCATCCTTTCACTCATCCATCCATCCATCCATTTATACATCCTTCCTCCCTTTCACTCATCCATCCTTTCATCCATCATTTCACTCATTCATTCATGCATCTATCCATCCTCCCTTTCATCCATCCATCCACCTACCTTTTCATCATCTATCCTTTTACTAACTCCTCGTCCATGCATCCTTTCATCATCCATCCACCCTTTCACTCATCCATCCATTCACCTGTTCATTCATCCTCCATCCTTTCACTTATCCATCCATCTATCTTCTCATCCTCCATCCACCCTTTCACTCATCCATCCACGCTTTCATCCATCCATCCTTCCTCCCTTTCACTCATCCATCCTTACGCCCATCCTTTTACTCATCCATCCATCCTCCAGACACAAGAGGCCCATCAAGAACCCCAGCCCTGCTGCTAAAGCGTGGGGGAGAGGGGGGAGGATAGGATGGGGGGTTCACGACGCCGCTGGTCAGTGGAGCAACACAACACGGACTAAAGCACACCCCAAAAATGACTTTCAGCTTCTAGCTTATTCCTCATCCTCCAGAACACGCATTTATTTCAAAAAGGATCCCCCACACCACGCGACAGGAGCTGTGGGTGCTACTTGACGTTAGACCACTCACTGCTTCCGATCAAAAAGACGACGACAGCAGCAAAATTTGCATTCGATCTTCAGCCTAAAATCAGACTCGTGTTTCCACCGCGTGTCTGCACTGGGTACATGCCTACGCATAGCCATAGCTCTGGAAGTCCTCTCCCGCAAGACCTCTCCATGTCCGCTAGAAGCGGAGCAGCACGCAGCCGCGCGCCTGATGTCACGCGTACGTGGCTCTGACCTGATCACGCACACCCTGGTGTCATTAACAGCCACCCCAGGGCAGCACCATCCAGAATCAAAACAGGGTCAGTGAACTGCATTGAGCAAATCCTGAACCTTCCTCTCAAACTGACTGTACTCGGTGCCCGGACATGCTGCACTCTCAAGTGAGAGCGCCTACCTCAGTCATCAAACTAGGAAAAGAGAGGCACTTCCATCCACCAACACTTTAGGAAAAGCGAGGCACTTCAATCCATCCAACACTCTAGGAAAAGAGAGGCACTTCAATCCATCCAACACTCTAGGAAAAGATAGGCACTTCAAACCACCAACACTTTAGGAAAAGTGAGACATTTAAATCCACCAACACTCTAGGAAAAGAGAGGCACTTCAATCCATCCAACACTCTAGGAAAAGATAGGCACTTCAATCCAACAACACTTTAGGAAAAGTGAGGCACTTCAATCCACCAACACTTTAGGAAAAGAGAGGCACTTCAATCCATCCAACACTCTAGGAAAAGAGACGCACTTCAATCCACCAACACTTCAAGAAAAGAGAGACACTTCAATCCACCAACACTTCAGGAAAAGAAAGGCACTTCAATCCACCAACACTTTAGGACAAGAGAGGCACTTCAATCCACCAACACTTTAGGAAAAGAGAGGCACTTCAATCCACCAACACTTCAAGAAAAGAGAGACACTTCAATCCACCAACACTTTAGGAAAAGAGAGGTACTTCAATCCACCAACACTCTAGGAAAAGACAGGCACTTCAATCCACCAACACTTCAAGAAAAGAGAGGCACTTCAATCCACCCAACACTTTAGGAAAAGAGAGGCACTTCAATCCACCAAAACTTTAGGAAAAGCGAGGCACTTCAATCCATCCAACACTAGGAAAAGAGAGGCACTTCAATCCATCCAACACTCTCGGAAAAGATAGGCACTTCAATCCACCAACACTTTAGGAAAAGTGAGGCACTTCAATCCACCAACACTTCAGGAAAAGAGAGGCACTTCAATTCACCAACAGTTCAAGAAAAGAGAGGCACTTCAATCCACCAACACTTCGGGAAAAGAGAGGCACTTCAATCCACCAACACTTTAGGAAAAGAGAGGCACTTCAATCCACCAACACTTTAGGAAAAGAGAGGCACTTCAATCTACCAACGCTTTACAGCAACCATGTCTGTCCTGCCTGCACTGATGCACCGCAGAAAACGATGGAATAGTCATATTTTACAGCAATTCCTTAATTCTTATATAAAGCACCTCCCTCAACAATGATCACCTTATAGTCCAGTTTTTAGTGGGACCTATTTTCATGTAATTACCTGTTTTTTTTTACATTTTAACAACCAAGCCATGTGCAATCCTACTGTCTGTTTAGGATCTAAGAGGCGAATCTCTGTTTCCTGTTAGGTTATTTACCACCCACTGCAAGAATGGTTTGTCTGCCTCACTATGGTTCCAAGACACTTGTTACCACTACCCATTGCAGAACACAAAGAGGTCTATCAACTGATTTATCTACACACAGGGCCTCAGTTAGCAGAGGGCTGTAACACAACACCGGAGACTTAAGTAAACTTCACTACTACATGAATAATGAAATAACGACAATATCCAGATATAATCATATCTACAAATGTTGCTCTTGTTTCCCAAGTGAAATATTCAACAAAAAGATGAAGACGCCAAAACACATATGATATGACTGTGTCTATGAAGTTCATTCCGTCCTCAGAATTGTCCCCGCGGGGCCACCAGAGCCCTTGAATGACGCCAAGTAGTACATCTTCCCTTTCTATGAGCCGCTGCTAACATGGCGGCGTCCATCTCATTCACTGGTGGCCAGCCACAGAATGAAAGCAGTACCAGTCAGGGCCGTTTCTAGGTGTTTTGCCGCCCTAGGCGAGAATTGAAAAATGCCGCCCCCTCCCTTTTACTACCATCACTCTCAGGCCTGATCACTCTCTCCCCCTGTCATCCAGGCTAGAAGAATTAATGCATTCAGCCCTGTCAAGAATCACGCATCAGGTGTTAGACTAACGCATTTCAGTGTGGTGGTCCGCATCACCGCACTGAAATGCAATGTCACGCCTTATAGTGCCTCAGCTGTCAAGGGCTGGGCAAAGCTGCCAAGGTTTCAGATTGCCATGTGTGACATTTTCATAATTTCAGGCTAATTATGAGTGACATTTTAACGACTATGTGTGACACATTCTCGCGAACAAAATCAAGCAATAAAGACGAGGGAAACATAAATATCAGAAATTAAACCCATATGAGCAAAGAGAAACTCTAAGAGGATCTTAAAACTGTTGCAAAGTACCAGAAATTTAAGAGCATTGACGTAGTGCCCTTGTAACTTGATCATACTGTTAAGCTGGGCAGGACGGCCCGGTGCTGGAGGTATCGTTGTTTTGTCTAGCGTGTGGCGCCACCCACGGCGCTATAAACTAGGCGAATTGCAAGCAGCACTAGTCAACCCGCACAGGCACCCAGACTGCGTGACTGCACACTTCTCAGACTACAGAGGCACGGCAGGCAGCTCGGAATGTACCCAATTGTATAGCACCCATTACAAGTAGCAAGTGTAACTAGATACTGGGCTCTGAGGGCACACTTACTTCTTTCGGAGGCGGGAGGCCAGCAAGCGAACCTGCGCCACGGCAATTAGCGGGCCTCGTGGTGGCCGCATGGAGTCACAGCAAAGGTGCAACTAGAGCCAAATTCCGGGGGGGCTAAGAAAAAATTCGGGGGGGGCTAATTCTTCCAGCAATAGGCAGAGTGGAGATGCAGGGGCTCTAAGAAGGGGTGAAAAAACAACAAAGCCCCATTAACAAGCAAATGGTCTTTTAAAGACCTGTGAAGTACTCGGGTCCGGCTGTGTGTGTGCCCGGGAAGCTGTCTCAGCCCGGGCTGCCACACACGATGGGGGGGGGCTGAAGCCCTTTCAGCCCAATGGGCGTTGCGCGCTCGAGTCACAGCGTGGCAATTCTGGCTCGGCACTGAGCTCTCTGCTGGACAACACACTAGACACACTGTTTCAGCTAGGTCCTTCGGTGGCAGGATATCGGATGTTGGCATGCGGTGCTGCCAATGCCATATTCATTGCCAGGCAGCAGGCCAGTGTGCACCGCCAGTAGCATTGAGCCAGGTGGTTTGAGGCGGGTCGAGTCCATCACAGGAATCGCCAGTATTGGACCCTGATACCGCGGAGGGGCAAGGTGTGTTGCATTGCTCACTCTCTCGGCTTTGCAATCCAGGCACGCAGGTTATCGGTCCCGAGACCAAGCAGTGTGTGACCTCCATGCTTCACCTTATCCCCGCTGCCGTGCGGACCAGTTGCTTTGCCCCTTACCCCCCTCACAGAGTCGGGGCAGCAGCACCTGCTCCAGGCCAGGCGCCCGAGGCAGGAATCGATGAGCGGCTCAGCCAATCCCTGCAAGCGGTGCAATATAATCAGCCCCGCGGCCCTAGTCGCCACCACCCGGGGCTTCTCCCGACCGTCTTACCTCCTATGCAGCACAGGGACGCGTGCTGGGGGCCGCAGGCAACGATATCATCAGCCCCCCTTCCGGGTATCAGTTCTGGGGCGTGACGGCCGTGGCTGGGAGGGAGCCTCTACGGTCTCGCGGCCTTTGTTCCGATCGTAGTGTGGGACAGGCTCTGGCTGGCCCTCTCCGTTTGAGAGGCCTGAGATCTGCCCCTGAGCTGCACTGCGCAGCAGCAGCAGCTCAAAACTTTTGAAGAACTGCTACGGCGACCCGCCTATTGTTTCTGAAACAACTCTCACCGTGACGTCTATTAATTACTTTGTACCACTTTGCAGGCCGAGCTCTAGCAGCTGAGCCAGAGCCCCCAAGCCTGTCAGGAGGACCGCGCTGCCACTGCAGCTGTAACTGGTGCATTATAGCAGCCCCTCTTTAGATATAAAAGAACTTGTATTTTGCCGCCCTCCCCCTTTTGCCGCCCTAGGCGGCCGCCTAGTCTTGCCTAATGGTAGAAACGGCCCTGGTACCAGTATAAAGGGTCGGGAACGCGAGACACCAACTCTAGCATGATTATAGCATATACAACAACTGCCACTATGAAAGACTGCCCCGTGGACACAGATGGTCGCCTGCTCCTGGCTGTTTGTTGCTCATTGTCAAGCCTCAGCCAGAGTGTTACACCTGCTACCGTAGAACCAGGCTACAGAGCAGAGTGATGGTACATGATGAACCTTCTATGGGCAAGGTGCAGGTGCCTCAGCTCACTACCGGTTTCCCTCTTCCACTGAGTGACCCTGTTGTACACACACTATCTGATGGCATCAGCAGTGCTTGGCACCAGCAAAGCAAGTAAAGAAATGCTCAAAGGTGTTTTGTAAGCGCTCACAAATGTTGCAGAGAATGTGTCTGCGGTTCAGGGCACTGGGGTGCTTTAAGTAAGTTCACCCCACAGGATCTAGTGTGGAAAACAGCACCTCTGCTCAGAAGCAGGAATAAAATCTGCCTACAGGTAAGACTGGCGTGGACCACATGTTCCCCATGGTCATTCCTTAATGAATGCCCATGAGCTGCTCATTACAACACATTCCACATCTTCATTTGAAGACACTGACTGCAGTGCCTAATTTGTGCCGGTGGCTGCAGATGGTGGGCACCGGTACTCATTCTTCAGCACCAGTCTTTGATCCACGGCAAGAGAGAAGAAAATGGAGAAAGAAGGAGAAAGGGGAAGGTATGAAAACAGTGACAAATGGAGAAAGTGTAGGTGGTGGAAGAAAGAAGCGTGAGGTGGAAACAAGACTAGGCAGCCTTTTGTATTGGGCAACAGGAGCATTGGGCAGTGCTGATGGCCGGCTCCTGACAAAAACTTTGGCCCCTCCACTTATATTTTTTTTTAGAAATGAAGCACTGGAGAGCGATAGGATGCCATGTCGTCTCTGCTTTCTTTGGTCCTAGGTGGCATCTCCCTGCTGCCCTCTGTAGACATCACGAGCAGTCAGAGGACGCAGTGATCAATAAAGGCTCCTACCGCGAATGACATCACAAGGCGGCCATTTTGGTCAATCATTGACAAACATGGACATATGGTGGTGTTCTCACTGCAGCAGTCATGCCACAAAATACCACAGGAAAGAAAGCCCAAATTATACCATGGGGTTGCCCATAAGGAACACAGACACGTTCCAAAACAATCATAGCAAAACTGGAGGCTGACTGATTCCAAGTGATGCTGGAATGGGCGCGCTGCTCCCAGGAGTCTAATCACACCTCAATCGCTTACACAGATCCGCCTCGTGGGGCCCATTCCCATTCACTGGAGGGCGATCAGAACACATTGTACCCAAATGATTTCACACGGCGCAGTGTCCCCAACATAAGTTATGGCCCTGGTGGAATGGACACTTCACAGCCATTAATTAAGAAGCGACAATGGGGAGCATGCGAGGGGCAAGTGGTGCAGTCACTCGAAGAGGATGGTTGTAAATCCTCGAGCAGCGAGAACCTCTGATCCATGGCTGTGTCACCGGATCATCCAAGGGAAAGGCAGCAAGGGCCGTAGACAAATTCATCACAGCGGTTGCACAGCTAGTGCGCACTACAGATACTTCTGGCAGGTGCTGTCAGGGAAAGGAGCAGTGACACAGTGACAGTGAAATAAAGTATCACATCAATACCCCCCACCCCACCAGATCCTCCAAGGAAAAGGCAGCAAGGGCCCTGGACAAATTCATCACAGCGGTTGCACAGCTAGCGCGCACCACAGATACTTCTGGTAGGTACCGTGACGGAAAGTAGAAAGGAGCAGTGACACAGTGACAGTGAAATAAAGTATCACATCAACACCCCCCACCCCACCAGATCCTCCAAGGAAAAGGCAGCAAGGGCCGTAGACAAATTCATCACAGCGGTTGCACAGCTAGCGCGCACCACAGATACTTCTGGTAGGTGCTGTCAGGGAAAGGAGCAGTGACACAGTGACAGTGAAATAAAGTATCACATCAACACCCCCCACCCCACCAGATCCGCCAAGGAAAAGGCAGCAAGGGCCGTAGACAAATTCATCACAGCGGTTGCACAGCTAGCGCGCACCACAGATACTTCTGGTAGGTGCCGTGACGGAAAGTAGAAAGGAGCAGTGACACAGAGACAGTGAAACAAAGTATCATATCAACACCCCCCTATCTCACCAGATACTTCAAGGAAAAGGCAGCAAGGGACCTAGACAAATTCACCACCGCGGCTGCACAGCTAGTGCGCCTCACAGATACTTCTGGCAGGTGCCGTCAGGGAAAGTAGAAAGAAGCAGTGACACAGTGACAGTGAAACTAAGTATCATATCAACACCTCCCACCCCACCAGATCCTCCAAGGAAAAGGCAGCAAGGGCACTGGACAAATTCACCACCACGGTTGCACAGCTAGTGCACACCACAGGTACTTCGACCGTTGCAGGTGCCGTCAGGGAAAGTAAAAAGGAGCAGGGACGTAGTGACAGTGAAAGAAAGGGGCATATCTACAAGCCCCTAGCACCACTGCAGCGTCACTTTTTTTGACACTCCAGTGGCGCTGTTAGCTGGCCTATTTTTACAAGGCCACGCAAAGCCACTTTGTGTGGCTTTACACGGGCTTGTAAATATGGCCCTCTTTCATGCAGTATTCTGTATTAAAGGGGCGTGTCATGAGTGTTGCTGTGGGTGTTCCCACGCAACACCCATAGCTCTTTGAAAATGCCCCAAATTTACAAGGATTGGTAACTCTGAGGCAGCGTCAAAAACTAACGCCTTTTAAAGGGAGGCGTTAAAGTGGCGCAACGAGGATTAATACTTTTTTTCTCCTCGTTCTTGGCTCAGCACACATAGAAGGAGCAAAGCGCCATTAATGATTGTTTTCACCTTCCTGCACAAAGACAATCATCCCTGCAACGCAGGCACCCTTGCATTGGCGCACGGCTACTGTTTGTGTGCCAGCGCAGGGGAGAGCACAGTGGTGTGCCATATTCTTGTCAATATGGCGCATCCCTACGTTTTTGAAATGTTGCAGCTTGGCGCAGCAAAATTGCTTGGGCACCGCGCCATTTCATTGAAAATATGCCCCCATGTATCATATCAACACCCACCTTCCTTACTAGATCCTCTAAGGAAAAGGCAGAAAGGGCCCTGGACAAATTCACCACCACGGCTGCACAGCTAGTGCGCACCACAGGTACTTCTGGTAGGGGCGGTCAGGGAAAGTAAAAAGGAGCAGTGGCACAGTGACAGTGAAACAAAGGGGCATATCAACACCCCCTTACCTCACCAGATCCTCCAAGGAAAAGGCAGCAAGGGCCCTGGACAAATTCACCACCGCGGTTGTGCAGCTAGCACGCACCACAGATACTTCTGGTAGGGGCGGTCAGGGAAAGTAAAATGGAGCAGTGACGCAGTGACAGTGAAACAAAGTAGCATATCAACACCCCCTCTACCTCACCAGATCCTTCAAGGAAAAGGCAGAAAGCACACTGGAAAAATTCACCACTGCGGCTGCACAGCTAGTGCGCACCACAGGTACTTCTGGTAGGGGCGGTCAGGGAAAGTAAAAAGGAGCAGTGGCACAGTGACAGTGAAACAAAGGGGCATATCAACACCCCCTTACCTCACCAGATCCTCCAAGGAAAAGGCAGCAAGGGCCCTGGACAAATTCACCACCGCGGTTGTGCAGCTAGCACGCACCACAGATACTTCTGGTAGGGGTGGTCAGGGAAAGGAGCAGTGACGCAGTGACAGTGAAACAAAGTAACACATCAACACCCCCTCTACCTCACCAGATCCTTCAAGGAAAAGGCAGAAAGCACACTGGAAAAATTCACCACTGCGGCTGCACAGCTAGTGCGCACCACAGGTACTTCTGGTAGGGGCGGTCAGGGAAAGTAAAAAGGAGCAGTGGCACAGTGACAGTGAAACAAAGGGGCATATCAACACCCCCTTACCTCACCAGATCCTCCAAGGAAAAGGCAGCAAGGGCCCTGGACAAATTCACCACCGCGGTTGTGCAGCTAGCACGCACCACAGATACTTCTGGTAGGGGTGGTCAGGGAAAGGAGCAGTGACGCAGTGACAGTGAAACAAAGTAACACATCAACACCCCCTCTACCTCACCAGATCCTTCAAGGAAAAGGCAGAAAGCACACTGGAAAAATTCACCACTGCGGCTGCACAGCTAGTGCGCACCACAGGTACTTCTGGTAGGGGCGGTCAGGGAAAGTAAAAGGAGCAGTGGCACAGTGACAGTGAAACAAAGGGGCATATCAACACCCCCTTACCTCACCAGATCCTCCAAGGAAAAGGCAGCAAGGGCCCTGGACAAATTCACCACCGCGGTTGTGCAGCTAGCACGCACCACAGATACTTCTGGTAGGGGTGGTCAGGGAAAGGAGCAGTGACGCAGTGACAGTGAAACAAAGTAACACATCAACACCCCCTCTACCTCACCAGATCCTTCAAGGAAAAGGCAGAAAGCACACTGGAAAAATTCACCACTGCGGCTGCACAGCTAGTGCGCACCACAGGTACTTCTGGTAGGGGCGGTCAGGGAAAGTAAAAAGGAGCAGTGGCACAGTGACAGTGAAACAAAGGGGCATATCAACACCCCCTTACCTCACCAGATCCTCCAAGGAAAAGGCAGCAAGGGCCCTGGACAAATTCACCACCGCGGTTGTGCAGCTAGCACGCACCACAGATACTTCTGGTAGGGGTGGTCAGGGAAAGGAGCAGTGACGCAGTGACAGTGAAACAAAGTAACACATCAACACCCCCTCTACCTCACCAGATCCTTCAAGGAAAAGGCAGAAAGCACACTGGAAAAATTCACCACTGCGGCTGCACAGCTAGTGCGCACCACAGGTACTTCTGGTAGGGGCGGTCAGGGAAAGTAAAAAGGAGCAGTGGCACAGTGACAGTGAAACAAAGGGGCATATCAACACCCCCTTACCTCACCAGATCCTCCAAGGAAAAGGCAGCAAGGGCCCTGGACAAATTCACCACTGCGGTTGTGCAGCTAGCACGCACCACAGATACTTCTGGTAGGGGTGGTCAGGGAAAGGAGCAGTGACGCAGTGACAGTGAAACAAAGTAACACATCAACACCCCCTCTACCTCACCAGATCCTTCAAGGAAAAGGCAGAAAGCACACTGGAAAAATTCACCACTGCGGCTGCACAGCTAGTGCGCACCACAGGTACTTCTGGTAGGGGCGGTCAGGGAAAGTAAAAAGGAGCAGTGGCACAGTGACAGTGAAACAAAGGGGCATATCAACACCCCCTTACCTCACCAGATCCTCCAAGGAAAAGGCAGCAAGGGCCCTGGACAAATTCACCACCGCGGTTGTGCAGCTAGCACGCACCACAGATACTTCTGGTAGGGGTGGTCAGGGAAAGGAGCAGTGACGCAGTGACAGTGAAACAAAGTAACACATCAACACCCCCTCTACCTCACCAGATCCTTCAAGGAAAAGGCAGAAAGCACACTGGAAAAATTCACCACTGCGGCTGCACAGCTAGTGCGCACCACAGGTACTTCTGGTAGGGGCGGTCAGGGAAAGTAAAAAGGAGCAGTGGCACAGTGACAGTGAAACAAAGGGGCATATCAACACCCCCTTACCTCACCAGATCCTCCAAGGAAAAGGCAGCAAGGGCCCTGGACAAATTCACCACCGCGGTTGTGCAGCTAGCACGCACCACAGATACTTCTGGTAGGGGCGGTCAGGGAAAGTAAAATGGAGCAGTGACACAGTGACAGTGAAACAAAGTAGCATATCAACACCCCCTCTACCTCACCAGATCCTTCAAGGAAAAGGCAGAAAGCACACTGGAAAAATTCACCACTGCGGCTGCACAGCTAGTGCGCACCACAGATACTTCTGGTAGGGGCGGTCAGGGAAAGTAAAAAGGAGCAGTGACACAGTGACAGTGAAACAAAGTAGCATATCAACACCCCCTCTACCTCATCAGATCCTGCAAGGAAAAGGCAGAAAGCACACTGGAAAAATTCACCACTGCGGTTGCACAGCTAGTGCGCACCACAGGTACTACGACTGTGGCAGGTGTCGTCAGGGAAAGTAGAAAGGAGCAGTTATGCAGTGACAGTGAAACAAAGTATCATATCAACACCCGCCTCCCTTGCAACAGAATGATGGGGCGGGGTTTAGGAGCTACCACGACCTCTAAGGTAAGGATAATACGCTTCCTGGTCATGGCAGCCATCATGAAGATACCTGTAGGAGGAGGCATCAGGCCTATAGGCATTCTGTCAGGGCAAAAAAAGACAAAAATCACCTTAGGGTGGAAGCTGCTGGAGGGTTGCACCTTGCAAGGAGGAACCCTTCCCCCCAAAACCAAAAAGTGTTTGGCTACAGAGGGTTTTGACCTGCAAGAAGTACAATTAAAAAACACACAGACCAAGAATGGACCTGATCACGGGAACTCACCGGTGGAGAAGATGAACTGGTGAGAACCCCATGGGGTAAACACCCAGAAGAAGCAACAAAGGGTGTAATGTGGTGGGGCATCAAGACAGACATCATCATGCTCTGACATCCTGCAGGCCAAGACCTTTTACGTCTAGCCTGCTACTGTTTGTTTGGGGGACTGTTCATGCTCTACCCGAAGACAGAGTTTTAGCATTTTTGTGAATATTTGGTGGGTCCTGAAATTATTACATGCACAGGTGTCTAACAATCACAGCCTTCTAATAGTTTGTTCTTCAAGGCACTGATGCCCTCGAGGTGCCCTTGCTCCCTCATCGGTGGAAAGATGCATAATTCGTGCAAATTGACTTTTGATGTTACGTTGGATAATGACTATTTCTGTTATACAAATCAGTGGCTTTCGGAACTGAAGATATTGTAGAAATGAACATCGTATTTTCACAGAGAATAAACAAGGAGACTAATAGAACACATGAGTTAATCTCTTGAGCTCACTGGACCTCTTCAGACAGGGACCAACCATACACAGATCAGCCTTGGAACTGCCCCAAAGGGACAGTCAAGCCAAACTGCTAAGCCAGAACTCCACTGCAAGGAACACAAGCAAACCCAGGCAGGTTTCATTATTGTTGGACCTCATCGGTGAGGAGCAGCTTGGGTTCGAAGACACAGCAAGTACTGGGCGCATGGCGAGGCAGACCCGTCCCACTTAGGGGTCTCAATGAGACAAGCGACAAGTGACTGATGTGATGCTTGAATCAATCTATGTCGCTGGTATTTACTCTGAGCATCATTCCAGCGTGTGCTTTGTTCAGGCAGCTACCATGGACTCATGCTGTGCCTCAAACTGAAGGTCTTTGAGTGATCATTACTTAAATGTGCCCGGGCACTGCCCACCTGGCAGCAGCCTGGGGCAGATTGGACAAGGGTTGGGAAGGAGGAGCAGGTCCTTCAGATCAGGCACAAGAGCTCAGACCACTGGGTGCAGCCTGATATAAAGAGGCCTCTAGGCATTGACATCAATAGTCACATATTCCCTAGGGTCCAGATACTTGCAAGTGCTTAATTCGTATAAAAAGTAAAGTGCCAGGGCCCTCCTCGGGAGGCCACTGCAACCTGCACCACCCATTGCCACTGCAAGCCCTGCCAGTGACTGTACCAACACCACTACTAACCATTGCAGCCTACAAGTGTGACAATTCAGACTATTCCAGTCCACCCAAAGCTATATTAATGGCATGAGCTGCAGATATTAGTCTTTTTTAACGTATATTGACTTATTAAACTCACTGTGCTTATTTCAAAATTAGACAGACAGTGCCACCATGTGGTGGATTGTCACTGGAACTGGTGCCGAGCACCGAAAACCACTGGCTCAAATTAAGCACTGCATACTTGTCAACAGCCTTCGCAGTACGTCCAAGGGTCGGGAATGAGATGTGGTGGGAAATAAGTTATGGAAGTTAGACAGAGTCTCAGAGTTCAGGCAGGAGTGTTCAGACCCACTGACTCTCCAGCTGCTGCTTACAATTATTTAAACAATCGAAACAACTTTTTTCAGTAAGGTAGGGGGAAAGGAGTCAACAGGGAGAGAGTATGAACCTGGTGCCCCAATGAAGTCAGTGAAGCAGCAGCTGTTTGTGATCAGGAGGTCCCTCTTCCCAGGCCCCTGAGAGACCAGGAACCCGGATGAGCCCTGAAAGAGGGGCTGGACTTCAGCCAAGATGATTTGGACCCAGCAAGAGTTGAGCTCAATATTTCCAGACCTCTAAAGGTGCCCCCAGGACTGCTGCCCTCAGAGCCATGGGAAGGTTCTTGGTGAGCGGAGATGGCGCCATGCTTCCCTTCTGAGGGTAATGCTCATGGTCCTAGTGGGGAATAGACCATTAATAATGGCTGACAAGCTTCTTTTGGGGAGAGGGAGCCTTCTTGCTCCAGAGGACTGTGCTAGGGCTCCCAGTTCTCTGATTAAGGGGTGCTTAGATCAGGGTTTGGAAGGGGACCCTGGAGGCGCGACATCCACACACAGCGACAGATCTCATGGCCGCTCCACTGAGGGAGACTGAGAAGTGATGTGTGATGGGTTCTGTTGGTGGGATGAAGCCTCCAAATGACATGGGCTGCAGCACAACAGCTCATTTTTTTGTTAAAATCTGTTTTATTGTTTTTTCCACGTATCTATAAGCACAGTTATGTTACATACAGTGTTAGCATCAATTTTACAATATGTTAATAAAGTGGCAGATAGTATCCATATACGTAAAGCTACCCCCGATATCCTGATGCGAATGTTAACAGTACAGCACTAGTATGCATGAAATCATTCCCATTAGTGAACGCTGGCAAATGTTCCAGGCTTCGAGGATTTGTGATTACAGATCTAAACAGTGTTTGCTGCAAACCAACATAATAGAACATAAACTTGTTTTACGGCTACCTAAAACGTCTTGGCCCAATCAACAAGTCTGCAACACAACAGCTCATACCATGCCCTGTGAAGGTGGCACATGCTGAGGAGGACTCACCTGGCAGGAGTCGCAGAGTTTGCGCAAAAATGACGGACTCAGTGTGGCTGTTTGCGGTTTTTCTGATGTAATTTACCCATGAACGATGCATAAACGTAAATCACTATGTGATGTACGCATGTGAGTGTGACATACATGACAGCGATGTACGCAAAGCATTCATGTATTACGTATGTGTTAATTCACACTGAGTGTTAATGCGACTTTCGGTCCCACTGCCAAAGTAGTAACTTTTGGGTTATTCATGGAAATGTAGGATTTGTTTCCTAGACTTGTAAGGGCACCAAAAGCTGGGCCCCAAAGAGTCGGTAAACTGCACATCAGTCCACTGTTCGGGGCACGTTGAAGAAGGGCTCTATGTATGGAGTAAATATTGTTTTGAATACAAAAAACTTACTGTCAAAGAATCCAATGGGATGACAATATTTCTAACCCTACTTATGTGCAACATACACTGTGTACCCTAATCACACATAGATTTAAATAAATGGCCATTGATCACCAGTCTACATGACTACCATGTATTTATCCATAGAACTGGGAACTTACAGACCGGTTGGGGATTGGACCAGTGGGGTTCGAATTTGTGGTGGCACAGGGCTCCCCCCACATACAGACTGGACTTGGGGGGGACACTGGCCCCTCTTTTTTACACACACCTCTCATTGTAGGCTACAGGACACACCCCACCAGCAGGCTGGCCACTCACCCATGGCCTGCATTAGTGTACACAAATACCCGCGATCATACCACACCCAACCATTCCGTGCTTAACAGTGGCGGCTGGCATGGCTCGCGGGTGGCGGGGCAGGGCGGGCGCGGGGGGACGGTGGGAGGATTTGGAGGAGGGCACGGGGGTGTGTGTGCGCATTGTAAAAAAAAAAAGCACTTACCTTGCCGCCGGGTCCCGCGTCTCTGCTCCTGCTGTCCTCGTTGGACTCGAGGAACAGGAAACACAGCCAGGCTGCCCTGACCAATAAAAGTGCTGCAATGCAGCATTGTGATTGGTAAGCTCCCAGGCTCCCCTGACCAACCACATTGCTGCAATGTAGCGTTGTTATTGGTCTGAGCGTACTGGAATGGGGGCCTGGGCATGTTATCCTCGCAGGTGGTAATGAAGCCTGCATGGAGAACAGGGAAAGTGCGCATGACTGTTTTGGGCAGCCTGAGAGGGCCGGCCAAACAGTCATGTGCACTTAGGAGTGGGCAAACAACTCCTACCCTGCCCTGCTCTGAGAGCAGTCAGCCCCGCCCGCCCGCAAAGCAGCACGGAAACATAGAATGATAATAACTCAAAGTTATTATCATTTTATGTTTCCTTTACTTTGCATTGCTTAAAAGCAGTGGAGCGACGCTCCTCCGCCATAGCGGAGGAGAAGCCACTGGTGCTTAATGCTGTATGATTGCATATTGAGTGCTGTATCGGACCATTAACTGTCTTACCGACTTGTATCTCATTGTATACCGCTAACACCCAATTAAGATCAATTTAATTTTTTTTATTTATCTACCTACATGGTGACATGCATACTTTACATCTTAGTCCTTAGGTAATGTATGTGAATAGCCAGCCTCTGAAACCCATGCTTATGTGTAACTTATGATTGCTCTAATCTGAATGGCCATACAGTCCCTGTATGAATCAGCACCAGTGAGTTCACCCGTGGGGTAAACAGCATTTTTCAAACCTCCTGATACCCTTCACATTTTTATTAAAAGGTTCCTAAGTCGAGAACCTGCTGAGCTGGGTTGGATTGGGTTGGCTTGGCTTAGGTTGAGTTGGGTTGAGATGAGGTGAGATATGCTTGATTGGGTTTGGTCTGGTTTTGTTGGGTTGGGTTGACTTAGGTTGAGTTGGGTGATGTATGTTGAGTTGTGTTGGGTTGGCTTGGCTGAGGTTGAATTGGGTGATGTGAATTGGATTGGGCTGGGCTGGGATGGGTTGGCTTGGCTTAGGTTCAGTTGGGGTGAGATGTGTTGGATTGGGTTGGGTTGAGTTGGGTTGGGTTGGGTTAGGTTGTGCTGTGTTGTGTTAGGTTGGCTTGGCTTGGCTTAGGTTGAGTTAGGTTGGTTTGTTTAGTATGTTACCAATTGAATCGAGATTACCGGCCAGCTCATGGTGGGGGCCATAAGAATTCCATACATTACTAAACACTTTTAAAAATGGCTTCCATAGCAAACATAACAACACAGATATTACAAAATAAAATAAAAAATACTTGACAAGGCAGTAACAGTTCAAACTAAAAAACAAATATTGAATGTTAAATGTTAAAAAAATCTTCAACACTGAAATGTTTATGCATATACATATTTATATCTAATGTTGAAAACCATTTTAAGACAAACTGTGCCGAAAAATCTCAAAAAAAATAATCAGTGAAAAACGTATCAATTCTTAAAATAATGTGCAGAGTATCATTAAATTATTTTTCAAAGAAACTGCATTTGGAATAGCTTAAGGGTTTTCATTTACATTCTCTCCTGGAAGTAATATTTTCCTCTTATTCAGGAAAGAGGTGGTTTTTCGCTACTTGGATACCTGTAGACTTTCAGTTTTTTTTCCTGGGGCGTGGGGTGGATGGCCCTAGGGGAGTCCCGGACATTTTTAAGTGGTTTGGAATAACTGTTTATGTGATATGGCCGACAACCACAGGAAAAGCTGCCTCCACCCAGCTGCCTGATCACACCAAGAAAATTCATCTTCTCTGGGACAACCACCTCGATCTCAGGCCACGCAGCAGGAACACAACCTTCCAATAGCAGCCTTCCATGTCATCGATGGCGCCCTCCGCGTCAGCATCAGCAACAACAGCAAACCCGCCTGAGCTCTGTTGAGACTTTGACACCACCTACCACCAGCCGTAAACAATATCTAGGGATTCTTGGACACTCTCCTTCAGTTCTGTACTTGGTGTTACTCCAATCTACAACCTTTACTCAATAGGAGTATGCCAAGCAGCTACCAGGGACCAATGGAGTACCAAAGGGACACTTATACTCACCTGCTCTTTGTACTTACTAGGTGGAACCTCTTGTGTGTCCTGCTGGCTTCTGAGCACATCTACATACATCAACAGGCCAGTGGCACACAACTTCAGAGACATCGACCGATGCAAGACCTGCCTCGCCTCTACTCCAACAGGATGTCAAACCCTATCTAAAACTGAACCTGATTAAAAACAAACCCCTACTCGTCACACACAGCAACAGACAAGTGCAGACCCGATAACACCTTTCTGACATGAATCTAGATGTAGCAACACCTCAGCTCCTCCAAATACCTCGGTCCCCCACTTACAATCACCTCTACAACATTCACATTGATGGCCTCGCAGCAGTTTCCAATGGAACAGAAAGTGAAAACCCAACCCCATGGTATAAGAATAACAGACAGTGCTGGTCCTCGCCCAGTACAATGGTGACAGTGCCATTTTCACCAGCATCCCGGTCTCCACATCAGCCGATGTGAAAGTCATCTTTGGCACCCATGCCTGACTCATCAAAGGACTGAAACATACAATTGCGTACCTCTCACTCTGAGGGGTTTCCAATGACAGCCTCTCAAAGCCAGCATCCTCTTCAGAACTCCTGCATCACCTATAAACAAAGCTGAAAGAATCAGAAGCAAACTTGGCTCCAGCAACCGACGAGAAGGCTATGCTCCGCCTCCCTTTCACTTGCCCATACTCCCCGCATCTACCGAAGCAGAAGTGGAGGACGCTCCTTCTCCCACATCGCAGCAAAGACCTGGAACAGCCTCCCAAGCACCTCCAAACCATCACCTCACTTTCGGAATTCCGATTGGCCCTCAAGACCTGGCTGTTCGAATGAGCCTTTGGGACCTGCAAGTGCCTGGATACCCTATCGGGTGATTAGCCATTCTTTTTAAATCCTTGAAGAACTAACCACATCAGGTGGCCAGAGTCGCACAAGAAGCCAAGACACCCCCAGGATCAAATCCAAGTAGTGCAAAAAGGAGAAAACCAGGAGCTAAGCTACTCCCCTGTGCACCAAGGAATTAAAATAACACCCTTCGCACACTGACCCTGCATCCTGGCACCTGCCGTCTGCAAAGTAGCGAAAGATTCAGCTCTTCAAGGCGCATCTCCTCAGACTCCACACGAAGTTCATGACTGGACGGAGTGTCGGTATTAACTGGGGAGAGATGGTCATCCCAACTCTACGCCCTGGACTAGCAGGAACGTCACTAGAGTTTAGAAAAATGTTTAACTTGAAGTGTATGAATGGCTAGCGAGAACTATTTTATCATTTCAGTGACATAAAGCGTGCCTATGACATCACTTCCGTGCGGTTGAAGCATTTCTGCTGGGTGGATTAATTAACTAAAGTTTTTCTTTCCCCAATATATGCATTATTCGCTTTAGAGGGGGAGGTATGCGGCTGATGCACAAGCAGGTTGGAAATACCACTCTATACTGACTCAGGGGCATATTTACAATCCCCTAGCGCCACAGCAGCATCACTTTTTATGATGCTCCGGTGGGGCTGTGTGCTGGCCCATATTTACAAGGCCACGCAAAGCCACTTTGCATGGCTTTGCATGGCCTTGTAAATATGTCCCTCTTTCAGGACGTACTCTGCGTCAAAGGAGCGTGTCATGGGTGTTGCTGTGGGTGTTCTAACGCAGCACCCATGGCTATTGACACTGCCCCAGATTTACAAGGATTGGTAAATCTGAGGCAGCGCCAAAAACTAACGCCTTTCAAGGGGAGACATTGAAGTGGCGCAACGAGGAGAAATACTTTTATTTCTCCTCGTTTTTTTAGGTCGAGCCTAGAGTAGCGCGCAAGCGCTGCTTCTGGCGAAGACTTTATGTAGGGGGTTTGAAAAAGCTGACCAGACGCTCGTGCGTCATGGCCTTTTCCCTGCGGTTACCCGCACGGGCGCCATGTGGTTTCAATTATCGTGCCCTGACACGGGCGCGATAATTAAAACCAGATGTCTCGCTGCGGCGCGCGCACCAATCGCGTCGCCCCCCCTCCCCGCTCGTGCCTTCAAATGCTTGTTAATAGCCCGTTTGATGCTCCTGAGGGGCCGCTGTAGTGTGTTCTTGAATCGCTCTGTGGAACAGATGCCTGTTGTGTCATCTGGGCTCCTGTTTAAGTGAAACCTGTGTCATCCCTCCTCCTCCACTTGGCTTCATCTCACGGTGCACCCATGAGCTGGCTAATATATTTCCTGCCTCGCCGCTGATTCCCGCTCTGGCGGATTAACAACATCCGTCCGAGCACAGTTCTAAAGGCTTTCGACCGACTGATTCGGGCATTAGATATGATCGTGCCGGAGCTCTCCAGTCCGCGCGGGCCGGGAGGCGAATGATGCTGTCCGAGGACCGGGGAGGGGACCCTGCGCACCCCCGGATGGATCCGACCCCATGGCAAGTAATCGGACTCACTGACTGTTCTCTGCGTGGGGGGACGGGAGACCTGGGGGACAGGTCTCGGTGCACAAGCTTTGAGGACAGTTGCCAATTCTGCCCATGAGACCAGGAGAATTATGTAGGTTAATAACTTGGGGTTCACCAGGGTCAATATACACCCCCCCATTCGTCCAAAAAGTAACTGAATAAAGCTGGTAGAATCCATTTGCACTCGTTTTTGGGAATTTTTATATTAAGGAGTGGAGTAAATTGTTTTTGCTCCAAATTAAACTTTTACAAGCGGCCAAGACATGGAGAAAACGGAATTCTCAGCATTTTTGCTGTGGTTAGATAAGATATTGAGAACGTAAATGTTTGCCACCTTTCTAATATGAAAATTGAGAGTGAATTTGAATCAAGAACTTTTTAATGTTATTACACAAGCTGCACAAACACTGCAAAATCAGTTCACTGTGGTTTTAGATCATTCGTGCTTTAGAATTTGCATTTAAAAATGTGAGCAACACACGTAAAACCATTTGTAAACAATAACCGTATTATTAATGTTTAGTAAAGCTTCCACAATTCATTTCCTCAATTTTCTTTCTTTAAGATGTATTGGAGCAAAGTTGTTTCCTCCATCCTTTGTAACAAAAGAAAAAATATATTTTTGCCCCACGGTAGTCTTCCTGTAAAATGGACCCAAGACGTGCACTGTGTGGCACAGGTTTGAATACTCTGGTCTTGAAGGGGTGCAGCCCGCATAGGAAACAAAACACACCAGGGAAATCAGTGCGATTGGAGAACGAATTTAGCTATGGCTGAATATAGAACATGCTGTTTTGGACTACTAAATTCTTTGTCATTCAGTCACGAACACGTATTAGCAGCGATTATGGCAGTATGCATATATATTTTAGTATGTTCCTTCTTACCGTTCAAGGTTTTGGTAGTTGTGTAAAGATTTAGGGCCAAACTATTTAGGGACGTGGTTTGGCTGCCTGGGAATGCGTGGGATGGAAAGAGTAGGGTTTTGCCAGACTGTGGGAAAGGAAAAAAGATGTGTATATGAGGTGTATAGCAGCAAAATTGTCACATTGTGGCAACATCGAAGTGCGTAGTTTTGGTGGACACAAATTCTGTGAGGAGTTATTTTACGTGGGCGGAAATGTCCATAAAACAAGTGTGTGTCCCAGCATCGCTGGAGAGTGAGCCGATGTCCTGGTTGATGGGTTGTTAGCAGTGTGGGTAAGTGGCAGTCTTGCTTGATTGGGTAGAAGTTAGGTGGCTGTTGACCGCAGGGGTCCGTACATCATGAGCCATGTACCAGAGTAACAAGCATTGGCATAGCCAATAGGTCTCGCCTTTGGGGCCTTATAAGTGTTTAACCATGCAACAGTTAATGTTGTTGCACCAAGGATATTGTGCTGCATAACTAAATACTTATAAGGTCCCAAAAGCAAGACCTATTGGCAATGCTAATGCTTGTTCTCCTTCTGTGTGTGCTGCTTAATGCTTCACACACAGAAGGTGCAAAATGCCATTAATGATTATTTTTATGCAGGAAGGTGTCCATTCCTGCACAAACACAATCATCCCTGCAACGCAGGCACCCTTGCACCATGGAGCAAGGTCATGGGGTGTCAAGAGAGGGGGTGGTGGATAATATTCAGTGGACTCTCTGGAACATATAAGCCAGAGGTCACGAAACTCATGGGTACATTGTTTGGTTTGAGAACACGTGGCCTGGAACCCAACCTTCTGCATTCAAGCTAGCCTGGCTGATGAGGGCTGTTAGCCCGAAACCGGTCCCAGGATGCTTGTTTCCAGTCCAAGGAAGACATGGCTTGGCAGTTCGGGCTGGACTGTTCCCATGAGGCACAGGGCCAAGACTGATTTGCATATAGCTGTGTCTGAACTGGGGTGGCGAAGTGAGCTAAAGAACGATGATGGATTCAACCAAGATCTGTGACTGGGGGGTGAGTGTCTGAAAAGTTTCAGCGCTCCGTCCATCATCTCCTTGTGTTTGCTTTGTTCGCCCTAAGGTGGCAGGGTATACCCAAACGTGGGTCCCTTGCTCACTTTGCCACTGGATTCAAGCTAGCCTGGCTGATGAGGGCTGTTAGCCCGAAACCGGTCCTAGGATGCTTGTTTCCGGTCCAGGGAAGACATGACTTGGCAGTTCGGGCTGGGGTGTTCCCATGAGGCACAGGGCCAAGACTGATTTGCATATAGCTGTGTCTGAACTTGGGTGGCGAAGTGAGCTAAAGAACGATGATGGATTCAACCCAGATCTGTGACTGGGGGTGAGTGTCTGAAAAGTTTCAGCGCTCTGTCCATCATCCTATTGTGTTTGCTTGTTTGCCCTAAGTTGACAGGGAAAGCCCAGACGTGTGTCACTTGCTCACTTTGCTAACGGATTCAAGCTAGCCTGGCTGATGAGGGGTGTTACCCCGAAACCAGTCCCAAGATGCTTGTTTCTGGTTCAGGGAAGACCTGGCTTGGCAGTTTGGGCTGGACTGTTCCCATAAGGAACAGGGTCAAGACTGATTTGCATATGGCTGGGTCTGAACTGGGGTGGCGAAGTGAGATGATGGATTCAACCCAGATCTGTGAATGGGGGTGTGTGAAAAGTTTCAGTGCTCTGTCCATCATCTTATTGTGTTTACTTGTACCTACTGCTGCCAACCAAAGACTGTGTAACTGTGCAGCTGAAAGTGTCTGTGTCAGACAAAGGGGTACCAACTGGCTCCATGTTATGAGGCATGGCTTTACCCAGACCTGGCGCTGCTGTGCCTGTTGGGAACAATAGTGGCTTTTCTGCTTTCTGAAGTATAGGCCTACAAGTCCCAGCATGCAAAGTGTTCTTGGCTAAAAAGATCCGAATATCGGTATCACCATGATTTTTTGGCATAACACGTGGACAGTTGGTAATTATGATTGAAAATGTTGTTTTTTTGCTCCAAATGTTGGAGAGAGAAGGCGCATCTCAGGGTGGATCAGATGGTAACACAAAAACGCTCTACGATATAAAGAGCCCGACAGACGACTGCTTTATAAGGAGAATTTGTGCTGAGCTGCTCTTTTTCTCATGGCGAAGCCGCTGACATAATAAAATGTCTTGTTTGTAACATCAATACAATGTTTCCTGTAGAAGGTTATTTATGGGCTGCGCTGGCCTGATGCCACCTTGGTAGGCCATGAAGCCGGCACCGAAACGGGCACCGCGCCTCTGACACAAAGTTACATGTAAGAGGCTGCTCCCACCGCCCGCCAGGCCGTCGAGACCGAATATTCTCACTCCAGCGGCCTCACCGTAGACTTAAGGCCCGTTCTAAAACATTGGCGACCCAGCCCTCGAGCTGTCGTTACCGTCGAGGCTGCACTTCCGCCGCGCCTGCGAGTTTAAAAGTGGGCAGCCGCGGCGGCGGGCATTTTCTCCCCCGCAACAGCCCTTGTCTGCTTGTCCGGAGACGCTTTAGTCGGAAGGGGGTGGACAGGTCGCTTATGCCGGCTTGATAGAAGTCTTCACAATCACATATGTGAGCCCCGAAGAGAGCTCCCTCTAACTGAGGTGTCCTCTCCTAGTACTCTCATAACGAATATCCCCAAAGGCCTCGAGTATCGCCCATTGGAGGTGGAGTTGAGATCCCAGTTGCAACAGACTAAGGGTCACAAAGAAAAGCTGGACATTGAACACATATGCAACTCTTTCTACAGCTCTGCTGTGTGCGGAGCAGCTCCTGAGGGCTGAAAAGACTTAAAGGGACCATTTCCACCACAATATAAACATTCCACCCACCGTTAATGTGAAAATACATCACAGTGCTGTCCACTACGTTTGAAAGTCGTGAGTCTACTTTAAGGATGTTTGAGGTTCTATTTATTTCAGTAATTGTTTTATTATTTCACTGGTCACTTCTCGCGTTATCCATGTTTGTGTGACATCGCTTCATGTTGTGGCACCAAATATGCTAATTGTTTCTCACTCCTTCATATTCTGAAAACATTGGAACTCTGTTTCACCCATAACAAGTGGGGTGCATTTGGCACCGTTGTTTCAGGAGCGATCACAGACACAACAGACGCGGGCAGAAAGGATGTTGCAGCGCAGTGGTGGCTGGTTATCTTTCAAACTGGTCGGGCTTAAAACTTGACCCAACTACAGTGCTTGTGAGCCCAACTTGTTCTAGGAGAATCGGGGGCATTGTACCACAGAGGAAACATTAAAAAGAAATGGGATCAAATAGTGCATTTTAAATCACAATTTAATCTTCACATACATGTTCTAAAAAGCAATATGCTCTGAAAAAGGCACTCATTAAATATTCAAGTATTTTTATGTTGTGCCAAGACAGTGAAGCCTGACATTTTCAAAATGTGCAGTGAGTGCCCCACCCCCATATGTCAACAGTTACCACCATTGTGCGCGGTCCACCATTGGGGCATGGTTGCCGCCATCCACCTTATGACAAGAACAACCTACGTTAGAGTAGTGCCAGAATGTTGGCATTGCTGTCATACATCTGACGGCAGCAGTGACCTCCAGTGTGCCAGGGGCAGCGTTTTGTCATGGTTGCCACCCTGTACACCGCACCCTCCAAATAACATGATTGGCCTTCCTTATACCAAGAAGTATCTCCCTTATGCCAGTGCAAGTATGCTACCAGGCGTGCCAAGCCAAGAATGACCTTCAGTATGCCATGTCCAGAGGCATTCTCACAAACATACCACGCACACTCACTCACACACTTCCACTCATTGTCTCACTCACATGCTCACAAACCGTCTCACTCATATACTGTCTCAAATACATGCCCACGCACTTTCTCACTCATGCTTAAAGTCTCACACTCTTTCACTCAGTGTCTCACTCACATACACACTGTCTTACTAGTTCACAACATTTAAGAGCATGTGTATGTGCCCCTCATCTGCCCGCCTACGTCCCACTTCAGCTCCTCAGCTGCTGGTGCCCCACTTGGAGTTCCCGCCTCAAGCACTCAATCAGGAAGCTGAGAGGTGGGGCGTGCGCAGAGCATCAACATAGACCCGATGTGATGGGGTGCACAGAGTCATCTTAAGGATTTTAGGGGCCCCAGGCAAGACATAATTAGGGGGCCCCATATGTAGCAAATTTGAACTGCATTACCCTTTCCTGCTTTACAAGCCTGCAAGATGCTGAACAGTGTTCAATGATGTCTTAAACTTTAGGAGGTTAAAAAAAAAACTTTTAAATTATGACTTTTCTGGGACCCCAAAAATCCTTAAGATGCCGCTTAGTTGAGAGACAGAGTCAGTGGGAGAGGTAGGAAGAGAGGGAGATACATTTCGAAAGAATAGAATAGACAGAGGTCAAATAGAGAGAAATTTCACTTTCCTAGCGGGGCCCCTGGCAGGCGGGGCCCTGGGCAATTGCTCACTTTGCCCAAGTATTAGAACGTCTCTGGGGGTGCACGCTGATACCCTGCGCGGGCTCCAGCTCTCAAACTCTTGCTTTGTCACCCAACCCTTTCCTTACTCAGTGTTGAGCTGGGAAAGATCAGGGTGACAGGCTGGGTGGTGTATAACCAGGGCCACTGGAATTATGCAATCATGCGTCCGCAGCAACTTTTGCATAGTTATAGATTTGCCGCATGTGCAATCTAATCCATTATTTGCAGCATAATCTGCAGATTTTAACAAAAAAGTAATTTTGTTTCTAGCTCAAACGGTTTAAAAGTTACTAAAAATGCAGTGGAAGGCCCTTGGAGAAGCTGGACGGGTCACCTTTCTGTTGCTCATTGCCATACTTGGGTATTAAACTGGTACTAATGAGGTGCAACCAATGCCCAGACAGTGTTCCAAAGTTTAAAAATGACGAAATAATGAAGTGATACTATTACAAAATGTGCCGTAGTATGCCGCATAATTTGCCTTTTCTTGCCGCATAATTTACTCCACCCTGCCACATAATTTGGCCCTCTCCTGTCCCATAATTCCAGTGGCCCTGTGTATAAACCCTGGCACTGCAGGGCTCACACCTCAAGTGCCCGATGCTGCCTGAAACAGTGACGCTTCACCTCATCCCACATGGGGAGGCACAGAGGCGTGCAGGCCCCTGAGGCCAGAGCTGGGACGTCACCAGCTCTTTAGAGTCTGTATGAGGACTGGTTCGTGTGATTCCACTCACCTGAGGCTGAGGCAGCCACCACAGAGATGCCACTGCCCGCCTCAGGCCGCTTGACGCTCCCAAATATGGTGGACCTTCAGAAAGTTGTGCGGATGGGGCATCTGACATGTTTTTGGGTGGATGCCTGTTACTTTCCAGCCTCTCATCATTTTACTAGCTGGTCAAATGTAAAGCCCTGGTTGCAGGATACAGACAAAAAAGATTTCAGGGGAAACAGGGTAAGAAAGGTAACGCAGCAAACAAACATGTCCTCGAGATTGCTAGTGCCACGCACGCGCAGCTGATGCAGGCTAGGCTTAGCTTTGCATTCAGGGATTTGTAGTTCTCTTTATCCTACTACAAATGTAGAGCTACAACTACTAGAAAGCAAATGGAAAACCTGGACGGATAAACCCCTCACCCATGAATGAACTCTGGAAACCAAAGAGCTCCCCGGCCACACTGATTGACGTTTTGGGGTGCATGAACGTGTACATTTCAACATTTGCCTGGTGCCCAGGCAAAGATGCCGCGAGGGCCTGTGGGACATGGACACCAATGAAACAACAGACCCAAAGCTGTCTGTTCAGTAGGGGGCTGCGAGCCATGCCATGCTGTGTCCAGAGGGCCCGCAGTGTCAAACCTGCCAAGCGACCTTAAGTGATATGTGATCATTTCAGCCAAGAACACTTTGCATTCTGGGGATTGTAGTTTCACTTTCCAGGTTATTACTAAGGTCCTACCAGCGCCTGCATTAAAAGTACTGGCGGGTAAAAAGCTGTATCTGGCTTAAGACGTCATACATGACATATGGCCAGCGGTGACTTTGTAATGTGAATGACAAAATATCCAATGAGGACACCTGGAAATACTGGCTTCACACATCCCACAGGTCAGAATCACAACCACTGCAGCTAAATAGCTATCAACTGGTCAATGTCAGGAGAGGGACTTCCAGACAATCCTTTGTTTTTCAGCTCTAAGCATTCTGGGACCTGTAGTCCCATACAATGGAAAGAGGAATGCTACAATTCCCAGCACACATATTGCTTTTGATTCTGAAACCGAGATTTAATGAAAGTAACGCTTATGAAACGGAGATAGTGGACAGCTAGGGAGACCCATACTCATGATGTGTGGAATCAGCAAGTAAAAGCCAAACACCCGCCCAGTCTGTCGGATATATTCGTCTTTATCTTTGAAGGCCTCACTTCAGCAAAGCATTCCCAGGTCTGCCAGGTTTCCCAGGTCCATGCATGACTGACTGCACCAGTCCAGGCTTTTTTTTTTTAAACTCTGGGACTTTTATTCTTGGTTTTTCCATTACAAAACCAGGACTACACCTCCCAGAATTCAAAGAAAAAAACCTGAACTGCAGCAGCTCATCACACATGGACCTGGGAAACGTGGCCACTATGCATTCTGACTACTACTTTCAGTCTCTACATTGCTGTCAAGGACCCCAGGGCACATGCCACACCTTCTTGGACCAGCTTCCTTGCCTACGCCTCTTTGCAGGCCTGCACCTTGAGTATGCTTTCCTAGTTACTATATGTGCTGACATCTTCCCTGGCGAGCTTAGTGATTTTGACACACGTTGCACCTGGGACACATAGTTCTCCTTGCACGATTAGAAATCTGCGCCTACATGTCCCAGCATACAACTTCCCATTGGCCAAAAAACACGGCACGTTCTATGAAGGGGATTTTCCTTGTGTAACTTGTCACTTTAACTCTTTCTGTCCCTTCTTCCACCTTCTCCTGAAGGGTTCTTGTTGGCTGAGAAAAAAAAATGACACTGGTTTCGGGGCTATCCCAGGCATCCCATAAGCACGTGCAAATTTACTCACCCCAACCGATTAGTACAAAGCGCGTGCTCTCTATCAATCACTTTTCAACGCCCACACTATTAAGCGCTGTAACCATGGTTGACATGTTTCCCAAGTACATGCGCTTCTCCAGTTCCGGTTTTCGCTTTTGAATTCTGGGACTTGTAGTCTTGCTTATTCCATTATATAACAGGATTACAAGTCCCAGAATTCAAAGAAAAAACCTGGACTGGAGCAGGACATCATACATAGACCTGGGAAACTTGGAAGAGCTGTGTGACCAGAAACAGTAATTCTCTGGTCACTCATGCTTGCGCCAACCTTCCAAAGATTTGGGTCACATGGACACAAAAACACTTCCCACATAAACCTCATTGCAAATGCAACACCTGTCTAATCAAAAACTCCCTCACTATGTAGCAGGTGTCACGTCTATAATGTGCTTCAGCACCTTCTCATGGGTATGAAGCACTACACAAATGCAACTACAATTACAGTTACAATTACTTTACAAATGGTCAGTTGTAGGTTAGATAATTACTTTTTCCACATCTGTCCAGAGTAAATCTCTCATCCAGTCCTGGAGATTTAAACAACAGCACATTGCACGTTCGCATTTGTAGTTTTGTTTCCAACATTGTAAATTTATAGTGAAAAACCTCAGTATAAAGAGTGTTTGCTCTGTTGTCGGACGATACCAATGTAATATTTAGCAGCAGAAAAAACATTACAAAAAATGAGTGACCCTAGCATTACGCAGTTATGTCTTGTTGCTAAGTGACAACTTTAACCAGTCCTGGTTTTTAGTCAACAGCACTTTCCATTCTCAAACTTTTTATGTTGTGTTGGTTATTTGTGTAGCGATTTACACCACCCTAAAGCTGACTCAAAGCGCTGAGGTTTTGTTTTTACCATTACTCGTACAGGCCTAAAATCCCAGCATGCAAAGTGCTGTTGGCTACACCGGAGCAAAGGCATCACATGTGAAATGGGGCTGTTTTGCTGTGATATATTATATTTTTATCTGTATGGAAGTCCGAAGAAGAGATGCCCCCCTGTCTCCAACAGGCCCCGCCGGCCTTGAAGCAGGTGATCTGCAATGGAGATGCCACACCATACTGGCACTGAGCCTGCCAACAACTGCAATCCACTTTTTAGGTGGAGCCTGGGACAGCGCACTCACTGCATGCTCTCTCGCTTGTGAGACACTATTGTTTACAATAAATGGCTTGGAGCCCGCCCATTGCTTAGTGTTTGTTGGCTTCAGTGCCACTCTTCTTTGCAGCCTCCTAATTGGCCAGCGCAGGCCAAGAGTCACTTCCATTTCTTTCTGTGGAGCATGGACCAAGCACAGATTGATTCAGCTTAATCAATGCATGTCCGCTGCTCCCGACGTGACTGAGGCACTATTTCCACTTTTGTTTTTTAACATAGTGCTAGCAGCGTGGGCTGCTGTGCAACATGGCTTAAAAAAAAAGAAAGGACTATGACACGGTCAACGCTGGTTGCGTCATAGTGATTTCTCTTATTTACTTTAAACGTTGCACAGCAGCTCGCTCTGCTGTGCAATATGTCTTAAAAACATCGACAAAGCCAATAGATCATGCATAGGCGAGACCTATTGGCTTTGCTAATGCTTGTTACTACAAAGGCTGTGTGTGTGCCTCGTGCCCTTGTGTTTTTTTCTGTCCTCGCAGACCCCGGAGTTTACTTTTAATCTTTTTTGCTCGATAGAGACTGCACTTATGGCCGTCCTCCATCTGCGGTCCAATATTGGGGCAGATAACCTGTTATCAGGACAACTCCCCCCACGCCCTGTGCACTCTGCAGCTAACATTACCAGGAGCAGCACAGCCGCCAGCTGGAGTAATACAAGAAATGTGCAGGATATATCATGTTAGGTGTGTGCTTTTTTCTTTTTAAATAGCGCACACAATTACTTGACTCCAGGGCACAACTCCTTATGAAAATAGTGGGGACACTAATTAGCATACCCAATTCAAAAATGAGGACACAGGAAGCAACGTCACAAGTAGTGAAGACATGGCCTTATAATACAGAAACAGCAAATTAACACAATCACAAAGCAATATGAAAAGAACATTGTTTGATTTTACCTTTTATAAATCACATGTATTTTTTCCACATATCAAAGGTCTAACAACTGGAAATGGCTGAAAGTGGCAATATTTTTTAAACAGAGGTGGAACTTAGCTTTTTAAATTGCTTTTAGTGAGCAAACAAAATGTACAAATGTGCTGTGCGTATTTTGAAACATTAAAACTTTCTGCAAAGGTGCCTTTGTTTCGTGCTGGTGTTGTTTATCTATCCCCAAAGCACAAAGTGCTTCACATTTGCATTTCCCTAAAAATTAGAAGGGTTAATGATGTCAAATTCTCTGTCCCTAAGATAAGAGACTAAAACATAACTTCCTACAGGGCCATTGCAACAAACAAGGGGGTGCCGAAAGTGGGTGGGAGGTTAACAAGCACCTCTAGATCAGGTTACCAGCTTAAAGAGTTTACAGATGCAAGCAGCGGCAGTGCTGGGGCACAAGGTGACATCTCTCAGGTACGGACTAATGGGAACGCAGTCCCCTTTCTAAATATAGTGGGGGGACGCCGTCCACCTGCGTCTGCCCCCGACTTGTGCCCTGCTTGATTCCTTCCTCCATGCAGTCATGTGTTTCTGTGGTGTGGGTTTGCACATGTGAGGTCATTTGTGGGGCTGTCAGATGACAGATATGATGCATGATCAGTATAGTGTGTGCAGTGTAACATTGGATGATGGGTTTTCCCTACAGCTGTGTTTGGTCACAGGTACCTTCCCAGTGGCCTGACCCAGCCATGCATCTGTCTGAGGTTGATAAAATGAGCAACACTGAGTTGAGTACACTAGTGTAACGAAACTTGAGGGGGGCCCCCTGGAAACTACATGGAGGGACCTCTCCTCCGGGCTCAGTCTGGAGCTCTCAGGCCAGGGTACTGTGCTAAGGGGCCCCCTGGAGCTGGGGCTCCCCTGCAATGAAGGGCACCGGGGACCTATGTTACGCTACTGGTTGAGTAACAAAGTCCCCTGTTATTTACAGTGTACAAAACCACAACAATGTGGCGCCAAACACAATGTAAAATACAAGTTATTTACATCTTGTGAACAAGTTTCGGACTCTGTAGTCCTTCATCAGGGCTCAATCAGTGGAAATTAAGATCACAAAAAATAAATAATCCACGAAAAATTGTTCCAATAGTGGTGGTATGTTGTGGACTATCTTCAGATGAAAATACAGCTGTGGCCCCACAGCATGCCACTGTTGACATCACAACAATACAGGTCTCGATTTTGCTTTTGCTTAAAACCCTCGTTTTCTCCCACTTAGATGGAGGCAACACCCTGCTCAACACCATCCCAGAGGCCACCCTCGGAAAGGCATCCTTCACGCAGCAGCATGGGCCATCAAGAGGCAGACGATAGCCAACCACATCCCCCATGCATAGGATGACCAGATTTTGAGAAGCAAAAACTGGGACAGGTCAGACATAAAAGTAGGACAAAAGCCTTTAGTCTTACTTCTATATCTGGCATGTCCCGTATTTTACATCGTCTTGTAAATCTCTCTCTCTCTCTCTCTCTCTCTCTCTCTCTCTCTCTCTCTCTCTCTCTCTCTCTATATATATATATTTATATATATATATATATACATTTACAGGCCAGGACCTCCACTCTGCACCCCCCTGCCCTCCTCTCCACTCTGTCTCTCCGATGGGAGCAGGCAGCGACCTCCTCCTGTGCTGCCGGCAGAAACTGATACATTACTTAAATAATTCCTGCCTTCAGAGGCGCCTGTGAAAGGAGAGCATACATTTCAATTCCGCGTCACTGGATGACCTGACCTTTGTCCCAAAAACAGGGACATGCATTTAAAATTAACAATGGGACAGTCCTCTGAAATCCGGGACAGTCCTCTGAAATCCGGGACGTCTGCACAGGCACTCAAGGAGGCACACAGGCTGCCCTGCAAGTGTTGATCATCAACAAGAGCAGCTGCAGTGCTACAAGGCCCTTGTGTAGCCAGATAACAATCTAACAATATCTGGAGGTCAGCGCCAGACGAGCAGCTCCCACATCCCAGATAAGAGACTAAACACTGCAGGAAGGAGAACACAAGAGAACAAGCTGTTCCAGCCTATGCCCCCACGATCCGGAACAACATCCCCACCCAACAGTACCAACCCTACAAATAAGGAAGAACCTGGAAACTCACTTCAAGGAACACTACCTCAGACAGGCTGACTTCCCACCCATTTCACTGGCTCGACCTCCCCCCCTGTCCTCCGCCCTAATGTATCCCTACTACAGCTTGACACGGTACAGCGCTCCGTTGCTAGAGAGCTAGGATTGTGCTTTACAAATACCAAAACATACATACATCGACACATCCCTAAAGAAGCACTGAAGGTCTGAAATGATGTGAGGCGTCATAAAACCTGGATATTCGCCTCATGCCATAAGGCCCAGCACAGGGACCGTAGTCACCGTCTGCCTCTGCGACACTGTTTAGGCTGGCAGCGTACACGTCCTCGCCGCATGCCAAAGTACTGCTTGACAACGTCTAAGGGTAAGGACCAGTGTGGCCTCACTCCAGACAAGTAGGGAAACATACAAGTTCCCAGTGGCGGCTAGCATAGGGCGTGCTGCGGGGCGGTGGGGCGGGGAGGGGCAGGGTGGGGGGGTAGTAAACTTGGACATACGACAGAACGGAGGAAAGTCATTATTATGTTCCCCGTTCCGTCATATGTCCGAGTTTACTACCCCCCCCACCCTGCCCCGCCCCACCGCCCGCAGCACGCCCTATGCGAGCCGCCACTGCAAGTTCCCCTACTTGTGATAAAGCCAGTCAGCGGCAACGGTGGAGGACTTGAGTGTAGGTGGGCGTGGTGGTCTTTCCTCCTCTTTTAGAGGGGTACATCTGTATGCTGAAACTTGCTGCAACCATTCTACAGGTGGGGTTCAGGGTTGCCAAAGGAATCACAGAAAGAGGGATCATGGGAGTAATGTCCCAGAGCCTTGATTAAGCTTGTGCTAATGTGCTGCTCCACTGAGTGTCCAGGCCGCTTAGGAGAGTAGTAACACACCCTGTACTTAGTCCAACCATCAAGGACAGTGGAACCATGCCCTCTGTCTAGCCCTGGCCTCTGGTGGAGTGGTAGCATGCCCTGTGCCTGGAACCGGACTCTAGGAGAGTGGAACCATGCCATGTGTCTAGCCCTGGCCTCTGGCCGAGTGGAACCATGCCCTGTGTCTAGCCCTGGCCTCTGGTGGAGTGGTAGCATGCCCTGTGTTTAGCCCTGGCCTCTGGTGGAGTGGAACCATGCCCTGTGTCTAGCCCTGGCCTCTGGCAGAGTGGTAGCATGCCCTGTCTAGCCCTGGCCTCTGGTGGAGTGGAACCATGCCCTGTGTCTAGCCCTGGCCTCTGGCGGAGTGGTAGCATGCCCTGTGTCTAGCCCTGGTCTGTGGCGGAGTGGTAGCATACCCTGTGTCTAGCCCTGGCCTCTTGCGGAGTGGTAGCATGCCCTGTGTCTAGCCCTGGCCTCTGGCGGAGTGGAACCATGCCCTGTGTCTAGCCATGGCCTCTGGCGGAGTGGTAGCATGCCCTGTGTCTAGCCCTGGCCTCTGGCGGAGTGGTAGCATACCCTGTGTCTAGCCCTGGCCTCTTGCGGAGTGGTAGCATGCCCTGTGTCTAGCCCTGGCCTCTGGCGGAGTGGTATCAAGCCCTGTGTCTAGCCCTGGCCTCTGGCGGAGTGGTAGCATGCCCTGTGTCTAGCCCTGGCCTCTGGCGGAGTGTAACCATGCCCTGTGTCTAGCCCTGGCCTCTGGCGGAGTGGTATCAAGCCCTGTGTCTAGCCCTGGCCTCTGGCGGAGTGTAACCATGCCCTGTGTCTAGCCCTGGCCTCTGGCAGAGTGTAACCATGCCCTGTGTCTAGCCCTGGCCTCTGGCGGAGTGTAACCATGCCCTGTGTCTAGCCCTGGCCTCTGGCGGAGTGGTAGCATGCCCTGTGTCTAGCCCTGGCCTCTGGCGGAGTGTAACCATGCCCTGTGTCTAGCCCTGGCCTCTGGCAGAGTGGTAGCATACCCTGTGCCTGGAACCGGACTCTAGGAGAGTAGTATCATGACATGTGTCTAGCCCTAGCCTCTGGCGGAGTGGTATCATGCCCTGTGTCTAGCCCTGGCCTCTGGCGGAGTGGTATCATGCCCTGTGTCTAGCCCTGGCCTCTGGCAGAGTGGTAGCATACCCTGTGCCTGGAACCGGACTCTAGGAGAGTGGTATCATGACATGTGTCTAGCCCTGGCCTCTGGCGGAGTGGTAGCATACCCTGTGCCTGGAACCGGACTCTAGGAGAGTGGTATCATGACATGTGTCTAGCCCTGGCCTCTGGCGGAGTGGTAGCATACCCTGTGTCTAGCCCTGGCCTCTTGCGGAGTGGTAGCATGCCCTGTGTCTAGCCCTGGCCTCTGGCGGAGTGGTATCAAGCCCTGTGTCTAGCCCTGGCCTCTGGCGGAGTGGTAGCATGCCCTGTGTCTAGCCCTGGCGTCTGGCAGAGTGTAACCATGCCCTGTGTCTAGCCCTGGCCTCTGGCGGAGTGGTATCAAGCCCTGTGTCTAGCCCTGGCCTCTGGCGGAGTGTAACCATGCCCTGTGTCTAGCCCTGGCCTCTGGCAGAGTGTAACCATGCCCTGTGTCTAGCCCTGGCCTCTGGCGGAGTGTAACCATGCCCTGTGTCTAGCCCTGGCCTCTGGCGGAGTGGTAGCATGCCCTGTGTCTAGCCCTGGCCTCTGGCGGAGTGTAACCATGCCCTGTGTCTAGCCCTGGCCTCTGGCAGAGTGGTAGCATACCCTGTGCCTGGAACCGGACTCTAGGAGAGTGGTATCATGACATGTGTCTAGCCCTAGCCTCTGGCGGAGTGGTATCATGCCCTGTGTCTAGCCCTGGCCTCTGGCGGAGTGGTATCATGCCCTGTGTCTAGCCCTGGCCTCTGGCAGAGTGGTAGCATACCCTGTGCCTGGAACCGGACTCTAGGAGAGTGGTATCATGACATGTGTCTAGCCCTGGCCTCTGGCGGAGTGGTAGCATACCCTGTGCCTGGAACCGGACTCTAGGAGAGTGGTATCATGACATGTGTCTAGCCCTGGCCTCTGGCAGAGTGGTAGCATACCCTGTGTCTCGCCCTGGCCTCTGGCGGAGTGGTAGCATACCCTGTGTCTAGCCCTGGCCTCTGGCAGAGTGGTAGCATACCCTGTGCCTGGAACCGGACTCTAGGAGAGTCGTATCATGCCCTGTGTCTAGCCCTGGCCTCTGGCAGAGTGGTAGCATACCCTGTGCCTGGAACCGGACTCTAGGAGAGTGGTATCATGCCCTGTGTCTAGCCCTGGCCTCTGGCAGAGTGGTAGCATACCCTGTGTCTAGCCCTCGCCTCTGGCGGAGTGGTAGCATACCCTGTGCCTGGAACCGGACTCTAGGAGAGTGGTATCATGCCCTGTGTCTAGCCCTGGCCTCTGGCGGAGTGGTAGCATGCCCTGTGTCTAGCCCTAGCCTCTGGCGGAGTGGTAGCATACCCTGTGCCTGGAACCGAACTCTAGGAGAGTGGTAACATGACATGTGCCTAGCACTGGTTCTAGGGGAGAGATAGCATGACGTGTGTCGCTGTGTCTTCTAGGAGAGAGGTACAATGCCCTTTGCCTCGCCTATCAGAGAGTGCTAACATACGCTGTACCTAGCCCAGCCCTCAAAGAGTGCGGGACCATTCCATGAGTCTAGCCCTGGCCTTCGGGAGAGTGTAATACATCCTGTGCCTAACTCCCACCTCTCATGGAGCGGTAGCATGCCATGTGCCTAGCCCAGGCTTCAGGAGAGTGGTAACATGCCTTGTGCCATGCCCTGACCTGTAGGAGAGTGGTAACATGCCCTGTGCCTAGTCCAGGCTTCAGGAGAGTGGTAACATGCCTTGTGCCTTGCTCACTTTGCCACTGGATTCAAGATAGCCTGGCTGATGAGGGTTTTGAACCCGAAACCGGTCCCAGGATGCTTGTTTCCGGTCCAGGGAAGACATGGCTTGGCAGTTCGGGCTGGACTGTTCCCATGAGGCACAGGGTCAGACTGATTTGCATATGGCCATGTCTGAACTGGGGTGGTGGAGTGAGCTAAAGAATGATGATGGATTAAACCCAGATCAGTTGACTGGGGGTGAGTGTTTGATTTGCTCTAACGCTCCGTCCATCATCCCCTTTGGTATCGCTTTGTTCGCCCTAAGTTGGCAGGGTATGCCCAGACGTGGGTCCCTTGCTCACTTTGCCACTGGATTCAAGATAGCCTGGCTGTTGAGGGTTTTGAACCCGAAACCGGTCCCAGGATGCTTGTTTCCGGTCCAGGGAAGACATGGCTTGGCAGTTCGGGCTGGACTGTTCCCATGAGGCACAGGGTCAGACTGATTTGCATATGGCCATGTCTGAACTGGGGTGGTGGAGTGAGCTAAAGAATGATGATGGATTAAACCCAGATCAGTTGACTGGGGGTGAGTGTTTGATTTGCTCTAACGCTCCGTCCATCATCCCCTTTGGTATCGCTTTGTTCGCCCTAAGTTGGCAGGGTATGCCCAGACGTGGGTCCCTTGCTCACTTTGCCACTGGATTCAAGATAGCCTGGCTGATGAGGGTTTTGAACCCGAAACCGGTCCCAGGATGCTTGTTTCTGGTCCAGGGAAGACATGGCTTGGCAGTTCGGGCTGGACTGTTCCCATGAGGCACAGGGTCAGACTGATTTGCATATGGCCATGTCTGAACTGGGGTGGTGGAGTGAGCTAAAGAATGATGATGGATTAAACCCAGATCAGTTGACTGGGGGTGAGTGTTTGATTTGCTCTAATGCTCCGTCCATCATCCCCTTTGGTATCGCTTTGTTCGCCCCTAAGTTGGCAGGGTATGCCCAGACGTGGGTCCCTTGCTCACTTTGCCACTGGATTCAAGATAGCCTGGCTGATGAGGGTTTTGAACCCGAAACCGGTCCCAGGATGCTTGTTTCCGGTCCAGGGAAGACATGGCTTGGCAGTTCGGGCTGGACTGTTCCCATGAGGCACAGGGTCAGACTGATTTGCATATGGCCATGTCTGAACTGGGGTGGTGGAGTGAGCTAAAGAATGATGATGGATTAAACCCAGATCAGTTGACTGGGGGTGAGTGTTTGATTTGCTCTAACTCTCCGTCCATCATCCCCTTTGGTATCGCTTGTTCGCCCTAAGTTGGCAGGGTATGCCCAGACGTGGGTCCCTTGCTCACTTTGCCACTGGATTCAAGATAGCCTGGCTGCCTAGCCCAGGCTTCAGGAGAGTGGTGACATGCCCAATGCCTAGCCCAGGCTTCAGGAGAGTGGTAACATGCCCTGTGTCTAGCCCTGACCTGTAGAAGAGTGCTAACATATGCTGTACCTAGCCCAGCCCTCAAAGAGTGTGGGACCATTCCATGAGTCTAGCCCTGGCCTTCGGGTGAGTGTAATACATACTGTGCATAACTCCCACCTCTCATGGAGCGGTAGCATGCCCTGTGCCTAGCCCAGGCTTCAGGAGAGTGGTAACATACCTTGTGCCATGCCCTGACCTGTAGGAGAGTGGTAACTTATACTGTACCCAGCCCAGGCTTCAGGAGAGTGGTAACATGCCTTGTGCCGAGCCGTGACCTGTAGGAGAGTGATAACATATACTGTACCCAGCCCTGGCCTTTGGAGAGTGGTAACATGTCCTGTGTCTAGCCCTGACCTGTAGGAGAGTGGTAACATATACTGTACCCAGCCCAGGCTTCAGGAGAGTGGTAACATGCCTTGTGCCATGGCCTGACCTGTAGGAGAGTGGTAACATATTCTGTACCCAGCCCTGGCCTTTGGAGAGTGGTAACATGTCCTGTGTCTAGCCCTGACCTGTAGGAGAGTGGTAACATATGCTGTACCTAGCCCAGCCCTCAAAGAGTGCGGGACCATTCCATGAGTTTAGCCCTGGCCTTCGGGAGAGTGTAATACATCCTGTGCCTAACTCCCACCTCTCATGGAGCGGTAGCATGCCCTGTGTTTAGCCCAGGCTTCAGGAGAGTGGTAACATGCCTTGTGCTGAACTGTGACCTGTAGGAGAGCGGTAACATGCCCTGTGCCAAGTCTAGGCTTCAGGAGAGTGGTAACATGCCTTGTGCCATGCCCTGACCTGTAGAAGAGTGGTAACATATACTGTACTTAGCCCTGGCCTCTAAGAGATTGGTGACATGCCCTGTGCCTAGTCCTGGCCTCCGGGAGAGTGGTGGTAATATATCCTGTGCCTAACTTTCACCTCTCGTAGAGTGGTAGCATGTCATGTGCCTAGCCCAGCCCTCAAGGAGAGTGGTAACATGTCTTCTGCCTAGTTCTGGCCTTCAGGAGAGTGGTGGATCATCAGGTGCTTAGCCCTAGCCTCTAGTATAGTAGTACCATGGCCTGTGTCTAGCCCAGTCCTCAATAGAGAGTGGTAACATCCTGTGTCTAGCCTTTAGGGCAGTGGAGGCATGCCATGTGCCAGGCCCTGGCTTCTAGGAGAGGGGTGGTGGCATATTCTGTACCTAGCCCTGGCATCTAGGAGAGTGGTAACATGCCCTGCACTTAGTCCAGCCCCCAAGGAGAGTGGTAACACGCCCTGTGTCTACCACAGGCCTCTAGAAGAGTGATGTCATGCCCTGTGCGTAGTCCAGCCCTCAGGGACAGTGGTAACAAGCCTGTGGCTAGCCCTGGGCTCTAGGGGAGTGGTAGCATGTCCTGTGTCTAGACTAGCATTTAGGACATGGGTAACATGCCCTGTGCTTAGCCCTGGCATCTAGCAGAGTGGGAACATTCCCAGGATCTAGCCTTGGCATATAGCAGAGTGGCAGCATGGCCTGTGCCTAGCCCTGGTATTTTACCGAGCCCAGCCCTCTAGGAGCGTAGTAACTTCCTATGCCTTGTTGTGATACTAGGAGAGTGGAACTATGTCCTGTGCCTAGCCCTGGCTTCGAGGACAGGTCTAACTTGTGAATGAATGGGTAACAATTGAGCTGGTCAGCTCCAAAGCGCAACATAACAGCTCCTAAGATCTTAGCGAGCCCCCACTGACCCGCTCCAAACAAGGGACAGCAGCCGGTCCGCACACGGAACATCAGCCAGTCTCATTGGAAACAGCCGCCGGTCTCACAATGGCGAGGGCTGCTCCTGCCAATGCTTATCAGCCCATGTTGAGGAAGGCTAGTCTACATCAGTCAATCAATCAATCATCGAGGCTTGTATAGTGCGGCTTGGGGTCCCCAGGCGCTGTGGGGTTCGAGCGATCCTCGATCAGAGAGAGGTGGCGGTCGAAGAGCCAGGTCTTCAGCTGCTTCCTGAATTCCCTCAGAGAGGGGGACATACGTAGGGGGAGGTCGTTCCAGGACTTGGCGGCGAAGAAGGAGAAGGAGCGGCTCCCGCTTCGGCTCCGACGGATGCGTGGGGCCTGGGGTAAGGTGAGGGAGGAGGAGCGGAGCTCTTTGATCGGACGGTGGAAAGGCAGGCGGTTGTTGATGTATGTGGGTCCGGTTTCGTGGAGGGCTTTGTAGGCGTGAGTGAGGAGCTTGAAGAGGCATCTTTTCTGAACATAGCTAGAATGGACCCGAGAAAGATCGAAGGTGAATCATTGCAATCATACAGGTCTAGGTGTTAGGATCACAGGTGGGTGACACTATTGACCCCTCTATGTAGTCCTGATCTGATTAGGGTGACCACCCATCTGGAATTTACACGGACCATCAGTACATTCAGTCCTATATCTGTTGTCCGCTATGGTCTCTCTCACGGCTGCCTTTTGTCTGTAATTCTAGGACTTGTAATCAGTGAGCAGAGGCAAGAGCTGCCACAGCCTCTCTCAATATGTTAGCGTCTCCCAGCAGGTCTCGCCTAGTGAGACTCTCAAGCAGCCAAGCAGAGACACTGCTTCTACTTACAGTAAACAGAGGAGAAGGCCATCTGCAACTGCGGCCCGGCGGGAACCCTGCAGTGCGCAGTCCGGTGACAGCCCTGCAGCACGCAGCCTGGCGACAGCCCTGCAGCACACAGCCTGGCAACAGCCCTGCAGCAGGCAGCCCGGCGGGAGCCCTGCAGCACGCAGTCCGGCGACAGCCCTGCAGCACGCAGCCTGGCGACAGCCCTGCAGCGGGCAGCCCGGCGGGAGCCCTGCAGCACGCAGCCCGGCGACAGCCCTGCAGAGGGCAGCCCGGCGACAGCCCTGCAGCACGCAGCCCGGTGACAGCCCTGCAGCACGCAGCCTGGCGACAGCCCTACAGCGGGCAGCCCGGCGGGAGCCCTGCAGCACGCAGCCCGGTGACAGCCCTGCAGCACGCAGCCCGGCGACAGCCCTGCAGCACGCAGCCTGGCGACAGCCCTGCAGCGGGCAGCCCGGCGGGAGCCCTGCAGCACGCAGCCCGGCGACAGCCCTGCAGAGGGCAGCCTGGCGACAGCCCTGCAGCATGCAGCCCGGCGACAGCCCTGCAGCGGGCAGCCCAGTGTATCTTCACCAGCAAAGCATTAATATGTAAGTTATTATTTTAAAATTGTATTACAATTACACACAGTTTAAGATAGATACCGCAAAATGTTTTAGTGTTTAAGAAAACCTAGTGCTTTCAAAGTATATCTTTTTTAGTAGCATGCAATCAAACTGTTCCTAATGTAAACCTTTTTTAATAAATGTCCATTGAAAGGAAGTACTACAGAACTCAGATGGTAACACCTTTACACTACTGCTCACAAAGACTCCATCTTCGGTACCATGACACTTCAAATGACTCCATGAACTGAAGCCTAAACTGGATAAAGGTGGCAGAACCAAGAAATGAACAAGGAAAGCTGAGCCAGAGTGGAGCGAGGGGTCCGGTGCAGGAGCCAGGCTATGAAAAGGTTTGGCCTGTACATTTTACAACAAACAGATACAAATACCACAGTCGCCTCAAAATTCAAAAAAGTGGATTTCTTTAACAGATGCAAGCATTTCACCTCAGTACATCAGATGATATCACTTCATTGAAAGGTACTTATTAAAAGTGCTGGCTTTTAAACATGAACTTAGAAACATTCACGCCCCCAAACTAACAACAATGCCATTGGTGAACTAAAAGGCAATTCAGTTGTCGAATGGACCCTATATGTGGTTTAGATGCTTAATGTATTTGGAGATACAATTTAGTCTTTTATATCAAACACAAGAGAGGTTGTTGTACAGTGCATGTCTTGAATGCACATATTTGAAGGAGCTCAGTGCACGTCTTGAATGCACATATTTGAAGGAGCTCAGTGCACGTCTTTAATGCACATATTTGAAGGAGCTCAGTGCACGTCTGGAATGCACATATTTGAAGGAGCTCAGTGCACGTCTTGAATGCACATATTTGAAGGAGCTCAGTGCACGTCTTGAATGCACATATTTGAAGGAGCTCAGTGCACGTCTTGAATGCACATATTTGAAGGAGCTCAGTGCACGTCTTGAATGAACATATTTGAAGGAGCTCAGTGCACGTCTTGAATGAACATATTTGAAGGAGCTCAGTGCACGTCTTGAATGCACATAGGAGCTCAGTGCACGTCTTGAATGCACATATTTGAAGGAGCTCAGTGCACGTCTTGAATGCACATAGGAGCTCAGTGCACGTCTTGAATGCACATATTTGAAGGAGCTCAGTGCACGTCTTGAATGCACATAGGAGCTCAGTGCACGTCTTGAATGCACATATTTGAAGGAGCTCAGTGCACGTCTTGAATGCACATATTTGAAGGAGCTCAGTGCACGTCTTGAATGCACATATTTGAAGGAGCTCAGTGCACGTCTTGAATGCACATATTTGAAGGAGCTCAGTGCACGTCTTGAATGCACATATTTGAAGGAGCTCAGTGCACGTCTTTGATGCACATATTTGAAGGAGCTCAGTGCACGTCTTGAATGCACATATTTGAAGGAGCTCTCATGTGATAAAGAACGAGGAGACTCTGTGAAATAAAATATTTGTAACTATATATCTGTGTCAATGAGAGTGTGCCCTAGAGGCCCCTCTTTTCTAATGTTCCACTCTTATGTGTATGCCCAGAACCTTGCGCTGGAATCCTGTGTGTGTGTCAGTACATGTGCGTGTGCAGTGAGTGTGTCGCAGTAAGAGGGCCTGAGAACTGAAGCCCGTGGGATCTTTTTAGATGTCTCTGGCTTGGCATGGCACAGGATGGAGGAGGGGGAGCTTTCCCCGACAGTGGAAGTCTTCTGCCTGCATTCCTGTGGCTGGAAAATGGCCAGAGCCAGACATTGACATGAGGAGGATGGAGTGACCGCTACCCTTAGAAACTCCATGAGGACTTTTCTAGCCAGGGGCTGCAGGTTTGTCTTTCCTGAGTGATGCCATTTGATCGATGATAGGGTGAGGGGTGGCGGCTTCTGTTTCTGTTGTGCTAGGTGAGGAAGTGTCTATCGTAGGCCTACCTTTTTATCTATTCCTGATCACTGCTTCAGAGAGGCTGCTGACAGGCAGGGGCAGAAACCTCATGCTTCATGATAGCTCTGCTGTGGATGCTCTAATCTGGAGACAGCCCGGGGGCTACTTGCTGTGAGAAGCATCACTCTGCACAAAGGGTAAGTCTGGAGAGCAGCTTCAGAAGGACACTTGAAAGGAGAACCACCCAAAACCAATTCTGTCTTTTGAGACAGTGGACACACAACTCCTGCCTAGAAAATGTGTATAAAAGAGAGACACAAACCACCAACTTTGTTCCAGTTCCAAGTGCTTAATGAACAAGGAAAGGGAGAACTCTGCACAATCCTCAAAGGACTGCTGTGTGACAAGGACTGCTGCCTAACAGCAAGTGAAGGGACATCAGCTGAAGCCTGCACTTTCAGCTGGAGGAGCGGTGGGGCAACCTGAGTGCCTAGAACCCTGCCTGCCTGCTGAGAGGGGGCAGAACCCTGCCTGCCTGCTGAGAGGGGGCAGGAGTCTGCCTGCCTGCTGAGAGGGGGCAGAAAACTGCCTGCCTGCTGAGAGGGGGCAGAACCCTGCCTGCTGAGAGGGGGCAGAACCCTGCCTGCCTGCTGAGAGGAGGCAGAACCCTGCCTGCCTGCTGAGACGGGGCAGGAGTCTGCCTGCCTGCTGAGACGGGGCAGGAGGCTGCCTGCCTGCTGAGAGTGGGCAGGAGTCTGCCTGGCCCTGCTGGGGGACAGACTGTCCAGGATCGGAATCCCTGCAGGTCCAAAAACTGGGGGGCATTGAAATGAAAGCTGGGATTTCTTCTAGTAGAAGATCTTGAAGAGACCACCTGAGAGGGGCACAGGGTCCTTTCTATGTTGGTGGAGACAGGAATTGATAGCACTACAGGGAGGTGGAATGAAACCTCACTAGTTTAATCAGAAACAATCATAGTTAATTCACACACAAATGTACTATTGCCCTCAAATTTGCTTTAACCCCTTACTTTACATCTCACTCCCTCTCTGTCTACTAGTTCTAATGCCCACGAGCTGCCAAGTCCACGTTCGTTAAGAGAGCGACTGGTGCTATCATTAATGTAAATGGTGCAAAATTGTGTGACAACTGTCCCTTATGTCGGCTGTCAAGTGTTGCTTCGGGTGCATATGTCACCAGGTTTCTTAATCTTCATATACGTCCAGTTACATAGTAGTGCTTGCTCAATAATGCTATGTAATATATGCATATGTAATATATAAGCCAAAGAAAATAAACCTACGTTCTTTACATGTGTTGGTCATCTGTGTACTTAATTTCATTGTATTGCTTCACTCTCTCAGCTGTGCCCGTAAGATTGACCCTTTGTCCTAAATTCTGACCCTTTGTCCTGCATTTCAACAGTCGGTGCCCACAATGTGCCTCCATGCCAGGTGGTCACCCTATGTTTGATTTCTGCTGCTCCTTCCACCCCCTTGGGAACAGAGCTCGGCGGCCCCAGGCACGCGGACAGCCAATCACATACGTAAATAAAATAACACCACAAGACGCAGACAGGCAGTGCATGTCAGAGATACTAGTGTATAAGCGAGACAGGTGATGGGGGAGGGGGGTTACACTCCCAGGCTACCCCCAGCGGCATCGTCGAGGGTCCCTTGACCTCGCCCAGCACCGGCCACACAGACGTGGGTGGTCTGGAAGGGGGTTCCGGCTCACAAAGGAGAGAGGGAGAGGGTGGTTAACCAGGCGAGCCCCTCCCCCTACCCCGGCGTCTCCGGGGGCTTTTTTTTCTCGGAATGGGAAAGCTGGCAGGTGCACCTAGAACCTGGCAAGCCAGGGGCAAGGTGGCACGGGTGGGCGGGGTAGGCGGCAGCACGCCTGGCATAGAGGGTGAGAATACTAAATATATATATACCGTCTACCCAACCAGCGCATGCCCCCTACGGATGCGGAAAACAATCAGTCTGGGGCGTGCCCTGCACAGATGACACCCCCACCCGACCTCCCAGCCGACGCACCTGACACCGCCCCCCCCCTCTCCCGCCCCCAACATTCCCAAACATGATACACATATCTGCCGTACCCCGAGCCCGCCCCGATAGGTGCCCTCTGATTCCAGCTGCCACCTCTGGGTCCGGCGGCCGCACAGGGCGCAGGAGGGCCGGGCCAGCGCCACACACGAGCCCTCTGGAGAACAATGAGGCGCTCTGATGGCGCTGGCGGGGAAACCCCGGGGGCTCATGCACCCGCTGCGGAGATATGTGCGCGACCTGCAGCTCCCGGGATGACTCAGCCTTTAGAGATCCCTTTACCATTGACTGGGAGCAAACACGTATTATCTGAACCCCGATGGAAAGCGCGGCCCTAGGCCTGGGATGTTAAAGCGCCCGCTGTACCAATGCTCTGCCCACCACCGCCCACAGAAGTGGGGCGGGCCCACAGCTGGCGGAGTCTGTGTACAGCGGCGGGGCTTTAGAGCGTCCCTTAAGAAGGGTTAGGATGGGACCACTTAAGAGAAAAGCAGCCCCCGGTGACCAGACGCAAGTTGGGGAGGGGTGTGTGAAGGGGTGGTTTGTGAATTTGGCGGCGGATGGGTAGGCAAATGTAGGACGTGTGGCTGGGAGGAAGGGTGGCTCGAAGACGAGGTATGAACATGAGGGGAGGGGGGCGGACAGCTAATGGACAAACAGTTGCATAGAATGACTGGAGGAATGTGTGTAGAGATGAATGAAACGGCGGATAGCGCCACGGGTAGGTGGGGTGCTGGAGAGCGGGCTGACAGCCGCACAGATCTCTTGACAGATTAACAAACTGTTGCCTAAACATCTAGATGGATGAATGATTATCTATCTATCTATCTTGATAACTAGCTTCATGCGAAGATTGAGAGCTGAATTTATAGAGGATGAATGCGCGGTGGGTGGATGGTGAACGGACATCAATACTGACAGACCCAGAGGATGAACAGGTGCATGGTTAGTGAGGCCTGCATCAGTCCATGACAGATCGCTGGGTGTCTGGCACTCGCATGTTTTGGTGAACGGGCGCGTGTGTGCACAAAGATTGACACAGGAAAGGGTGATGGATCAAGCGGGTGGATGAACAGCTTGACCGACAGTGACTACGTCACATAGGAAATTCCTGTGAGTGCCCCTTGGATGAATAGATAGATGATTGGCAGAGTATATTAATGCACACAGAAGTGGATCATGGATGGTGACTGGAGGAAGGGTGAGTGGGTGATGGACGAATACATGCTGTGACGTGAACCATTGGGACAGTAGCCTCGTTGCACTCCCATCAGTATCCTCCTCCCCGTGAGGGCCCTGAGCCTCCTACCTGCTCCGGTCTCCGCGGGCGGCTCGGGCGCTGGCTGGGGCTGGCACTGGCTGGATGCTGCAGCGAGGATGCTGCGAGCCCCGTCCGCCTCTCACTCAAGCCTGATACCAGGCTGCCTTCCAGCCGTACCCGGGCACCCTGCCAAGCCCCTCCCCTCAGCCAATCGCAAAGCGCAGCGGACAATGGCCGCTCGCTGAGCGCAGGTAACCACTTTAGGTAGAGCCACAGAGTAGCGCGGTGATTGGTTGACGTGCCCGGTAGTCTTTTCAATTCATTTTTGGCTAGTTATGGCAGAGTGGGGACTACAACTCCCAGGGTGCATGGAGACGGGTGGTTCTGGTAAGAGAAAGGGCTCGCCCCTCGTCGAGCTCCTCCATGGTTGCTATGGTGATCAGTGTAGGTACCTCACAAAGGCCTGGGATGGCTGTGTCTGTGCTGGGCCATGAGGCAGACAGCCGGTCTCTTGGGTCTCCCCCCTCCTTCAGTCACAGCCAAGGCTTTTGGGCCTGGGGGATGGGTTTAAACCAAAAGACAAGCTGTCGCTGAACCCCCTACCAGTGGTGCCTAGAATAAACATATGGTGACATAAGCATAAACACACCACCAATTAATATCACACCTTCAGAACACAAGGGGTTTACAAACTCCTCTGCACACCTTCAAAACAAAAGGGTACCGACTCTCACCACACAGCTGCTACGGGGTCTCCAGCCTCGCGCCTGTGTGTGCATTAACGCCCACGGTGCCAACGCAGGAGTTACACGAGCCCAGTTCAGTTTCTTGTGCCTTGCTGTACTGTTACACCAGGTCGCCATTTACACGTTACCTCCTAATGCAAATCACTCCCTTCCTGGGGCAGGCGAGGGCTACCAAAGGGGATCCCTTCATAGTCCCATTATTGGCAACACACCCCACCCACACCACAACAGAGTATGCATGCATAAATAAATACACAACACAACTTTTGTTTGGGAAAATATTGCTGCAGGTTTATTCCATACAAAAGTATGCAAATATGGTGGGTTATCTTACGGGCGATCCAAGGGCAGGCAGCTGTACCACTCTATGCTGCCCTGCCCGCCTGATGAGCCAAGCACTGTGGAGAATCCAATCAGCGCTACCCTTATGGGGGTGATCCCCTTACTGGATCACGTGACACATTGGTCCCTTATTACTCACGCCCCTTTCAGGGCGGAGCGTAGCAAGGCAAGCCCCCGGTTGTTCAGGCCCACAACCGCCCGAAGGACTAACGGGGCGCCAACGTAATTGTTCTAGGACCCTCCCAAGAGGCTCCTGGGATTTGGCTCTGGCACCCCTATTGTGCCCACGCAGAGGTACCCTTCTGTACCCATCTGCTTCCAGATCGCCCTGTAACTCCGCCTGCAACGACAAAAGAAAAACATTACAACGTTCTATGTACTTCGCCTGCCAACCCCACGCCGGGTAAGCGGTAGGGTGGGAGACGGCGTGTCCGGCGCAAAGAGGACGCCAAGATGGCCAGGGGAGGCATAAATACCTCCCCACCTCCTCTGCGACCCGGAAGTGACGCCTCTGGAAGGGGGCTCCTCCTCGAGCCCCCGCGTTCTTAGTGGGGGTGGGGAAGTGCCCAAATGGCACTAAAGGGGCCGCCCGTTTAGGGGCCCCCTGCGGGGCCGCGGGCAGCCGCATAGTCCCATTATTGGCAACACACCCCACCCACACCACAACAGAGTATGCATGCATAAATAAATACACAACACAACTTTTGTTTGGGAAAATATTGCTGCAGGTTTATTCCATACAAAAGTATGCAAATATGGTGGGTTATCTTACGGGCGATCCAAGGGCAGGCAGCTGTACCACTCTATGCTGCCCTGCCCGCCTGATGAGCCAAGCACTGTGGAGAATCCAATCAGCGCTACCCTTATGGGGGTGATCCCCTTACTGGATCACGTGACACATTGGTCCCTTATTACTCACGCCCCTTTCAGGGCGGAGCGTAGCAAGGCAAGCCCCCGGTTGTTCAGGCCCACAACCGCCCGAAGGACTAACGGGGCGCCGACGTAATTGTTCCAGGACCCTCCCATGAGGCTCCTGGGATTTGGCTCTGGCACCCCTATTGTGCCCACGCAGAGGTACCCTTCTGTACCCATCTGCTTCCAGATCGCCCTGTAACTCCGCCACAGCTCTGGAGGCGGCCACCGTCGCCTAAAGAGCCCCCCACCAAAACAGTTCCTTTCTCACTGCAACCTGCAATTTCCCGGGCCTCCTTCATGTCCAGCAGGAACAGATCCAAGCCCACCTGTGCCAGGTGCACCCCAACTTTGTCAAAATAACCTTTGGTGTTCGCCCGGCATAGCTTATGCCTGATGAAGCCAAAGCCCCTTGCTCTGCAAACTTGCGCATGGAGCGGTTTATCCTTCTCTGGGAATGGACCAGTGCCTCGCATTACCTGCAAGAATGTGATGGCCTCCCAGGAGGGAGCTCTACTTTTAAACATCGCTATATTACCCTTCAAGCTGATGTGGCTCCCACCTCCTGCAACCTGTAGTTGCAGTCCTTCTAGCATTTCGTGCTCCCTAACACCTGTTGCCAATTTATGGAACAGCAGCACACTTGCTTAGCACACCGCTTCCACAACCAGCCTAATATACTCTGGCTATGCGGACGGGGCATTTCATGCATCACTGAAGCAACCCGTAACCTGCCCTGGGAGCAGCGTGCACCTACTTTGTTGAAGTTGACCAGACATGCGCCCAGACCTATGCGATTAATAACCCTGGCGAACAAGACTGTTCGCATAGCGCACACCATTGCGGTCACAGCAACCATTTGGAGTGACATCTTACGCCACCTACCAGGCTTGCTTAACTAAAGCTCGATCACAGATACACACATACCTGCTAACCAGCTGTGACCCTTAATGCTCAACCCAGCTAAAGACCTAGTACTTTATTTATCCAGGGAAAATTGGCCTCCACAGGATCAAGCCGCACATGAGCATATGGCTTCACCTACTGGGCCGAGGCGCAGTGTGTGGTCTTGAATTGTCAGCAATGGTGCTCCAAACACATTTCAAGCCGCTATTGGAGCCACGGCACACCTTCTGGCCTAACCAACTGACGCCTGCCAACTGGCTAACTTGCCGCTGCGAGATATTGATCTTAACACCACGCACTTGCGGTTCCTGGTGCACATCCTCTATAGGTCTAGCCCCCCACTCTATTAAGGCAGTTTCCCACAATGTCCCTTCTTCCCCTGTACGAGCGGGAAAATACCTGTAACATTGCAATCCCACTGCACTCACATGCTCGGGCAGTACGGTGGGGGAGAGGGGTCCTTAGAATTGGTTCTGCTACATTGCCTGGCCTCCTAGCCCGCAAACACCCTTGTCTGACAGCAGGCTATCTGCCGTGTCGCCCGTGCAATGTCCGCACCCTGACGCAAGACGTCCCGTTCTATACCTCAACTAACAGACTACCTTCAGTGAGGCTGGAGTGAACCGATGTGTGTTGTGCCTCTGACCAACAGAACCTTGGTTTGCTTTGGCAATGGGATAAAATTGTATCATCTGTCACACTCAAAATAGTGTCAATGTGCAATTCTTTTGCATTATACCTGCCGAGTGTGCCTGGTAGAAACCTAGACACCCCCTGTGTGCCAACCCACTTTGACCCAAGATGCCAAGCACAGACCCGGTACACTTGGTTACCCCGGACGGACTTACTTGCCCTCCACCGAAATCCATGTGTAAGGTAGCTGGTCCCCGATTTAATTCCTAGTAGTCTATGTGTTATGCCATACACCGTTTATGCCTTTTATAAAGCAGTTAAACCGCTCACACACGAGACCCACTGGTAGCAAGACCAGTATAACCTGTACATGGAATTTAAATTTTTCTACCAACTGCACTGAGGGCAAGCCACACTCACTGCTACTGGTGTCTGACTAATCGGCCCATGGAGGGTGTAGCAATACTGCCCGGTTAGCAAGTATGCCCACTGTACAGTTGTAATTTAGTAACTCCTGGCGCTGACAACCGCCGGTGCCTAATACCAGGCTGTGTGTATGCGGCCCAGGCACCTAGGCAATAGGCTTGGTGTGGATGGGTTGTTAACAATGCCTGGAAATAAGTGTAATGCCTCTGACAAACCTCTTCTGACCAGCATCTATATCATTCTTAAACATATTTACTGTTTTTTGCCACATGGCACTCTTCTGGTTGGTGATACTGAACCACTTACCCAGCATAAGCTGACAGTCCCGCGTTGCCGTCACACCACCTGTGTCCCTTGAATCACCCTCCATCCTCCTGTGTCACCTAACCTCGGTTCTAGAGTGCACTTACTTCGCACTGTTGACCAGACAATTCAGCAGACCTCTTTGCTTGCTAGACCCTGGTGAACACATTAATGGTGTCAAATCTGGTTTGAAACAATATATGTATGGTGCCCACTATTGGAGACAACTCACCCCTTTGTGGAGTGACAACTACACAGGTGCCTACTCAAGTCACCCAACAAGACAAGTTGGCCCTGACTACCTAGTGTTCTGGTGCCAGGTTTGAGAAGGCGTTTCCTGATCAACCAAAAGAGCAAATAATGTGTTGACCAGTTTCAGTGAATGTTTGTCTTAAGTGTATCTGCGAGTGTGATCGCTTAGGTGCGGATGGGTCATCAATGTTGCCGGGCAGTGATGCAATACCTTTGCCCAAGCACTCTTGACACGATGTGCCCGCGCAGGTAAAAGACAAGGGATGCCCTACCCCTTTGCTTCCACTCTAGTAGTAACATGCCCTTAATTGTATGTGACATTCCACAAGCACTGCGCAGGAATCCCCTTTGACCTGCTCGAGCCTGTGGCCATTCTGCTGAAAGCCCTGTGGGCCTTGGGGGAGGGGGGGCGGAGTGCTGCTAAACCTCAAGTCCTAGGCACTCAGGAAGCATCCTTCACTGCTGCAGGTGCCCCACAGCATTTATTATAAAACATTTAATGGGTAACAACCCGGTTTGCGCCTACCTTAATGTGCCATGCTGTGAGCAATTGGATACCCCACATATCTCTTCCCTATGAAAAGATTAACAAACCGGCCAAAGCACAATGCACGGGCAGTGCGTGTGCCCACTGAGTCACCCCCAGCTCTGTGTGGTACAAACCCTAACACACCGCGTGCCAGTTTGTACATATCATTCTGGGGTGACTAAGCCCTAATGTGCCCTTTTCCCTGGATGATCCCCAGTACAAGGGTACAGACTGATGACCAAGTGCTGCGCCAGCCCATAACCATGTCAAGTGTGTAAAACCCAGCCGTAGCCAAATCCCCAGTACGAGGATACCGACTGATGACCAAGTGCTGCGCCAGCCCATAAACATGTTGACGTGTGTAAAACCCAGCCGTAGCCAAACGAAACCACTAGAAGCAGTTTATCGGGGAAATGCAGAGACCACCGGAGTCCCTCCGTGCCCCCGTACTTCCACAATGGCCAGACCGGTCACCTGCGCGCATGCCAGGTGCCGAAACCAGCAGCCCTTTGCAAACGGAATGGCGGAGCACAATCACCGCGTTGGAGACAAAATTGACCTCGTTATACCACGAAAGAAGCACGTGCGGCACTCGAAAGAGACAAAGTAACTATTCTTTGCAAAACAGAGCCTGTCCGTAACTATTGTCTATCTTGGGACAAAAGATGAACTGTGATCTTATCACTGATCAAGTCTGTGATGTCATAATCGCTACCTCTGGGATATTCTCATGAATCGCCATATAAGGCTGACACCGCACTCTCATCCTATGTTTTGTGTGATCTTGGCCCACTTTTAGTGTGAGCAGAGCCCCACGAAGTAAACTTGTCTTCATATCAGAGCAGGGTCAATCCACTGACCCCCGCCAAAAGGCTGGGGCCTGTGTCCAAAGCCCAAAGCCAGCATATCTCGGAGCCCCCGTCATGGCAACATATGCCGATGCCCACGAGCTGAAGCTCTTCACGTCGCCATTGTCAGAAAACGGCACGCCAGACAGGGCCCGAACACACACTGGCTGCAAACCCTCAACCCCTGCCACCGCCGCCCCATACCAGTAAGGAGCCTGGCAGGCAGCTCCGAGGGCAAATCAAGCCAGCTCGACGGTCCCCGGGCTCGCCCCGCAAAACCCCAATGCTGCCCGCAGGCACTTAAGCGCAACTCAATGCCGCTCAGCCGGAGCCCATCGATCAGCTTGTTGCCCGGCGAGGGTAGTCTCCAGTCTCCCCTGGGGGCGCTGCATGTAGTCCGCAAGACACAGCGCGACGTACAACTACCAAGTGCGGCAAGGGTGCAGTCACTGGATGAAGGACGCCATCACCGGTGCTGCGAAGACACCGCCACACTCTACCCTCGCTGCTAGGCAAAGCACGGACACACAGACCGTTCAGCGATTAGCCAGTAGAAATGTCGGTGGTGACTGGGGACTAAACCCGAAACAAACAAGCGTCACTGACACTAGGGCCGTCACTAATACAGTAGCTAGACAATGCGCCGGTGGAAATAGGCTAAGATTTCCCTCCTCCGGTCCGGAGAACCCGCAATCGTTGATATATTGGACAGCTTCCAATAGTCTATGCCCTCGGTCGGCCGTTCTGGTCATTAACCACATCCTTTCCCCCCATGTATAGCGGCCTGCAGCGCAGGGACAGGCCTCACGGCCAGGCATAAAAGCCACCTCAAGACGCCCCGTGCTGCTGAGATGCTCCAATCCGGTCACACCAGAAGGCAAGCCCCAGTCGCATGTCAATCTGGCCATCTCCGATAAGACCCTCCAATTGTCTAGCGGCGCAAGAACACCACAAGCTGAACGGCAGAGGCCGCACTACAAGACTGCCTCCTCGAAAACCTGAGGCAAAAGTGCTTACAGCCTGACCAAGTACGTGACCGGTGGCCCTTGGCTGTATAATCCCCACGGAGAGTGGCAAAACCCATAATTTGCCTTCCCAAACCAGAGAACCGAACAATGCCAAACGTGTGTTACCAAACGTGTGTTACAAGCAGGTTAGTGTTCTAGATGTCCATTCTTGAAATACAGGCTATGGCACTCGTCTGTGTGCCCCCACGCCGCGTTAAGATGTGTGCTAACCCATTCAACAGACTGCCCGATACTCATTACAGAATGCCAAGTGACTTAAAAGAGGCATATCAAGTGTAACCGCTCCATGCGGTGCAAAGGCTCTTGCTATAAGAGGGAACCTCAAATAAGGTGCTTTCTTTACCCGCCTTCGCATAATCTGCAGTCATGTGACCTTGGCTGGTGGCGAGCTATACCTGACCATAACGGAAAATGAAAACTCTGGAACTGTAGACATGAAGGCTAATTAAATGAAGACCACTGAACCGAGGCAACCCCACAGGAGTTTGTCCTCGCAAAGCTGATTCATGAGACAGACGCATTTGCATTTGTAACCTTGGGGGCTCACCCTACTGAACACATGCAGCAGGGCGCATATCATGACTACCGCCTGTCCCAGCAGGCATGTGGAGGTCCCCACGATGGAGGCCAGCTCGGCGGGCCTAACCACTCTGCACTATGCTCATTGCATACAGTTTTAGACCTCCCTAATTGTCTGAATTCGAACCTTAACCTGACAAGTAACAATTACTGGCCCTGACACGAGGCAAACCATGCCAGGGCAACTCAGCAGCCTCACCTCAAAAAATTCATGCAGGATATTTGTTCACAAAAACTGGGCAGCTAATATGCCCCTTGATCAGCACAGGTGAATAAACAGCACCCAACCTCCAACAATCCCTCTGACTGTCACAAGATGGACCGTAAGGCATAATTAGCATGCACATTTTAAATGTGCAATCTGCCGTTGAAAGTGCCTAATGCGAGTAGCAAATAGCAGAAACTGGACAGCGGAGCCAGTGGACGGCATGCTCTTTTCTGTTCATGACTGGCATAATATTAGAAATACGCAGTGGAGCACTCGTGGAGGACATTCATAAATAATGTGTCCACAGTGCTCCACCTCCTTCAGTTATGGTAACAGTAAAACCGTGCAGCACTGCCACAGGGTGGCCTACATAGCCTATGGCACCAAGTACTGTGCTCGAACCGTAGGAAAGGAGACTGAACCCGAGAGTGTTGTTCTAGCCCGCACACGTTAAATAAGTGCAGAAGGACGAACCTGGTGAAGGTGGGCGAGTCCACGAGCTTGAGCTCGACACGCAATTAAGTGCCCCCGACCCCAATCTGTCGTCCCACTAATAACTGGCTGCCCGCTCGACGGGTTCATCAGCATTTGTGACCATTTTGTGAAACACAGACATTTTGACACCAGCAAGTGTACTATCTGAATATACCTTGTGTTAGCCTGCTAGTTCCTCTTAAATGCAGCTGACTGTCTGGCGCTGTGCGATGCTGACTCTCGCACCACGCGGAGTATTCCATTTAATGGTTCCCGCAGATGCTCCCTGCTCAGTGTTCCCCCTCACTTCCCGTCGTTCAGACATTCCCTCGGGGCGTGGCAACCTCTGAGTAGGAGAAGTGACCGAGGCTCACCTTACCACAGCTGCTGGTGCTTACCTCCCCCGCACGCGAGGGCCAATGCCAGGGCAACTCAGGCATTTTTCTTCATGTAATGTAACGCTTGCTTTTGTATTATGTCACTTGTAATGTTCTCCTCATGTAACGCCACTGTTCCTAATGTGAAGCGCTCTGACACCTTCGGGTAAAGTCTGCGCTATATAAAACGCATAAATGACCTAAATAAATGTGCATCAAGATTCCTTAGCTCTAACGATTGACTGCAGGCACACCCTCGCAGCCGAGGCGTCATGCTGCTGACCCGTAGTGCAGGGTACAGTGCGGACGGGACGACTGAAGCAGCCTCCCTGCTTCCAGCCTTGGGTCCGTTACCAGGATTGCTTCATCCTTTCATCCCGAAGCACTTCAGGAGTACCCTTTTCGCAGTGCCTGTCGAGCGTACAAGTTTTTGGCCAAATACATAGCGGAAGAGGCATAAAATATCGCCCTTGCCTCCTGCACATTGTGTGATAACCTCCAGCCAGGGGCCCTTTGTGCTGACCTTAGTGGAGACAATTACGGCAGGCTCGCGCTGTGCGAGACTGGTGAAGGGTATTTCCCCAACCTGTAGCACCTTAACGCCCGCCGGAGCTGCATGTATGCCACCCCCTGAAAAACACTGCACTCAGCGTGCGCGAGCCCGGCCCTTCTTATGCCGCAAATGTGCCACTCAATTTGCTCGCACGCCCGATGTCGTCAGGTCAGACCTGCCCCAAATACCCGCAAACCGGGACAGCCGGTCCTAGGAGGCATCGCGAGGAGACCAAGCAAACCGCCCAAACGGGGGGGGCACACTCACCGACAGCTGCCCACATCTGGTCCCTCAAGCCTTTGTCACTGGGACTCTTCTCACTCTAGCCCTCCCTGCCGTACACGGGAGATCATCCATGGCGGGGGGGCTAAACTGCTGCTGCTTGTGGGCCCAGTTTAAGGTTGTACCCTACAGCCCTGTCGCCTCTGCCCCCGAACTCGAGGTGATCGATTGTAGGAACCAGGCAGGGGGCGCTGCCCGGTGTGCGCTGGCAAAATTAAGGGCAGATGCGTGCCTGTGATCAGCTGGGGGCGAGCAGACACCGCGATACCCATGAAACGCTGGTGCTGGCGGGCGACTGGCCCGGTCAGGTTACGGGCACACCCAGGCCGCGGGGGCCTGCCGTGCATTGTTCTTCTGCCCCCCACCCACCGCTTGTAAAACGGTGCAGTCACTCCGGCCGCACTTGACCGCGCAGCCCTTTACAGGCACAAATCCCCGGCCTGATGCCCGGGAGGACAAGAACCCCAGTCTGGGGCTTGGGCATTCATGTGAAGTGGGTATGCCAGGCATGCGCCATTCCACTGAGCTGTGTCACTGACGCTGCAACAGCCGGGAACGAAGCCCGGATCCCACCCCTAGCTGAAAGCACAGCCATCTGGGACCACGGGGGCTCCGACCCTGGCATAACATGCGGTGCTTAATGACAGGATCATTGGATAGTGACCACCCCATAACACCCGCCCTGAGCCACCAAGCCGCCTGCACGTGCAACAGCTGCATGGCTGCGGCAGGGGACACATCTACTGCCCCAGGGCTAGAGAGATTCGGGGGGCCGTGCTGAGGAGATCAACGGGGTGCTAGGGAGTGAGGGCCCCATCGCGGAGATCCGCCGTCAGACTCAATGCGGGCCCGGGAAACGATGAAGGGACATATTTCTGCTGGGATTACCGGATACTGAGCCCAGGCCCAGGCTGAACCCCAGCTTCACGAGCGCCACAGTCCGCAGCTATGACCGCTAGGCCACAGTCGCTCCACGAGCTACCTCGCAGTCGTGCCCACTGCTCCGGATGCTGCCCCTTGCAGCATCGCCTCTATGGCCCTGCGGATGCCGAAGCCGGGAGGGACCGTGCCTGGGGGTAGCGAGAGGAGTTAAACAAAACTCCTTCGTTTGCGGGACAAGGCTGCACGGCGAGATGCCAGTGGCATGAGCCCCACCCCCCTAAACTGCCCCCGTCCCAATCCATCACCACGACCCAGCGAGGCCGGGCCAGAGAAATTGCTCCTGGGACGGGATCCCACACGGGCCATGGCCAGCGTGGTGGGACCCAAAGAGGGGGGAGGGGGGTGTCTGGGGAGCTCTCACCTCGCTCCTGACGCACTGAAGCACGACCTCAGGGCACAGAGTCCCGCAGCAACCCACAGCGCGACCAGCAGACGGCGTGTCCGGCGCAAAGAGGACGCCAAGATGGCCAGGGGAGGCATAAATACCTCCCCACCTCCTCTGCGACCCGGAAGTGACGCGTCTGGAAGGGGGCTCCTCCTCGAGCCCCGCGTTCTTAGTGGGGGTGGGGAAGTGCCCAAATGGCACTAAAGGGGCCGCACGTTTAGGGGGCCCCCTGCGGGGGCCGCGTGCAGCCGCACAACAGCCACTCTGCACTAGGGCACGTGGCTAATCATCGCCGGCCAGGAATGATGCAAGAATTCTCATGCTCCAGGCAAAATAGCATTTTTCCTCCTGGAGCGCTCCTTATACCCTGATTAAACAAGCATTGGCATAGCCAATAGGTCTCGCTTTTGGGACCTTATAAGTGTTTAGCCAGAGATATTGGCAATGTTTTTAAGGTATGTTGTAGAGCAATGTAGCTGCTGTGTTTAGTACTGTAAAGTTTGTGTGCAAGTTGTGCTTAGTGTAGTGACGTAAGGTCACTGGCATGGTGTGGAATGTAGTGGTGAGTTGTGATATGATGTGTGTTGGTGGGATGTATGTGTGTATATATCATAACAGACTTTGAGATTACAATGCTGAGTACCTCACATATTTCTTTATTTAATGATAAGTCTTTAGAAATGAAATCTACTGCGAAAATAAAAATTATTGTGATTTGTCAGGTTGGACACGAGATAGCAAGGAATAAACATTAAAAGGCAGTAGGGCACCCTATAAGGTACTGTACATCTCAGGGCCCCATCTTTCCCCCAAATGTTGTATTATTATTTGAGCATTTGTGTTGCGCACTGCAAATATTTCTGTTATCCGTAGTGATTTTGTAGCATGGTAACTCATATGAATGTGTTCGCTCTGCAAGCAGGCTATATCATTATATAACAAAAAATTGAAATTCATAAATTACATTTTTTTAATTAAATCTCATAACTAATTTGGAAAGAACATTAATACTCCAGAACACATTACATGATTCCATTCAATGCATTTTTATTGAAGAGCTGAGTTATTTTTTTATTGTGCTACGATTATTTAAGCTCCTTAACAGATATGTTTCAATAACTTTGTGATGTTTTCCTTTAGAATATTTTGCAGTGGCCATAGTCATGACTTAAAATGTCCCACAGGGCCACGCATAAGCCTGCTCCCTAGCCTGATCGTGAAGCCCTAAGAACCCAGAGAAGGCACTCGTCCACAGGAATGGTATTCACCAAAAGCAGATGCCCCACACAAAATGGAATCTATTCACAACAGGAAACAGACCAGGGGAGAAAGTCCGCAATCTTTCCTCCTCGTTGTTCACCCCGTGGCCCAGGCACAGATTTGTTTAATGTAATGTCACATCATGTGGGCCTATCCTAGTTTAACACGGACTGAAGTATGTGGCACTGCCGGAAGTGGAAATCCGAGAACCCATGCATTTCCTTGCAGCGCTGCTGAAAGCCCTTTACAAAGCCTGACTGATCACCTATCTGCTGCTTATTGCTATATTTGGGTGTTACACTGGAACTAATGAGATGAATCCAAAGCTCAGACAGTGTTAGCATGTTTACAAAATGGCAAAATAATGAAGTAATACTGTCACAAAATGTGCGGCATTGTGCCTTGTAATGCGCCTTTTCTTGCCACATAATTTACTCAACCCTGCTGCATATTTTGCCCTCCCACATAATTCCGTGGCCCCGATTATTACACGGGTAATGCTCCGGAAGTAAATGCCTAGTGTGCCATGGTATACACACCGGTAATGCTCCGGAAGTGGAAGCGTAGTGCCCATGGTATACACACCGGTAATGCTCCGGAAGTGGAAGCGTAGTGTGCCATGGTATACACACCGGTAATACTCAGGAAGTAAAAGCCTATTGTACCATGGTATACACCGGTAATGCTCCTGAATTGGAAGCATAGTGTCCATGGTATACACACCGGTAATGCTCCGGAACTGGAAGCGTAGTGTGCCATGGTAAACACACCGGTAATGCTCCGGAAGTGAGGCATTTTTAGTAATCGGAAGTGGAAGCGTAGTGTGCTATGGTAAACACACAGGTAATGCTCCAAAAGTAGAAGCGTATTGTGCCATGGTATACACACCGGTAATGCTCCAGAAGTGGAAGCATAGTGTGCCATGGTAAACACACCGGTAATACTCTGGAAGTAAAAGCCTAGTGTACCATGGTATACACCGGTAATGCTCCGGAATAGGAAGCATAGTGTGCCATGGTAAACACACCGGTAATTCTCCGGAAGTAAAAGCCTAGTGTGCCATGGTATACACACCGGTAATGCTCCGGAATAGGAAGCATAGTGTGCCATGGTAAACACACTGGTAATGCTCCGAAAGTTGAAGCCTAGTGTGCCATGGTATACACACCGGTAATGCTCCAGAAGTGGAAGTATAGTTTGCCATGGTATACACATCGGTAGTACTCCGGAATTAAAAGTCTAGTGTACCATGGTATACACTGGTAATGCTCCGGAATTGGAAGCATAGTGTGCATGGTATACACACTGGTAATGCTCCAGAAGTGGAAGCATAGTATGCCATGGTATACACACCGGTAATGCTCCATAACTGGAAGCGTAGTGTGCCATGGTAAACACACCGGTAATGCTCTGGAAGTGGAGCATTTCCAGTAATCGGAAGTGGAAGCGTAGTGTGCTATGGTATGCACACCGGTAATGCTTCAGACGCATAGTGTGCCATGGTAAACACACCGGTAATGCTCCGGAAGTGGAACCGTAATGTGCCATGGTAAACACACCGGTAATGTTCCGGAAGTGTAATGGCCATGGTATACACACCGGTAATGCTCCAAAAGTAGAAGCGTATGGTGCCATGATATACACACCGGTAATGCTCCGGAAGTGGAAGCCTAGTGTGCCATGGTATACACACGGGTAATGCTGCGGAAGTGGAAGCGTAGTGTGCCATGGTATACACACCGGTAATGCTCCGGAAGTGGAAGCGTCGTGTCCATGGTATACACATGGGTAATGCTCCAGCAGTAAAAGCCTAGTGTGCCATGGTATACGCACCGGTAATGCTCCGGAAGTGGAAGCATAGTGTGCCATGGTGTACACACGGGTAATGCGCAGGAAGTGGAAGCGTAGTGTGCCATGGTATACACAGGGGTAATGCTCCAGAAGTAAAACGCCTAGTGTGCCATGGTATACACACTGGTAATGCTCCGGAAGTGGAAGCGTAGTATCCATGGTATACACACTGGTAATGCTCCGGAAGTGGAAGCGTAGTGTGCCATGGTATACACACCGGTAATGCTCCGGAAGTGGAAGCGTAGTGTGCCATGGTATACACACCGGTTATGCTCCGGAAGTGGAAGCGTCATGTCCATGGTATACACATGGGTAATGCTCCCGAAGTGGAAGCCTAGTGTGCCATGGTATACACACGGGTAATGCTCCGGAAGTGGAAGCGTAGTGTGCCATGGTAAACACACCGGTAATGCTCCAAAAGTAGAAGCGTAGTGTGCCATGGTATACATACTAGTTTTAAGTGACAGCGGTCCCTTTAAAACGAAAGTCAATATAAATGTAGCCAAATTATCACAATCAAGATTGGCTTTGTTTGTGTCATAATCGACAGTATCAAGAAATTTATTCACAAATAATGAAAAACACAACAAAATATTCAGAGTGAGTGAGCTAGACGTGACAGGGTAATGGGAAATCAGCCGATTTCCTTACCACAGGCAAGTGACTTTTAAGAAGAAAAATGTAAATATGAAAAAGTCACAATGAACAAAACATCTTGCACTCCACATATATAATAAATTAGAGTATAGAGTTAAGATGTAGGTGTCGACGACGTTTCGAACCCAAGAAGGATTCTGGGATCATCATCAGGACTGAATAATAGAACAAAATGCCTGGGAAGTAGGCCTGAATCAGCAGACCCGCGGTCTGATGGAATGTGTGGCGGTGGCCAAGCCGGGAAAACGGGATACAAGCGGCCAAAAGTTAGGCGTCTGTAGCCTAGGATTAGGAAAAAGAATCCGATGGTCCGTCTAAGGCGAGGATCCGGCGCGTTGGCTAATTAATCGTCCAAAATGGGGTGTGATTGGTAAGTTGCTGGTAACCAACCGGAGATCCGGTATTGAAAGGAGCCGGGATCAGGCAATTGAGGTGCGCCAGGTCCTTCCTCGGAGAAGTGAAATATGGTGAATGCGCCGCTGTCCGTAATGCTCGATGGGTGGGAGCCACGGTTAATGCTCCGGAAGTGGAAGCGTAGTGTGCCATGGTATACACAGGGGTAATGCTCCAGAAGTAAAACGCCTAGTGTGCCATGGTATACACACTGGTAATGCTCCGGAAGTGGAAGCGTAGTATCCATGGTATACACACTGGTAATGTTCCGGAAGTGGAAGCGTAGTGTGCCATGGTATACACACCGGTAATGCTCCGGAAGTGGAAGCGTAGTGTGCCATGGTATACACACCGGTAATGCTCCGGAAGTGGAAGCGTCATGTCCATGGTATACACATGGGTAATGCTCCGGTAGTAAAAGCCTAGTGTGCCATGGTATACGTACCAGTAATGCTCCCGAAGTGGAAGCCTAGTGTGCCATGGTATACACACGGGTGATGCTCCGGAAGTGGAAGCGTAGTGTGCCATGGTAAACACACCGGTAATGCTCCAAAAGTAGAAGCGTAGTGTGCCATGGTATACATACTGGTAATGCTCCGGAAGTGGAAGCGTAGTGTCCATAGTATACACACTGGTAATGCTCCGGAAGTGGAAGCGTAGTGTACCATGGTATACACACCGGTAATCCTCCGGAAGTGGAAAGTGTGCCATGGTATAAACACCGGTAATGCTCCGGAAGTGGAAGCGTCGTGTCCATGGTATACACATGGGTAATGCTCCGGCAGTAAAAGCCTAGTGTGCCATGGTATACACACCGGTAATGCTCCGGAATCGGAAGCACAGTGTCCATGGTATATACACCGGTAATGCTCCAGAAGTGGAAGCATAGTGTGCCATGGTATACACACGGGTAATGCTCCGGAAGTGGAAGCGTAGTGTGCCATGGTATACACAGGGGTAATGCTCCAGAAGTAAAACGCCTAGTGTGCCATGGTATACACACTGGTAATGCTCCGGAAGTGGAAGCGTAGTGTGCCATGGTATACACACCGGTAATGCTCCGGAAATGGAAGCGTAGTGTGCCATGGTATACACACCGGTAATGCTCCGGAAGTGGAAGCGTCATGTCCATGGTATACACATGGGTAATGCTCCTGTAGTAAAAGCCTAGTGTGCCATGGTTTACGCACCGGTAATGCTCCTGAAGTGGAAGCCTAGTGTGCCATGGTATACACACGGGTAATGCTCCGGAAGTGGAAGCGTAGTGTGCCATGGTAAACACACCGGTAATGCTCCAAAAGTAGAAGCGTATTGTGCCATGGTATACATACTGGTAATGCTCCGGAAGTGGAAGCGTAGTGTCCATAGTATACACACTGGTAATGCTCCGGAAGTGGAAGCGTAGTGCGCCATGGTATACACACCGGTAATGCTCCGGAAGTGGAAGCGTCGTGTCCATGGTATACACATGGGTAATGCTCTGGCAGTAAAAGCCTAGTGTGCCATGGTATACGCACCAGTAATGCTCCGGAAGTGGAAGCGTAGTGTGCCATGGTATACACACCGGTAATGCTCCGGAATTGGAAGCATAGTGTCCATGGTATACACACACCGGTAATGCTCCGGAAGTGTGGCGGTCTGTAAAACGCCTAGTGTGCCATGGTATACACACTGGTAATGCTCCGGAAGTGGAAGCATAGTGTTCATGGTATACACACTGGTAATGCTCCGGAAGTGGAAGCATAGTGTGCCATGGAATACACACTGGTAATGCTCCAGAAGTGGAAGTGTAGTGTGCCATGGTATACACACCGGTAATGCTCCGGAAGTGGAAGCGTCCTGCCCATGGTATACACATGGGTAATGCTCCGGCAGTAAAAGCCTAGTGTGCCATGGTATACGCACCGATAAAGCTCCGGAAGTGGAAGCCTAGTGTGCCATGGTATACACACGGGTAATGCTCCGGAAGTGGAAGTGTAGTGTGCCATGGTAAACACACCGGTAATGCTCCAAAAGTAGAAGCGTAGTGTGCCATGGTATACACACTGGTAATGCTCCGGAAGTGGAAGCGTAGTGTCCATTGTATACACACTGGTAATGCTCCGGAAGTGGAAGCATAGTGTGCCATGGTATACACACAGGTAATGCTCCGGAAGTGGAAAGTGTGCCATGGTATACACACCGGTAATGCTCCGGAAGTGGAAGCGTCGTGCCCATGGTATACACATGGGTAATGCTCCGGCAGTAAAAGCCTAGTGTGCCATGGTATACGCACCTGTAATGCTCCGGAAGTGGAAGCGTAGTGTGCCATGGTATACACACCGGTAATGCTCCGGAATCGGAAGCATAGTGTCCATGGTATTCACACCGGTAATGCTCCGGAAGTGCGCCTTTTTAGACGACGACTTTTAATTAAATAACGTGCTTGCAATCAAATAAACCAATGGTAGATAGCGTGACAAATTAAAAAGTGCGAGAAACAAATAAAGGAGTGAACATGGAAAAGAACCACAGACAAGTGTGGAAGACAAGCACGCTCGGCCGCGAAAGTGAAAGCGACCGCGCTATGTTTAATTTGTAACATGATCCACGACAAGGGAGGAATGCAGCTGGCAGCCTGCGCGCCGCTGCTCGCTCCCGACAGCTGGAGGCCGTGGGAGTGAACATTTAGAGAAAGGGTGGGACATGCACCCGCCTTTGGCCAATTGCGTGCTTTCATTTTTGAAAGCCACACGCAAAGGCCAATAGAATGTGTGGAAGTTGAAAAACCACACGGAAAAGTTTTGGGGTAGTCTGGAGTGATTCCAAGAGGCCTCCCCATAGAACAGCGCATGCGCGCTGCGCTAGGCTCGACCTAAAAAGCCATTCTCTTGCCCGCTTGTTTTAATTGGTGCCCTGAATAGCTGGTGTCCAAAGACTGCTGGCTTACTCCTCATTATAGCAGCGACATCTTAAGGATTTGTGGGGCTCTGGGCAAGATATGTTTTGGGGCCCCCTGTTAGGAGGAAATATGAATTTATGACCTCTTTTCGCCTCGTTCGACTCCTCTTGATGCCAAACAGTATTTCATTTTAAGTTAAGCCTGTGCAAATAGGAGCATGCAAACACAGCCAAATACTCGAACAGCCTGGTGTTTACCAGCCTACTAGTACGTTAAATAAACGTGAACAGCATTGATAAAGACATTTCTAGGATTTTTTTTTCTTGCGACAACATTTTATGTGGAATGTAGTGTATAACCATCTTTTTTTAACTTTATTAATGTTTAGACACCGTCTTTAAAACATACAGTCTTTAAAAACAATAACATATTTTATATAATTATACCATATAAATACCAATTCATCATAATACACTAAAAGCTCCAAACCCCTACTCTTTACACTATAAGACACTAATCCAAACAATAAAGAGAAGTTCGAGTGCATCATTTCGACAATTGATATTCATTTTTTAAAAAGAGGTTTTAAAATCAAGCAACGTGGCCTATAAAAATTACAACAATTATTTAAAACATGAACATTGACATTATGAAATGGCAGTCCACATGTGCAGTTATTCTCTTGATCTAAAAGGGCTTCAAATTTCTCAGCTCTTACATAACGTACATTTAATCCTGCCCGGAACTTTAATAGTAATGAACGTAGCCGAGCATCTGGTAATGCCGATAAATACAGGAATACATTCATATTTTCCCATGAATCTAACATGTACTTTGCTGAGGATGTGTTCCTTACATATTCCAAGTCCGCCATTCTAGATTCTCTTTTACAGGCTGATTTTAAATCTGCTTTAGTGATTGGGGCTTCAGCTATTTTTATTTCTAGTTTTAAGTTTCCTGCAATGTCTTCCAATCTTGTCTTTACCTTCCTTGCCCACTGTAATTCACTTCTTTCTTTTTCAGTGGCACAACAGGCTGATATCTTCCGAGTATTTGGGGCCAATAAATTATCCCAAAAGCGCAGAGTTGATTTATACGCTAGGAAGTTCCAGGCTTGCAAATTAGCTTCTAATCTTATTGCCTGGGGCATTGCACCTTTGGGGAGGGCCAACAATTTTTTAGACATTTGTTTTCGCACCTATCCCAACTTCCCTCCGTACTGATGGCTAACAGCTCGGCTCCATAGAGGCATTGCATGGGGACCATTGCGCTATAAGCGGTTAAGAGGGGAGACCAGGAGGGGCCGCCATAAGTCTTTTTGAAGCGGACAAGTCCCCCTGTAGTGGCTAATGCCCTCGACTCCACCTATTCTTTATGCAAGATCCAACTCAGCTGACGGTAAATGTCATGCCCAGATACTTATAGGAGGACACGACCTCTATTCTACTATTGCCTAGCTGCCATTTATACGGTTTACTTTTTTTCCCAAACGTAATTATCTTTGTTTTCCCCATGTTTATCTTCAATTTGTTAGCCTCGCAATATTGATTAAACTTTTTTTGCTTCCTCTGCAGGCCTACTTGCGTCACATCCAAAATTGCCAAATCATCTGTATAGAGTAGGCACGACACATGTCTTCCTCCCATTTTCGGGGAGAACGAATGTGTCGCTGCCAACTCCCCCGGTAGATCAGCTAAAAATAGGGAGAACAAAGTGGGAGCCAGGACACAGCCCTGCCTTAATCCATTTCCCAAGGGTATTTCCTCAGAGAGGGCCCCGTCTAAGTCGAGTTCTACTTGGGCCCAGTTCCCAGTATGCAATTCCTGCAGAATTTCTGTTAATGGAGAAGGAATACCCAGTCGTATTAATTTTGCCCAAAGTAATCTACGATCGACCAAATCGAACGCGGAGGTAAAATCAACAAAGCAACAAAATAGATTCCCTGTTGTTTCTTTTGCCTTCTTCCCCAAAGCCCATAAACTGAAGCAGTGATCTATTGTGGAGTGCTCGGCTTTAAAGACTCCCTGCTCCAATGGGATAACACTATTTCCTTCTATCCAGTTCTTTAAAGCCCTTAGTATTACTTTGGAGTACAGCTTTGCACCTACATCCAGCAGGCTTATTAACCGGTAATTCCCTGGGTCTTCCTTCGCACCTTTTTTGTGTATGGGTTTAATTATTGCACCCTTCCAACTCGGAGGCATTATCCCGGTCTTAGCTATGTGGATAAAAACTTTGGAGAAGAACCATCTTGTTACTTCAATTATAGGAAAAAAGCATGCTAAGAGCGATTTGTTACATGACTAGTGCATACTAGTATTAATGTAAAACATATGCACATTGTGCTCGAAATTGTAGCTTTAGTGGCTGAATATTTGTAATCACAAATATATCCCACTCACTACTGGCGTTCTTGCTGCAACAGTGCAAATTAAAGAACTGATGCGATCCTTTTCAGCATCCCATAGATGGCACTCTAGTAGCAATCTTTCTCCTATTTTCTCTTCCCCTGCCTTGCTTCTCTCCTCAGGGGCGTAGCTTAGTCAGTGAGATTTGGAGGGTGTGAATGGCAAATTTCCCAACTAGTAGTATGCCGGAGGGATGACCAAGGTTTAGGATACACTGCTCCCATGAGGAACAGGTTCAATACTTATTTGCATTAGGTGGGCCTCTGTTTAAGCTCCTTTCAACAAAAAACTATTAGTCAAACAAGGATGATGAGAAAAACCAACGAAGGCATAGAAGACCCGACTCAAGGCCTCCAGATCCAACTCTGAAGCCAAGAATGCATTTATTTTAGATGGGGGGTCACACCCCAAACACCCCCCGAAGCTCCGTCCCTGCATCTCCTCTTTATATGTATGCACTCCACAGGCAAGACAGTTGTCTGTGAACCTGCTGAGTGAGAGGAATGGAATGGTGCAGGATACAAGAGCTGGGCAGAGGCATAAAGAGAGCAGTATAGCAAGAAACATGAAGTAGCTAGAAGGAGACATAAGGAGTGGTAGGAAGATGTGGGCAGAGAAATAGGTACATTTTAAGAGAGGTGGAGAGAGATAGAGGAAAGAAATGTAGAGAAAGGCAGAGGAGTACAGTAGTTAAGGGGTGAGGTAAAGAGAGAGGTACTGTAGAAAAAGAGGTAAATTTAGAGAGGTAAAATCAGCAGTAGACAGAAAGCCTACAGGAATAACAAAGCAATGCAAGGTAGGGAGAGTGCAAAATGAGAAGAGGTATACAATAAGAAAGTAGTGGGGAAGAGAGAAAGGTCGGGGTGGAGGGTAGAAAGGGAATGTGGTGTAGCATGAAAAGAAGAAGTTGAGAGACACATGAAATAGAGAAAGAGATGCAAGGGTTATAAAGAGGTCGAGAAATATGAGATAAAAAAAGGGCAAGCAATGGTGAGGTAGAGAGATCTATAAAAAAAGAGATTGAGGGAGATAGTTGAGGTGGAGGGGGTGGGGCTGAAATGGAGGAGAGGTAGATATGTGTTTGTGTGTGAGAAAGAGAAGCAGAGGAGATAACAATAGAGAAACGATATTTAGAGAGATGAAGGAAAGGGAACAGAGGTACAACAAGAGAAAGAGGAGGTGGAGCGGTGAAGTAGTGTAGAAGTTTTTGTGTGTTTAACGCTAGTGTTAGTGTGAATAGTGACCTACACTTGAATTTACATGTGTACACTTACATGATGCTATTGCCTTTGAAATAATTTTGATATGACCCGTTAAAGTGTATTTTCTTGGTTTATGCTAATTATGCCTCAGCTAGGCCTCAACACCATTTTGTTCAAAGTGGATGTCTTATTGTGTCACATTCACTGTTTAATATTTCTGCTGCACGTGTCCAAGCGAGTCAGGTTTGTTTATTTCTGAATGACGTTGTTCTCGAAGAAGACTCCCTAGCATGGGCTTATTGATGTAACCTCCCTTCAAGGTTTTCCCATCTGCTCGCAGTATTGCATTCATTCACAATAGGTCAATGGTATGCAGAGGGAAGGTAGTGAGCGAGGTGTGAGGTAGAAAGAGAAATGGGCCTGAGAGAGGTAGAGAGATGTAAGGTAGTACAGCCACGGAGAGAGAGAGGTGAGGTAAAGCTAGAGACGAGGTTGTGTGAGAAGTGAAGGATGTGGAGGAGAGATAGAGGGAAGTCAGGTGGAAAAAGAGCAGTGAGGTACAGAGAGAGAGATGAGGTAGAACCAGTTGAGAAGAGAGGGGATTGATAGTAACAGGTATAGATGTAGGCACACAGGATTGTACTAGTGAATATCGAGGCTAAGAATAATGAGATACAAGAATATCGAAGACAAAATATCGAAGACCAAAATATCGAAAGGAACGTGCATATAGGGGAAGTAAGGATTTGCTATTCCTAACTCCACATCTACGTATCTTGTCAAGGTACATATATGTGGAGTTAGGTATAGAAAATCTATACGTACTTACATTTCCATATTTTGGATTCAAATTTTGCCCACAGTGTTTGAATACCTCGATACTCAGGGGTCATACCGGCAAAGAGAGCAACAGAGAGAAGGACAGGATAACGAGAGAGAGGCTGGGAGAGATGGCGCTGAGGGAAGTATATTGAGAATAGTGAGAGACAGGTGCGGTGAGCAAAGGTGAGGTAGAGAGAGCTGAGATAGAAAGGATGATGGGAGGGCTAAGGTAGAAGAGGTGAGGTAACATAAGGAGAGAGAAAGATGGCACAGAGAATTATTTTTCAATTTAGTTTCCACCACTGCCAGAGCGCGTGAGGATTGAGGCTGAGGAGGCCAGGCCCGCACACTAAGGGGCAGATGTATGTTTTAGCACAATACAGCCGTGGTGAGTTGTCCAGGGGAAAAAAAGAAGGGCAGAGGCATGTTCATTAATACTGACCTGCTGCTCATTACCCCTGCACTGGTGCACAAACGGGCTATCTGCACAACACACAACCTTTGCACAGTGGTGGCTGGTGACATTTGAAAGTGGTGGGGCGTAAAATTATTGGCATACTGCACTGCAGCGAACGAGCGCAGCGAGCGAGCCCGAACAACCTAAGGGGGGTTCTGGGGGGTTCTCCCCCCGAGAAAATTTTGAAAAAAGAGTGGACAAATGGTGCATTTTCAAGCAAATTTGAGAAAGCAGGATGGTTAATAAAGCAATTGTGAAAGTGCAGTTATTACATTAATAAAGAGATGTCATATAACATAGGTAGCTGCTTATTCAAGCTTTCTTTCACCCCATAGTCCAGCAGGGTCTTGATACAAGACAGATAAGAGAAAAAGCAGTGTGGTCCTCGACCAGGAAGACACTCATATTTCGTTGGTAAGAAGTCAAAGGATTGGTCAAATTGAAAACCTGAAATGCAATATGCAATGAAACAATTTGCAAGTACATCTCATCTATGTTCAACAAGCCATGTTTTACCCATGATTGGAATTGTGAATCACCAAATAAACTGAGCCACTGCAATCAAAAGCAGAGGGCCTCCTCAAAAGTATGCCCTTAAGAGAGTTCTCTCATCTCATGTCCTCTCTATATTTTCTCTGGAAGTTGAAAACTCATCACATTCTACTGCACAAACCTGAACCCTTCTGCATATTCCAACACCAGAACTCATTCTTGGCCATTTAGTTTGGAGCCATTCATACCAGGAATACAGAAAATACCTTTAAATAGAGTAGAAGGTTTATGAATACAAGCACTTAACAATTGTACATATACTATGAATGAGAGCCAAAGGAAACAAAAAGGAATAAAGAAGGAAGCAACACTCAAACACAACTCATGCTCCGGAACGCCATAAAATTCTCTATGTGGCAAGTTCATCACCTATAGCAGAACACAGTACATTTAATGTCTCCCTCAGTTTAGCATATTAAACAATAGCAAGTGGTAATTCTTGTGATATGTACTCATCACTGTAGACTATTGTAGAGTCACTATATAAATACAATTAATACAATATGTGGTGTTAGGTGTAGAAAATCTAGACTCACACCTGTCTATATTTTTTTGATGTTTTATCCTTGATAATGTGCCCTATTGATACTCTGGGGACCATATTCAGTGTGCGCGCCCTGAAACCGCTCATAAACTCGAAAAGTAAATAGAAATGCCCCCTTCTCCTTCCATGTTTCACTACCCTTCCCTTCAGCTTGTCTGTGCACTGTCTCTCTCTCCCTGGCAGTCTCTCTCCTGCCCATGTCTCCCTCCTTGCCTCGGATCTGTGACTGTAGTATGATTCCAACTGTCTCCTCCCTCTATTCAAAGCCTCATGCTCATTCCTCTGCTCTCCCCTGTCACGGCCACCAGTCTGTCTGTGCCTGTCTCTTTCTCTGTCTTACTCTCTCTGCACTCAAGTTAATTCCTTGACTGACTGTCTCTTCCCTGCTCTTTCAGCTCTTATCTCTATTCCGCTGTCTCTTTCTCTGTCCAATTTCCTCTCTCATTTCTCTCTCGCTCGGTCTTGCAGCTTCTCGGTCACTCCCTCTGTTTCCCTGTCACTGCCTCACTCCCGGTCTTTTCTGTGTCTCTTAGGTCTCTTCCAACTCCCTCCTCCTCTATTATCTCTCGCTCTCTTTGCTGCTTGTCTCTCTCCCGCATCTGCTCCGGCTGTTTTCTTTATCCCTGTCGTTTCCTTAGTGCCCGTCTCTTCCAACAACTAGTGCAGCACGAGTCACATCAATCTATACCACAGTGTTTTATATTATTGGTAGAATGGTTTGTTACAAGAAGGTAGAACCTCCACTCTGAAACACATCCCATAATTGCTGGGAAAAGATTTGTCACAGAAAACAAAGTCAAGACCCTGCGCCAATATGGCAAGTTTCATAGGTGCGATCAAGCTGGATACTGCACAGCGTGTTGATCTCTTGATACACCTGCATCAATCTAATGTGCATACCCCTTCACAATCATCCATTGCAAACAAAATGTATACAGCAAGTGCTTTGAAGCACTCGGATTCGACAAGTAAAAAGGAGAGCTGTAGCAATACAGATGGCATCTATGGAATGCACCAGCGAGTGAATGAATATTCACAATCTTGGAACATTTCTACACTTGGTTTTCCAAAAGAATGCCCCTTCTGCGGCACTACTGGACTTCTCCGCAAAGGAAACACATATACCAGGTGAGAAATATTGCCAGATCGCACCTGATGTTTAAATGCCAGAGGGCGGTGGATTAACTTGGCGCCTAGAACCCTTTACGAGGCACAACTGACACAATATGGTCGCAAACACAAAAGTTGTGGGCTTCTTCAACGTTACGATAGAGACATCTGTTCACACTCTCAGTAGGGCCATCTTTGTTTAACACACAGTATGGGTCCAGGCGCCTTTCAGAGACGATAAAGAACAGATGTGCTGTGCAAATCATTACATACAGCCGAGTCTATCACCAACATAAAAAAATAGCGACACATGGTGAGCATCATCTATCTGTTTGCTGCCCTCGGAATGTACATAGTAGAAGGCCTGCGAACATCTCTTGGTAGAGCATCTGTCCCTTCCCTCATACTGCAAAGGGAAGCAACCACCTGGCAATGTCGCATCACTGTGTACGCAAAGCAAAGCACAGAAAATAACAAGTCAGAACCAAACCACTGTGCAAGTACACCCACACAAAATTAGCTGATTCTGACACAGCGCTACCTTGCCGAATGATTTCCATGCAGATTGGAGAAAGGAACCACCCAGTGCGCGAGAAGAAACAATTGTATGAAACCAAACGATGATAGCAGTGTGCGAGCGGCAGTAACAACCCCCTCCCCCCCAAAGAAAAATCACATTTCAACATTCTTCACTACTCGGATCCCTTACTTACGTAATTCACATTCACTATCTGAAAATGCTCTGCTGAATAGTAAGAATGGAAAATGTGCACATTTTGTAAGAAACAATAATATGCTTAATTTTTTTTTTTCATTTATTCTCCTCCTTTGGGTAACATTCAAAGCAGCGGTGCCTCGCGTGCCCTGTTCGGTGTCCACCACTTCCGCTGCTTGCTGGAATAGGAAGAAAAGCTGCCAATGTCTAGATAATTGGGTCAAAGTTTCACCCTCCCTCCTAACTGAAACGGTCAAAGACAGCACACGAAGGCATGGACCAGCAGGGACAGCTGTGCAAAAAAGTGCCTCTGTGATTATCAGAAACGGCCTGACAAGGTCTGAAATAATGGAAAGCAACCCAGATTTCCGCCCCCTCTCTGTTTATAACTCTTTATTTCCTCATACCGACCACAGCTGTAAATCACTTTTAGAATGTGATGTGCTTGATTTACATGCTGCGCATCACATGGATTAATCACAAAGGGAAACACCCACCCACGCGTGTCCCGCCTGGCTGCACTAACATTCCCCTTTGAATCCGGCTTACTTCTGACTTTCAACGGAGCCCTATAGATATCGGGGTCTGGGTGTTGAAGTATCCGCATAGAAGTTGTTCCATTGCCCTCACGCGCCGCAACAGAAAGTACGAAAGCAGTTTGCTCCATTCTTTCGTTAACAAAGGTGAACTGTGGATCAGGAATTTTTGTTAAGGAAATTATTGTAGATATAAAGCGATTTATTTGTAAGTGATAACTGTGATGCATAATATTTCCAATGGTTGACAATCTATTTCTTTCGCTTTGCCCACATACAAGCACTTTTTGGAGAAAACCTGCTGTGCTTCATTTCCTATAATGCAAACAAGCACAAATGGAGCAAAACAGATGTGTCCATTTTGCACAGTAAAAATTTTATGTAATGTGCCCTGGCTCAGCAGTCCCTTCGTGGGCACGGAACAAAATACAAACTCTGTGCACTATGCACATGCACAAAACTGTATGAGTAATAGGGGCGGGGCATCTAGGCAGGCTGGGTACCACACTCCAGACACACCCCAACCTCTACTAGGGTTTCGAGGCGCCTGGACTAAATACAGCTAACAAAATATAATATTTCATGGAAAAACTAAAATATGCCTTATTCTTAGTGCCAGTGCACTTAAGAGTGACAGGATGGAATTGATGCAGTGAGTAATTGCCAGCGCCGCACTTGATGTAGTGACTTGACATGGACGACTGACAGCAAAGACAGACGTGCTGTAATAAATACATCTCAGCGACAGAGCTAGATTCATTCTAGTGAACGACAGTAAAGTGCGATGGTTCGCTGCAGTGAATGCACACCTGCAACAGTGACAGAAGAGACAGATTAACAGCTGTGAATGCGCCTGACAAACTGACAGCAGACAGGCTCACTGTGATGAATGCACTTAGTACAGTGACATTAGAGCCAGGTAAATTGTAGTGAGTTCGCCTGACAAACTGACCGCAGAGACAGGTTGACTGTAGTGCGCGCACCTGGTACAGAGGCGTAAGAGAAACGCCTACTGCAGGAACTACACCTGAACGTGGCAGTAGACACACCCACTCAGGCGAATGAAACTTAGTAGTGCAGAGAAGCGCTAAATGTAGCTACGCTTGAATGTGACAGCTACACTTGTGGGCAGTGCACTTCAGAGAGGCTTGCTCTAGTGACTGCACATGAAAGAGCGACAACACATGCCGAGTACTGCAGTGACTGCACCTGAGAGGGGCACGGCATGTTTACAGTAGTGAGCTCGTCTGGGAGAGTGACGGAGTGACACACTCCCTGCAGTGACGTGCATGCACCAGAGCGACTGGCAACAGAGACAGTCTTGGTGCGGTGACTGCAGGAGAGAGACTGCAAGTTAACAGTTCCTCTAGGGACTCTCCTTGCCAATTACAAAGTTAAACTTGTTCTGACGAAGGCTTTCACAGCGACACATTTGCCGCAAACAGCACACCCCAGTGAAAGCAAGACAACCACGGGACAAGTGTCACAACTGGTGTATGATGCAGAGATCTAAGCCCACATGCTGAATTGAGTTGACTTCTGCTAGCCTATGCTATTCCGCACCTTATGAAGCATGAATCGCTCCAAGACGGGTTTCCCGCACTGTGGCCCTAGGAGATGCCCTTTGAAGAGAGCGTTCAGTCTCGTGGAAGGCTTCCCAAAAGGCACATCCTTGCGCGTCCCTTGTAGTTAGCTTCTAAAGACATGAGAAGCGTCAGCCCCAGAGTGTCTCACAGGTAGGGCCGGGAAACAGTCTCTCCCGGTAGTGTAAAGCCACGTGGCATTGGAAACGCACTGTGTGCCATCTGCCATACTCTAAACACCTGCCTCCGGGACCTTCCGGGAAACATAGCGCCTAGGTGTGCCTCTGTAAAGCAGGACAACCGAATCCCCCCTTTCAGGCCCTCGCAATAAAACAAACACAATTGATGGATTTACCAAACCGTTTTTAAATTGCAGTGTCACCACTCTCTGAAAGATTTACAGCCCAAGACCCTCTAACCACAGTGCACACCTGCCGGTCCACCAACGAAGATGTGTGACCAGCGCTATACAATACTCTTCAATGTTTATTCGTCCATTCATCCAGATTTGACCACCCTTTCTCTTCCAATGAAATGCAGCGCTCTGGCACTGACCCGCACTTCGCTGCTGTGTCAACTAGTTTTTCCACTGTACAACTCGGCATCGTAAAGGAAAGCACCCTGAGGCCGTTACTAGCCTGCTGTGCTGTGCAAAGCCATTAAATAAATGGATACGTGAATGTGTGTTTCTACCCGTGTCGTGTTTGTGCGTGCATGTTTGCATGTGTGTGCGTTTGTATATGTATACATGTATGTGAGAACACGAGTGCATGCCTTTCTGTGTGAACATTCTCCATCATGCATATGTGCATTTATATGACTGTGTACATGTGTGTATCCACAATTTGTGTATATGCACGCTTGTGTATATGTGTGCGTACGTGATTATACTGTGTTCGTTTCCTTCTATGTCTGTGTGATCATTTGAGTGCATGTGTGCACGCCTTTACGTTTGGGAGTATAGGGGCGGTGCGTCCATTGGGGCGTTGGGGCGTAGCCCCCCTGCCCGCAGCTCCCTCGGCGTCTTTGAACCTAAGTAAACTGAATCAGTTTACTTAAGTTCAAAGAGCCGAGGAGAACTGACAATCATGTCAGTCAGCATGACGTCAGACCGCCCACCCCCTTCAGAGTCTGAAGGGGGTGGGCGGTCCTGCGTCATGTTGACTGACATGATTGTCAGAGGGACCAGGGGCAGCAGGCAGCACTGCAGCACAAGTGCGCATGAGTGGGGAAGGGCACCGAATTTTCGCGCCGTGCCCAGTCATGCGCACTTGTGTGTGCACTGGCTTGCGATGCCCATTAGGAGAGCGAGGGCTGAGCAAAGGCTCAAACCTCGGTCTCCTAATGGGCAGGCGGGCGAGAGGTAACCGTAGCCTTAAGCCAATCCTGGCGCTGCCAGCAGCGCCAGGATTGGCTGAGAGGGGCTGTAGGGCCAAACGGAGTCGGACCCGAGGCGGCGCGGACGGCGGACCTCCTCAGGTAGGATTTTCTTTTTTTATTTAAAAATCCCCGGGCCCCGGCACAACCCCCCCCACCCGCATGCCCCCCGCGAGCCGTGCCTGCCCACACACAGAGACATAGATAGACAAGTACACAAGTAAACACACTACTGTTCACACACGCATTCATACACGTGCAACTGCGCAATTACAAATAAACATTGATGCACATAGGTGCACAAACACAGATGCATACTCAGGGGCGGTGCGTCCATTGGGGCGTTGGGGCGTAGCCCCCCCGCCCGCAGCTCCCTCGGCGTCTTTGAACCTAAGTAAACTGAATCAGTTTACTTAAGTTCAAAGAGCCGAGGAGAACTGACAATCATGTCAGTCAGCATGACGCCGGACCGCCCCCTTCAGAGTCTGAAGGGGGTGGGCGGTCCTAGCGTCATGTTGACTGACATGATTGTCAGAGGGACCAGGGGCAGCAGGCAGCACTGCAGCACAAGTGCGCATGAGTGGGGAAGGGCACCGAATTCTCGCGCCGTGCCCAGTCATGCGCACTTGTGTGTGCACTGGCTTGCAGCATGCCCATTAGGAGAGCGAGGGTTGAGCAAAGGCTCAAACCTCGGTCTCCTAATGGGCAGGCGGGCGAGAGGTAACCATGCCCTAAGCCAATCCTGGTGCTGCCAGCAGCGCCAGGATTGGCTGAGAGGGGCTGTAGGGCCAAACGGAGTCAGACCCGAGGCGGCGCGGACGGCGGACCTCCTCAGGTAGGATTTTCTTTTTTTATTTAAAAAATCCCCCGGGCCCCCGGCACAACCCCCCACCCCCACAAGCCCCCCCCGCGAGCCGCGTCTGCCCACACACAGAGACATAGATAGACAAGTACACAAGTAAACACACTACTGTTCACACACGCATTCATACACGTGCAACTGCGCAATTACAAATAAACATTGATGCACATAGGTGCACAAACACAGATGCATACTCCCAAACGTAAAGGCGTGCACACATGCACTCAAATGATCACACAGACATAGAAGGAAACGAACACAGTATAATCACGTACGCACACATATACACAAGCGTGCATATACACAAATTGTGGATACACACATGTACACAGTCATATAAATGCACATATGCATGATGGAGAATGTTCACACAGAAAGGCATGCACTCGTGTTCTCACATACATGTATACATATACAAACGCACACACATGCAAACATGCACGCACAAACACGACACGGGTAGAAACACACATTCACGTATCCATTTTTTAATGGCTTTGCACAGCACAGCAGGCTAGTAACGGCCTCAGGGCGCTTTCCTTTACGATGCCGAGTTGTACAGTGGAAAAACTAGTTGACACAGCAGCGAAGTGCGGGTCAGTGCCAGAGCGCTGCATTTCATTGGAAGAGAAAGGGTGGTCAAATCTGGATGAATGGACGAATAAACATTGAAGAGTATTGTATAGCGCTGGTCAAACATCTTCGTTGGTGGACCGGCAGGTGTGCACTGTGGTTAGAGGGTCTTGGGCTGTAAATCTTTCAGAGAGTGGTGACACTGCAATTTAAAAACGGTTTGGTAAATCCGTCAATTGTGTTTGTTTTATTGCGAGGGCCTGAAAGGGGGATTCGGTTGTCCTGCTTTACAGAGGCACACCTAGGCGCTATGTTTCACGGAAGGTCCCGGAGGCAGGTGTTTAGAGTATGGCAGATGGCACACAGTGCGTTTCCAATGCCACGTGGCTTTACACTACCGGGAGAGACTGTTTCCCCGGCCCTACCTGTGAGACACTCTGGGGCTGACGCTTCTCATGTCTTTAGAAGCTAACTACAAGGGACGCGCAAGGATGTGCCTTTGGGAAGCCTTCCACGAGACTGAACGCTCTCTTCAAAGGGCATCTCCTAGGGCCACAGTGCGGGAAACCCGTCTTGGAGCGATTCATGCTTCATAAGGTGCGGAATAGCATAGGCTAGCAGAAGTCAACTCAATTCAGCATGTGGGCTTAGATCTCTGCATCATACACCAGTTGTGACACTTGTCCCGTGGTTGTCTTGCTTTCACTGGGGTGTGCTGTTTGCGGCAAATGTGTCGCTGTGAAAGCCTTCGTCAGAACAAGTTTAACTTTGTAATTGGCAAGGAGAGTCCCTAGAGGAACTGTTAACTTGCAGTCTCTCTCCTGCAGTCACCGCACCAAGACTGTCTCTGTTGCCAGTCGCTCTGGTGCATGCACGTCACTGCAGGGAGTGTGTCACTCCGTCACTCTCCCAGACGAGCTCACTACTGTAAACATGCCGTGCCCCTCTCAGGTGCAGTCACTGCAGTACTCGGCATGTGTTGTCGCTCTTTCATGTGCAGTCACTAGAGCAAGCCTCTCTGAAGTGCACTGCCCACAAGTGTAGCTGTCACATTCAAGCGTAGCTACATTTAGCGCTTCTCTGCACTACTAAGTTTCATTCGCCTGAGTGGGTGTGTCTACTGCCACGTTCAGGTGTAGTTCCTGCAGTAGGCGTTTCTCTTACGCCTCTGTACCAGGTGCGCGCACTACAGTCAACCTGTCTCTGCGGTCAGTTTGTCAGGCGAACTCACTACAATTTACCTGGCTCTAATGTCACTGTACTAAGTGCATTCATCACAGTGAGCCTGTCTGCTGTCAGTTTGTCAGGCGCATTCACAGCCGTTAATCTGTCTCTTCTGTCACTGTCGCAGGTGTGCATTCACTGCAGTGAACCATCGCACAATCGCACTTTACTGTCGTTCACTAGAATGAATCTAGCTCTGTCGCTGAGATGTATTTATTACAGCACGTCTGTCTTTGCTGTCAGTCGTCCATGTCAAGTCACTACATCAAGTGCGGCGCTGGCAATTACTCACTGCATCAATTCCATCCTGTCACTCTTAAGTGCACTGGCACTAAGAATAAGGCATATTTTAGTTTTTCCATGAAATATCATATTTTGTTAGCTGTATTTAGTCCAGGCGCCTCGAAACCCTAGTAGAGGTTGGGGTGTGTCTGGAGTGTGATACCCAGCCTGCCTAGATGCCCCGCCCCTATTACTCATACAGTTTTGTGCATGTGCATGGTGCACAGAGTTTGCATTTTGTTCCGTGCCCACGAAGGGACTGCTGAGCCAGGGCACATTACATAAAATTTTTACTGTGCAAAATGGACACATCTGTTTTGCTCCATTTGTGCTTGTTTGCATTATAGGAAATGAAGCACAGCAGGTTTTCTCCAAAAAAGTGGTTGTATGTGGGCAAAAGCGAAAGAAATAGATTGTCAACCATTGGAAATATTATGCATCACAGTTATCACTTACAAATAAATCGCTTTATATCTACAATAATTTCCTTAACAAAAATTCCTGATCCACAGTTCACCTTTGTTAACGAAAGAATGGAGCAAACTGCTTTCGTACTTTCTGTTGCAGCGCGTGAGGGCAATGGAACAACTTCTATGCGGATACTTCAACACCCAGACCCCGATATCTATAGGGCTCCGTTGAAAGTCAGAAGTAAGCCGGATTCAAAGGGGAATGTTAGTGCAGCCAGGCGGGACACGCGTGGGTGGGTGTTTCCCTTTGTGATTAATCCATGTGATGCGCAGCATGTAAATCAAGCACATCACATTCTAAAAGTGATTTACAGCTGTGGTCGGTATGAGGAAATAAAGAGTTATAAACAGAGAGGGGGCGGAAATCTGGGTTGCTTTCCATTATTTCAGACCTTGTCAGGCCGTTTCTGATAATCACAGAGGCACTTTTTGCACAGCTGTCCCTGCTGGTCCATGCCTTCGTGTGCTGTCTTTGACCGTTTCAGTTAGGAGGGAGGGTGAAACTTTGACCCAATTATCTAGACATTGGCAGCTTTACTTCCTATTCCAGCAAGCAGCGGAAGTGGTGGACACCGAGCAGGGCACGCGAGGCACCGCTGCTTTGAATGTTACCCAAAGGAGGTGAATAAATGAAGAAAAAAAAAATTAAGCATATTATTGTTTCTTACAAAATGTGCACATTTTCCATTCTTTACTATTCAGCAGAGCATTTTCAGATAGTGAATGTGAATTACGTAAGTAAGGGATCCGAGTAGTGAAGAATGTTGAAATGTGATTTTTCTTTGGGGGAGGGGGTTGTTACTGCCGCTCGCACACTGCTATCATCGTTTGGTTTCATACAATTGTTTCTTCTCGCGCACTGGGTGGTTCCTTTCTCCAATCTGCATGGAAATCATTCGGCAAGGTAGCGCTGTGTCAGAATCAGCTAATTTTGTGTGGGTGTACTTGCACAGTGGTTTGGTTGTGACTTGTTATTTTCTGTGCTTTGCTTTACGTACACAGTGATGCGACATTGCCAGGTGGTTGCTTCCCTTTGCAGTATGAGGGAAGGGACAGATGCTCTACCAAGAGATGTTCGCAGGCCTTCTACTATGTACATTCCGAGGGCAGCAAACAGATAGATGATGCTCACCATGTGTCGCTATTTTTTTATGTTGGTGATAGACTCGGCTGTATGTAATGATTTGCACAGCACATCTGTTCTTTATCGTCTCTGAAAGGCGCCTGGACCCATACTGTGTGTTAAACAAAGATGGCCCTACTGAGAGTGTGAACAGATGTCTCTATCGTAACGTTGAAGAAGCCCACAACTTTTGTGTTTGCGACCATATTGTGTCAGTTGTGCCTCGTAAAGGGTTCTAGGCGCCAAGTTAATCCACCGCCCTCTGGCATTTAAACATCAGGTGCGATCTGGCAATATTTCTCACCTGGTATATGTGTTTCCTTTGCGGAGAAGTCCAGTAGTGCCGCAGAAGGGGCATTCTTTTGGAAAACCAAGTGTAGAAATGTTCCAAGATTGTGAATATTCATTCACTCGCTGGTGCATTCCATAGATGCCATCTGTATTGCTACAGCTCTCCTTTTACTTGTCGAATCCGAGTGCTTCAAAGCACTTGCTGTATACATTTTGTTTGCAATGGATGATTGTGAAGGGGTATGCACATTAGATTGATGCAGGTGTATCAAGAGATCAACACGCTGTGCAGTATCCAGCTTGATCGCACCTATGAAACTTGCCATATTGGCGCAGGGTCTTGACTTTGTTTTCTGTGACAAATCTTTTCCCAGCAATTATGGGATGTGTTTCAGAGTGGAGGTTCTACCTTCTTGTAACAAACCATTCTACCAATAATATAAAACACTGTGGTATAGATTGATGTGACTCGTGCTGCACTAGTTGTTGGAAGAGACGGGCACTAAGGAAACGACAGGGATAAGAAAACAGCCGGAGCAGATGCGGGAGAGAGACAAGCAGCAAAGAGAGCGAGCGATAATAGAGGAGGAGGGAGTTGGAAGAGACCTAAGAGACACAGAAAAGACCGGGAGTGAGGCAGTGACAGGGGAAACAGAGGGAGTGACCGAGAAGCTGCAAGACCGAGCGAGAGAGAAATGAGAGAGGAAATTGGACAGAGAAAGAGACAGCGGAATAGAGATAAGAGCTGAAAGAGCAGGGAAGAGACAGTCAGTCAAGGAATTAACTTGAGTGCAGAGAGAGTAAGACAGAGAAAGAGACAGGCACAGACAGACTGGTGGCCGTGACAGGGGAGAGCAGAGGAATGAGCATGAGGCTTTGAATAGAGGGAGGAGACAGTTGGAATCATACTACAGTCACAGATCCGAGGCAAGGAGGGAGACATGGGCAGGAGAGAGACTGCCAGGGAGAGAGAGACAGTGCACAGACAAGCTGAAGGGAAGGGTAGTGAAACATGGAAGGAGAAGGGGGCATTTCTATTTACTTTTCGAGTTTATGAGCGGTTTCAGGGCGCGCACACTGAATATGGTCCCCAGAGTATCAATAGGGCACATTATCAAGGATAAAACATCAAAAAATATAGACAGGTGTGAGTCTAGATTTTCTACACCTAACACCACATATTGTATTAATTGTATTTATATAGTGACTCTACAATAGTCTACAGTGATGAGTACATATCACAAGAATTACCACTTGCTATTGTTTAATATGCTAAACTGAGGGAGACATTAAATGTACTGTGTTCTGCTATAGGTGATGAACTTGCCACATAGAGAATTTTATGGCGTTCCGGAGCATGAGTTGTGTTTGAGTGTTGCTTCCTTCTTTATTCCTTTTGTTTCCTTTGGCTCTCATTCATAGTATATGTACAATTGCTAAGTGCTTGTATTCATAAACCTTCTACTCTATTTAAAGGTATTTTCTGTATTCCTGGTATGAATGGCTCCAAACTAAATGGCCAAGAATGAGTTCTGGTGTTGGAAATGCAGAAGGGTTCAGGTTTGTGCAGTAGAATGTGATGAGTTTTCAACTTCCAGAGAAAATATAGAGAGGACATGAGATGAGAGAACTCTCTTAAGGGCATACTTTTGAGGAGGCCCTCTGCTTTTGATTGCAGTGGCTCAGTTTATTTGGTGATTCACAATTCCAATCATGGGTAAAACATGGCTTGTTGAACATAGATGAGATGTACTTGCAAATTGTTTGATTGCATATTGCATTTCAGGTTTTCAATTTGACCAATCCTTTGACTTCTTACCAACGAAATATGAGTGTCTTCCTGGTCGAGGACCACACTGCTTTTTCTCTTATCTGTCTTGTATCAAGACCCTGCTGGACTATGGGGTGAAAGAAAGCTTGAATAAGCAGCTACCTATGTTATATGACATCTCTTTATTAATGTAATAACTGCACTTTCACAATTGCTTTATTAACCATCCTGCTTTCTCAAATTTGCTTGAAAATGCACCATTTGTCCACTCTTTTTTCAAAATTTTCTCGGAGGAAGAACCCCCCCGAACCCCTCTTAGGATGTTCGGGCTCGCTCGCTACGCTCGCTCGCTGCGGTGCAGTATGCCAATAATTTTACGCCCCACCACTTTCAAATGTCACCAGCCACCACTGGTTTTGGGTGATTCTACTGCACAGCTTGGAGAAATAGATGCTCTATTACTTGTTCTTCAGAAAGCTGATCTGTCATTTCCTACACTTATTGTGTCAGACTCAGCATTCTGTCTTCAAGCATATAATGTTGATTTACCGCATTGGTGCTAGAACAGATTTAGAGATTCAAAAGGGAAGTCAATAAAAAATAAGCAACTTTGGGGAAAGGTAGCTGTTCTACAGGGCAAGCTTCCTTTGGTCAATGTACAGCACCCCATGGCCCATAATCGTGAAAGATTGCTTTTAAAGGGAACCGTGAAGCAAATTTGGCTGCAAAAACAATGATGCAAAACAAAGTAGCTGCTGTAACCCGATCTCAAACTAAGAACGACGAAGACATTTTAGTAACAATGCAAGCAATACTGTAAGGGGAAAATCTGTTGATGGTTTTCTATTTATATATTCCTACACCCCCACTAACAATAAATATTCCAGTGGTATTTATATCTGGAGTAGGAGATAAGCATATTCCTAATGAGTAGCATAGATTAGATCTAATTAGGGGAGCTCATGTGGGGACAGCTTTGGCTCTTGCTTGCTTCAGAGCTACTGTACCAATGCCGCAGCAATGATACTGTGGCCATAGTTATCAAAGTTCACAAAAAATACATGCAAGAGTGCAATATTTGCCACAGATAAAACATTGAAATGTTGCAACACCAGTTTAGACTCCCCTTATTATCTCTGATAAACCCTTTGTGGTAATTTCACAACCATATTGAGGAACTCTTGAGTGTTAATCGATACAAATATATACATTGGTTGCGGTTGAATCATGCTTTGGATTCTTTTAGGTTTGGCCACAAAAGACTGCCACTGCTTGAGTAGTCATAAAAGACTTTCAATGCCCAGTAGCAAAGGATACAGTTCATACCTTTCATTCAGACAGTAGTCCTGCATCCGCTGCCAAGCCATAAATGGGTGCTATGTCTGCTCTGAGATGACTGCCTTATTTGCACACATTCCGCGTGGAATCAAACGGCGTTGTAGAACAAGCCAACAGTACGCTTAAACAAGCCTTGACCGCTAGGGTATTGGATATAGAATTTAACCTAGTGGCAAAACCTATTTGGGGTACAGTGAGCGCTAAATAACTTAGTTGGGGGAAAAAAAGGTCTTCAGCTGCTTTCTTTCCTATTCGAGCAGTGTGGTTTGGGGGGGCCACACACATACTCACACCAATCCATCTACATGCACACTAATTCACACCCATGCATTCGCAAGCATGCACACATACACCTGCCATTCACACGCACATACACACGCACAACCTTATTATGCACACACCAAACATAAACAACAAAAACTTACTGGCTGCAGCGGTAATCTTGGATGGCGGGAGGGAAGCTTTGGTGGTTCCTGGAGGATTATGACTTCCGCCATCTCTCACTGGTCAGCCAATGAGAGGAGGCAGCAGTCCTTTACTCGCCACAGTGTGGGATGGGGTTAGTGAGACTGCTGACCTCACCCTACTCTGTAATGAGCGTCACTGATGGACAGTCGGCCCTGGGCACTTCAGGGCTTAAAACTAAAGTGCCCAGGTCTAAGTCTATCAGTGAAATGCCTCTCTCGTCTTGAGGGGGAGGACCTCCAATCACTTTCCCGGGCTGAGGAGGTCACACCCACATGGCTGCGAAATCTTCAGCCCTGCAAAGTTCAGCTCAGGCACCTTCTCATTTAGTGCATGTACACACCTGAACACCTGAACATGAAGGGTGTCTTTGACCTTTGCTGAGCCTGACAGACACTCTTCAAGTTTGCAAAAGGTGGGGGAACGGGCCCCCTCAGCCCTTAAGGATGGGTCGATACTGCTATTGACCGACAGCAAGATTTGGTTGTCACATGGTTAGCCTGTATAAAATGTTTACTCAAGTCTGGCTTTTGTATATGAATGATAAAAAAAATCAGGACTGACTTAAAATCTTTCAACTCCTGGGATTCGGAGTTTGCAGTCTGTCATGTGACGCAGTAGCTTGCAAAGTCTGAATATAACAGTATTAACGTTGTTTAGTGAAACTGGAGTCTGTCCTGGGGTCAAATATTCAGGTTTACTCAAAAAATGGCTGAGCAGTTAGAATTTGTTATGAAGCTAGGCGAGTCCTTACTTACCAACCATAATTCTGTACATGCTACCATGTTGCTCAGTACACGGCATTACTGCTGTATATCATACTCTCACCTTTAAATATCACTGCTCAGCACATCACACTGACTGGAAAAGTTGTCCCAGCTGCATCACATCTGCTGCCTTCTATCCGAGGCTGCTCCTGCAGGTATACACTCTCGGATTTAACATCACATCTGTGATGATCTGATGTGATGACTACACACAAACTAGAGATCCAGCCAAGTCGTTCTTACATAATTTGTGGGCTCAAACATTATGCCACCAGGGAACCCAATCAGCACCTAACATGGCTACTCTGCAGGAACAACAGGATTAGAACTGCACAGACCATTGCTGGGATATTACACACAGGCCTAAGATTACAGGATCTACTTATAGAGAGCACCTGGTGGCTGATGGAAAACGCTTCTACATGATCAACAGAATAAACACATTTGTCCAATGTGCAGTAGACAGAATGGAATGTCAGAGAATGTGAGCAGAGGGGAGAGAAGACGGTAGTATGGAGAAGATAGAATGGAGAGAGATGGGAGAAGGAGTGGAACAAAAGGGGAGACAGCATCAGAAAAGAGCTGACCAATGTAGAAAAAGAGGGAGCAAGGGACAGAAGAAAAGAGAGAAGGAAAAGGGAAGTAATGGATGAGTAATATTGAAGAAGTGATGAAAGAAAATGGGAGGTAGAGAAGGGGATTAAAACAAATGAGAGAAAAGTAAATAGACCAAATTATCAAAATTCGCTTTAAAATGCAGGAGCAAACTTCCACTCACAATTAGTGGCGTAACAAAACTTGAGGGCCCCCCCTGCAAAGTGCATGGAGGGGCCCCCTTCCAGACTTACTCGGGAGCTCTCAGGCCAGGGGACTGCACTGAGGGCGCCACATGGAGCTTGGGGTCCCACAGACTGCAGTGGCTGCGGGGGCCTTTGTTACGCCACTGCCCCCACTTTGCCCCCCCCCAACCCTCTTATGTCTGGCCTACTCGCTCACTTGCTGAGTCAAAATCATCCCCAACATTTAAGCCCCCCCTACTTTGAAAAGTCACTAGCTGCCACTGTCTATGTCTGTAGGCCATGGATGAATTGTGCATGCAGGATACCCTTAAAAAGGGCTAATGTTGAATCTGGGATGTCACGAAGAAGGGTGTTTCCATCATCTGGATGCGAGAATATGAGGGCTTGAACAGCAGTTCTGAAGGCGCTTGTAGGGAAGAGCGGTCTCACTTCCTTTAGATGAGATTGCTGGTACCAGGCCATCTTTGTCTGCTTTGCAGTGTATTCTTTCAGGGTGAGGGAGGTGTCCAGGGTAAATCAATAGTTTGGCACTTTAAGATCCTCGCCCACTGATATAACTAAGGCAGCGGATGGACTGAGAGTGAGCTATGGAAGCAGGCTGGTGCTTGGTGGGCTAATTTTTTAAGAAAGAAAGCGGCAGTGCTTAATTTGTAAAACATTTTTAAAAAAGTGCCAGGGCCCTCGTCAGGAGGCCACTGCAGCTTGCATCACACATTGCTCCTGCCAACACAACTACTAACATCACACCCCTACAAGTGTGACAATTCAGACTATTCCAGGCCCGTAAAGAATGGCTTGGGCGGCAGGTAATACTCTTTTTCAATGTATATTGAATGAATAAATAACTGTTGTTGTGGACATCTCTAAATCAGCCAGACAGCACCACCTTGTGGCAGACTATCACAAGCGCCAGTGATGATAATTAAGTGCTGGTGCAAAGCACTAGAAACTACTGGCTCATAATAAGTACTGGAAAGCCTTCTTGGAAAGTTGGTGGCGTGAAAGGTGGTGGGAGCAGAAGGAGAGAATAAGGCAGTGAGAGTAAATAGTTGCTCATGCACTGCCTTGCAACGTCCTGATGTCAGAAGTAGGATCCACATCATCAATCAAACACATTGGCATTGGAATGCTCCTTGCTCTGTGTTGTGCCTTAATTCTGCCTCTGGGCCCCCCTCATAAAGTATATTTGCTTTGCTTGTTAGGCTCATCGCTGCCTAAGCTTTAACATATATTTCGTAATATATAACTGCTATCTGCTATCTCATTTACATGCATTCACAGTATAACACTGTTTTATTTCTTTGATAGTGTATTTCTAGCTCATGTGTAATGTATTCATGAAGTGTGATATTTTGAGAAAGGACAGTGAATTTGGACACATATGGATAAATATACAAGGGGAATTCACACTATTCTATTCTCATGTTACAGCACAGATCATGGAGTTAATTTTACCCAAAATAAAGTTGAAAAATATTATATAAGGGAAACATTTCAGCAAAAGGATCTATGACAAGCAGTCTGCCAAGGTTGGACTTTCTCACCTCCTATCTTCTTCTCTTGGGACAAGAAACCTCAGTAGGGGCTGCTGAACTTTAAAAATGGTGGGGCGTAAACACCTGCCTGACTTGTAGCAAGCGAGTGCACCCAACTCTTGGAAGAGGGGCTTGGGGCAATTTTGAAAAACAGAGGGCAAAATGGTTCATTTTAAATAATGATTTGGCAAAGACCATGGTGAAAAAGCTATAGGTATAAAAAGCAAACCCGCAGAGCTAGTCTTGAAATATTCCCATACTTGAGAATGAGCATGTGTGGCTTGCACCATCCACATCTGCACTTATGTTATACATATGTATAAAGATAGGCTTATGCAGTGCTTGAAGTGGAAAAATAGAAGTGCAGGTACTCTGAGTACCTGCTTGTTTCTGAGAAGTGCCGGTACTCTCCAATTAAAAGTATTACATTTATCTTGAGATAAATAAAAAATAAAAAGTGCTGGTACTCAGTACCGGACAGTACCGGCCCATTTAAAGCACTGGGTTTATGGACCCTGCATGTTTGAAAGTTTAGAGAAAGTTTGTTCAGGGGGCAGTACAGTAAAGCTGCCTAGCACAAGGAAGTTGAGAGGTCAGCCTGATAATTACAGGATTTTGGCCCAGGTGTAGATATTAGACAGATTAATAAGTGCCCTAATCTCAAATAGCACAGGATTGTGTATGTAAATGTCAATAGGATTCTTAGTTAGTACAGGCTGTCCAGAGCAGTTCAAGGAAAAGACATCCCAACAACATGCACCTACACGCATGCCAGACAGCCCGAGGACCCCCCCTCAACACAGATGCCACACTCAAACCACTGAGTTTCCAAGTGTGGAAACATGCCATGGCACCCCTAAGCTTTTACTAGCAGTATAAGAAACTGAGTAAACAGAGACAAGGAAATGTAGAGAGGCAGACATACAGGCACACCCTGGGACACAATAGGCAGCATAACTACTGCTCATTGTGCTGGAAGAGAAAGAAGTCCAGCAAGGAAGGACACTGGAGAAAAAATCAGACCCCATAATGCCCAGAGAACACTTACAGGCCACAACTGAAGCAGTGTCTGTGAAGTATCTAACAATATAAGACATGGTAAATGCCTTGTTCACCCCAACCTTACAAACACTGGTGCCATTGTGAGTGAACAAGAGAGTTAGTTCTTTATCAATATAATTTCTTGTGACTCAGACCACAGCCTAAGAAGAGCTATACTAGAAGGTACAACATGAAAAGACAGGGAGCAATATCTGTAACAACACCGGACAGCCCCTGCGGGATGAGGGCCATGAAAGCATCAGGCCGCCACCAGCAGCATCTTCTAGCTTTCACTTATCGCTCTAGAGCAAGATAAAGCTCTCCCTGTGCTTCTGAGCATTTCAGTCACGGTGCTCCAGGACATGTGGCCTTTACATCTTGTGATAAAACAGTATTAATAATCACCTAGAGATGTGTCAGAGGGTGCCTCATTTCAAGGCGAGTTACAGGAGGGGCAAACTGGTCCACCAGTGGAGGTGGGGCTAAAACTTCAACCAATGGGGCAAGCTATCCTTTGAGCCAATACAAGAAACTAGACTGATAAATTGTTGATTTCAGACATACTCATCAAACCCGATACAATTACAGCAAACATATCTTAGTTGATTCGATAATGTTTATAGGCTCCTGACAGATCTTTACAAATAAAAAGCTGCTTCTTCCAATTTCAATACTAATCACTTTAGAACCATTTTTCACAAAGCTATTTCAAGGCGACAACCCCTTTTCACAGTTCCTTCAGTTAAAATGACAATGAGCTCATAAAATACTTTCATTCCATCTTCAGAAAGACGCTCCTGTCTGACTGCTGCCCAAAGGTCAAAAAGAGAGAGAGGGGAGGGACCAGGAGCTAGTTAATGGTCTAGTGCCCGTGCTCCAAGCTAACCATGAAGTCAACAAAACAAGGGGGGACACTGTTCCAAGGTGAGTAGTGCAAAAAGTCACTACCTCACAAGAGGGAGAAAGGATAAGGAGAAAGGAAACAGAGGTATCCTAGGTCTCGGACTCACTCAAAAAATAGGGAAGAACAAGTCTTGTCTCTTGTAGCCCTCACACACCCCGAAGGATGTCATGCTTCATCATCGTGCAGTTGCTCCTCGTCGGGCCGGCGCTGCAATGCCCTACGGGTCCCCCGAAGGGTCACTTTATCAGAGATCTTTTGAGAACTGCCGTTTGGTGCATGTGGGTGTGTGGGGTGAGTCCTCTGTGGAGGGTGACAAAGTGCGTGCAGAGAGATAAAACTGTCTAAGGGTTGCCAGAAGAAATACTTTTAATGTGGTGGTACCCTTGGCAGAATAAAAAACCCGTAGGTTGGAAGCTACCCCTGTAGGCGCAATGTGCCCAGGTAACTATGAGGTCGACATGTTTCACGCCTCTGTGGTCATAAAGATCCCTGGCGTTTCATCAGGACCGAATAAACTGTAAGTGGTGTGTAGTGCATGTGAATAATAATATAAGGGTAGAATTAACCCTCTGGACGATCCAGGAGATTAATGATGACAACACAGAGGAGATCAACTTACTCCTCACACTCAATGTAGAGGCATTGTACACAAACATTCCCCAGGATGCCACCATCGAGGTAGTGGGGAACCTGTTACGTGAGGCGGACCTGCCTACTAATACACCGGCCGACTTTATCATCGATGTGATTACTATGGCATTGACAAACAACTTCTTCATGTATAAGACCACTACTTACCACCAAGTACAGGGTACCAGCATGGGTAGTACCTTCGCGCCGAGTCTGGCGGGGCTATATGTGTCCCATTTCGAAGCCACTAACATCTTCACGGACACTAACCCGTTCCAAAAAAACCTCATCACCTGGAAGAGGTACATTGACGATGTCCTCATCCTCTGGAGAGGCACAGAGGAGACCGCCAAAACGTTCCACGAGTGGATTAACAACCAGGATCCTCACCTGCGTTTCATGAAGACATCCAGCGAGAAGGCCATTCCCTTCTTGGATCTACTTATAAGCCTTGAAGATGGTTACCTACACACCATCAGGAAGACGACCGACTGTAATAGTCTTCTTAGCTTTAAGAGCTACCATCCAAAAGCCCTAAGGGAGAATCTACCATACGGCCAGTTCTTGAGGATTCGACGGAACTGTAGCAGGATACAAGAGTTCGACCTACAGGAAGACGACCGACTGTAATAGTCTTCTTAGCTTTAAGAGCTACCATCCAAAAGCCCTAAGGGAGAATCTACCGTACGGCCAGTTCTTGAGGATTCGACGGAACTGTAGCAGGATACAAGAGTTCGATTCCCAAGCCAACGTGCTGGCCAACAATCTACACGAAAGGAATTACCCCAGGGATGTGATCTTGAAGGCCAAAAAACGTGCCAGGAATAATAATTGCCAAGGACTACTGGAGACCAGGGAGCCAAGAACCAGTGATGTGATCACGTGTGTCACCACATTTACCCCGCTATCTTTTTTTTTTTATAAATCATTTTATTGATTTTATACAACAATATCATATGTAAAAAAGGCCTTCTATCGTTACATTACAATCATGCAACACATCATATGCAGTTTCATCATTTGAGCAGAAAGTCCTGGTATCGTCCTTGGTGTCTTCTCATATACCTTGAGTGACATTACTTTACCCCCCTATCTAATAAGATAAAAAAAAGATCATCAACCGCAACTGGAGGATCCTCAACACTGACTCTCTGAATCTAGATCCCCCTCGTTTTGTGTTCAAACGCACGATGAACCTCCGTGATCAGCTGGTGAATACACGTCCCCGTGCAAAAAAGAAACCCCAGGATACTGCATTATGGAACCTGCCAGCAGTAACAGGACATCACCCTTGCGGGACCTGTGGGGCTTGCTCGTCAACGAAACATACTAAATCACTACAACTGGATGACTTTGTGTGGGAACAGCGAAAACACACTAACTGTAACACCACTAACTGTGTGTACTTGATTACCTGTCCATGCCCACTTAGATATGTGGGGATGACTACCCGACCTGTGAAGGTGAGGATCAGCGAGCACAAGAGTACCATCAGACGGGGACGGACAGTGACAAAAATGACTAATCACTTCATCGACAAGGGACATCCCTGCGAGGCCATACAATGGACTATTCTAGAGGCGGACCAAGGGTGGAGTAGCACTTCACTTCTACGCCGAGAACAACGGTGGGTTCACCACCTCCGCACTCACGAACAAGGCCTGAATGACGAAATACCATGGACTAAACTCTAATCTCCTATACAGCAGAGTGCTATTAGCACCGTTACATGTGTCTTCACGATTGCTCCATACAATCGCACAGGCATTACTACCTGGTGCCCCTCACCAGAATTTCCAGGGACAGCACCGTGTCTGGGTTAGGGCCATGTCTGTACCACCTTCTTACGCTGGCCCCACCCGGTCACCAACATACACGTTATTCTCTGGGCTGCACTAGTGCCAATCATCTACACTTGAGCACATGCCACCTATATCCAATAAGATGGTAACTACCATGCCATGAGATAGCTCATACCTGAGTCATTTCTGACATCCCCGAGTTTTCAGGGCCTTGATATGTGTTGAACTACTCCCATATATGGGTTTATAATCAGTATCTACCACCCTCTGACACAGACATATGATCAAAACTAAAGCACTCTCAGCGCTATGGCATCTTGTGATACGCATGCGCAGACATTAAGGATGTCCACTGTCCGCTCGCACATATTCATTTCACTGTGCCCATGCGCTCGAGTACAGGGTATGTTAATCGGAGGAACCTCTGGCCCTCCCTTAGCACATGCGCAATACACTTCATGTTCATTCACTGTGCACATGCGCGCTACAGATACACTTTTGAAACGCACGCAGGCGCAGTACGTAAGACCATTACGAAGCAAACCGGATACAGGGACCGCCTTCGCTCAATCAACGATAGTATTTCTAGATGGTCCCCGCCTGGTCCTCCTCACTTTCAGGCAGGCGTCAGGATGGGGAAGGTGTATAGGAGCCAACACCTGAGCTAAACTGTGAGTAAAAGAACCTTCGACATGACAAAGGGCATTTCAGGGTAAGTGACTGCAACGAGAACCTTGGGGCATGCAAGTTTGTTCACTCTGATCCCTGTCATGTCTTGTTTTCTTCTCTGTAGCCCGGTAAGGTGCGGGCACCCTACGCCACTAGCCTATGGAGTACTTCTCCTTTCCCTACTAGGTAAGGGTCTCCAACCAAGGCATACAGTAGCATGACCTATATATACCTGGTCCTAAAGCGCGTTTCTTCTTCTCTTTACCCTATGTAACTGGGCTGCGCATGGGAGCTAATATGAGCTCTCGCCATCCGTTTCTTCCACGCATCGTTTGGTGTTAGCGTCAATTTTAGCAGGCCTTTGACGCTTGACCAGCGCTTTGCGGGACCTGAGCTATGGGCCTCTCACTTTTCTCAGGTACCACCCATGACGCTGGTGCTTCCTAGGTGCCGGGCGGGGAGTCGATATGGCCGCCGCTCACCCGGCGGGGCTGTACTGGCTCTCCGTCATCTGCATCTGGCTGATTCATCACGCCGGGTCCTTGGGGTGGATGGTACTCATCATACCTGGTCTGTCTCTCTCTTGTTTTTATCACAACGCAAGAAGCGTTTCCTCGACATATGTCCACAGGGGCATAACTTTTAGCCTCACCTACTTACCTCAAGTATGTCTTTTCTTGTTATTTGTTCCTTTTTCTAGGTCACGATCAGAAGCGGACGCGACTATTTAGTTGTAGCCTTAACTAAAGGGCTCTTAGTTTATGGCCCGCACTGATCGTCCAGAGGGTTAATTCTACCCTTATATTATTATTCACGTGCACTACACACCACTTACAGTTTATTAGGGCCTGATGAAACGCCAGGGATCTTTATGACCACAGAGGCGTGAAACATGTCGACTTCATAGTTACCTGGGCACATTGCGCCTACAGGGGTAACTTCCAACCTACGGGTTTTTTATTCTGCCAAGGGTACCACCACATTAAAAGTATTTCTTCTGGCAACCCTTAGACAGTTTTATCTCTCTGCACGCACTTTGTCACCCTCCACAGAGGACTCACCCCACACACCCACATGCACCAAACGGCAGTTCTCAAAAGATCTCCGATAAAGTGACCCTTCGGGGGACCCGTAGGACATTACAGCACCGGCCCGACGAGGAGCAACTGCCCGATGATGAAGCATGACATCCTTCGGGGTGTGTGAGGGCTACAAGAGACAAGACTTGTTCTTCCCTATTTTTTGAGTGAGCCCGAGACCTAGGATACCTCTGATTCCTTTCTCCTTATCCTTTCTCCCTCTTGTGAGGTAGTGACTTTTTGTACTACTCACCTTGGAACAGTGTCCCCCCTTGTTTTGTTGCTGCCCAAAGGTACCTTTCCGGTCTGCTCATTGGGATGTTGCAACATATACTTATGTGTGGGCGCACACAGGTACAGGTCTTAGAATATTGAATTTAGGGGGTTAACACACTTGATTTCGGGATATGTGACTGGCAAGTCACAGTTTTCATTCCTAATTTCGCTTCCATTCCCCCTGCGATTGAATAGGTGGCAGTTAATCAGTTGGAGGCATTACCGCTGTTAATTGCTCTGCCAGGAATCTATGCTATTCTCAATCAAAATAAAATAGTTGTTGTTATCACCCCAAGCTGAGCAGTTCTCATATGAGGTGACTAGCTACATCCATGAAGGAAGTCACCAGGCCTAAAGAACGGTCATAAAAGGTAGTTGGTTTGAAATAACTCTGCAATGACGGAGCCGTGGCGTGGCGGATACAGGCAGGTAAAATGTAAAATGGCCGCACACGCAAGGAGAAAGCTTCCTGCACGTCTGGCCATCTGTGTTTTGTATTGAGAAAACAAGCTTCTGTTATGAGAGTTTATTTTCTAAATACAAAGAAGTTTGCAGAGTGGGTGCTTTAAAAATGGTACCAGCTCCGCAAACCTGCAGTGCTCTGAAGGGGCACGGCCATGGCGGCTGCTCTCACAGCACAGGAATCCTGGCCAGGCTGGCGGGGATCTGTAAATAGGGCGAACAGTCCTTTGCCTGAATAGTGACGGCCATGGGCTTATCCCCACTCGCAGATCTGCGATAGTCCAGTCATCTCGAAATGTCCACCTAATAATGGTTTGCATTGAAAAGTTGCCCAAAATAACACAACGTAGCACTGTGCATTACTTTGCGCTCACTTGTGCAAGGGGGCGTTCCAGGGGCTTTGACGCAAAACCCTGTCTACCAACATTGTTAGACAGGGATTTCTGCCACACAACGTACCTTCTCAAGGCAGGCGTAATGGAATGGTGGAGCACGTTTAAACAAATTTCCAACGTTTCCCTGTACAGCACACATACAAAGTGGGAAAAGTACTAACTCCCTTTTAGCCAAATTGGCATTGCACGCCTGATACTGTTTGCCACTATTTTAAAAGAAAAATATATTTAAATACAACCTTCCAGTGAGAGTTTATTTTTTAGATTCAATATTTACCCTGAGAGGGCACTAGTCAGGACAACTCGGAGTCAGCAGCACTGTCTCTAGCGTGCACGCAACCACTTACTGAAGTGAGAGCTGCGAGCCTCCGAGGGCCGCAAACAACGCTTAGTTTGTGAAAAGAAAAAAAAAACAGAAGTGCTTAGGAGGCCACCAACCACTTCCTCTTCCCAACAGGGGAGCTGATCCCTCCTTATCCTGTACTCCTGCTCTGCTCTCTAACCCCTGTACTCCTGCTCTGTTGTCTGTCCTCACTCCACCCTTCCCTCTCTCTCATTCTCTTGTCATCCCTGGTCTGTCACCTCTCTCTACTTCTGATTTTCCCTTTCTCCATTCTACCCTGGATCCCTTTACTATCCTCTTCTATCCATACTCTGCTCTCTCTCCCCCTCCCCATGCCTCTAACCATGCACCTATGGAGTCCAGCCAGAAACTGACCCATGCGTCAGTATGCACTTACACAGAGAAGCAGAAAACACATAGCAAGCGAGTTAATACACACAGTGCTGGCAGTGCTTAATTTGAGCCGGTGGTTTCCGGTGCTCGGCACCAGCACTTAATTGTGAACACAGGCTGTTATGACAGCTGCCACAAGGTGGCCCTGTTTGTGAGATTTAGAGATAAGCAGAACAAGAGTTGTTTTTATTAATTCAATATATATTAGAAATACCTGCCGCCCAAGCCATTCTAATAGCTTTGGGGGCCTCGAACAGTCTGAATTGCCACACTTGTAGAAGTGATGATTAGTAGTTGTGTAGGTACTGTGATGGCAGTGCTGGGAGGGGCAATGGGTGGTACAAGCAGCGATGACCTCCTGACGAGGGCCCCGGCACCTATCCTTTTGCAAATTAAGCACTGAGTGGTGGACACTGCAAACCTAAGCACCTCTAAGCGAGTGGGGTTTTATAGTATTCATTTGATGATTTTCATGTGTGCGATTAAGAGCTCTGTGGACTGGCAAGAAATCTGTGTGGTGAGTATGCTGGATTCATTTCAAGCACCCTTTACAAAGAGATATCTGGGTTGGAACTTAAAGTGGTAGAGGGTAGTGTAAGATTCATACAATGCTCACCTGTCAAAAGGACACATACCTGCACAGAGTTGGTCACACACATGCACCGCATGGACACAACCAACCCCACATGCATTTACTGCACACCTCTGAAAACAGCGTGTGCACACATCTACTTTATACAGTCACTCGACCTGACACAGACACACACTGAGTAGACACAGATGTGGTCTGGTTCACACCACAAACACGCTCTGTCAAATGCACACACATCTACTAAACACAAACACCAAACCTGTCTCTGCCGAAGCAACACTCATACATTTCTTCTGCACAGACTCTCACAAACAGACCACATGTATTGAAACATCTCACATCCACCTGCTATAAGGTCACACAAACCGCCTTAGGGGCATAGCTACCACCGGTGCAGCAGGTGCAGTGGTACAGGCACTTCTGTGCCACAGTTTGGCTAGCTTTTACTACTGAGTGAGCGTTTTGTGTTTAAACTAAAATGAGCATTTATACTAGTTGCTCTGTATCTTAAATCACATATGCGTATTGAACTAGAGCCATTGCAATTGAGACAAAATCATTTTGATGTGTTTTAAAGTTTTTCTGGCGTAGACTAAACGTGGGGCTTAGTTAGGCCTCGGCGCCATCATGTTTAAGATGGATGCCGCATCTTGATGTTCATGCTCTTATTATATTTCTCGTTTGATGTGCACTGTTTATTTTCATGACGCACTGTTCTTGTTCTTGAAGAACTTGCTGGAGGAAGACTTTTGCTACATTCTAAGGGTAAGATGTACGACCCTTTTGCGGCCGCAAACGGGAGATCCTCCCGTTTGCGACCGCAAAAAAGGGTAATGGCATGTACAAATGCTATTTTGCGAGTCACTGACTCGCAAAATAGCATTTGCGACTTCCGCTATTAGGAAGGGGCGTCCCTTCCTAATGGCAAGGTACCATGCCATGTACAATTGTTTAGCGACCGCATTTGCGGCCGCAAAACTCTCGCAGTTTACCACCTACTTCAAGTAGGTGGTAAACGAGACCCCTTCCCCTTTGTGAGTATGTGAGAAAATATTTTTAAGAGGAGGCAGTGGTCCCAGGGACCACTGCCTGCCCTTAAAAAAATGAAACTGAAAAGTTTCATTTTTCTTTTTTAAATGCATCTTGTTTTCCTTTAAGGAAAACGGGCTGCATTTGAAAAAAAAGACTGCTTTATTTAAAAGCAGTCCCAGTCATGGTGGTCTGCTGACCCCACCAGGCCACCATCCCTGGGAGTGCTAGCCATTCCTAATGGGGTTGCAAATTGCGCCTGCCTCATTAATATTCATGAGGCATGCAATTTGCGACCCCATTAGGAATCGCAAACAGTGTCTGAGACACTGTTATACATCCCAATTTGCAAGTCGCAAATGCGACGCAATTTGCTAGTCGCAAATTGATGGGTCATACATCTGGCCCGAAGGCTCTTCCTGCTTGCACACTGTATTGCATTCATTCACAATTGTTTTCTGTTGTTTATTGAACTTGTTTGCTCTGACACCTCTGGAGGATATCACGTCAGAAGGGGTGAATCAATAGTCATGTAGTGGGTTAGTGTTAAGATGTTTGGGTTATGGGACTTTTCAAAAATACAAATTGTGATTTGCAATAACGTTGTTCGCCCTGTGCTGACTTTGCAGTTTTCATAATTTTCTATGCTGAAACGAGCTAAATAAACCATCAAATTTGGGGTGAAACAGATTCCTTGGTGACTCTTTCCTGATTCTCCAGGGATGCAACCCAATTTTCTATTGATTTGCTGCATTATTTGCAAATCAGTCTATATTCTATATTTCATGATTTTGCACATTATTGTATTTCCCAATATCTGAGAGCCTTATGGCAATTGATTTCTACGTACTTTGATTGAGTCAATGCTGCATTTACATTTTCTTACTTTTCTGAGTTGTACTTTAATTGATTATAAAATGTCATGTTTTTTGTTTCTAGATTTTCTGATCTCTAACTCCCTTTTTGAGTCAGCTCTTTATTGACTGTGTTTTGAAATACTGTTTTGATTACAGTGGCGGCTCCTCTTAATGGGCTCAAGGGCTGCTCCCCCCCCCCTGTTTTATGGCCCGTTTGATTTTATTATACCAAGAGTGAATAATGGTCTATTATTCACTCTTAGTGTAATAAAAATACCGACCTCCTTCGAGCCTGGCAACAGTCTCTGTCTGATGGCTGGCACAGGCACCCCAAGGCTCCTGCACCAGCCTTTGGAGAGAGAGATAAGAAAGGGGCTGGAGAAATTCCATCCCTGGCCTTGGGGCAATGGCAGCCTCTGTGCCTTCCCCATTTGTGACGTGCTAAGCGTCGCAGGTATAGCTAGATATGGGCGCTGCAGGTTTAATCTTTTCAGTGCCCGTGGCTGCACGCCAATCAGCCGATCACCCCACTCTTTCCCAACTCGGGGTGAAAGAACAGAGACAAAAACCTCAAACCTGGGACTGCACAGGTCCAAGGTTTCAGTTTCATGCCCCAGCGCCGAAAGGAGCAGGAGTCCAAATGGGACTGTGTAGTAGGTGATTTCCAGGTGAAGAGGCACATCCAGTAAGAACAAGCATCGGCAAAGCCAATAGGTCTCGCTTATGTGAGCTATTGGCTTTGTTTAAGTAGAGTGGCATTGTGTGGAGTGGTGCTCTGTGTAGTGAAGTGGCATTGTGTGGCACTAGAATAGCATTGTGAGGCATGGAGTAGAGTGGCGTGGAGTACAGTGACATTGTGTAGCATGGAGGGACATTGTGTAGCGTGGAGAGGCATTGTGTGGAGTGGAGTGACATTGTGTGGCATGGAGTGGAATGGCATTGTGTGGCGTGGAGTGGCACTGTGTGGTATGGAGTGAAGTGGAATTCAGTGGAGTGGCAGGGTGTGGCATACAGTGGAGTGACACTGAGAGGAGAGGCCTTGTGCAGCCTAGAGTGGCATTGTGAGACATGGAGTGACATTGTGTGGTAGTGTGGTATTGTGTGGAGAGGTGTGGCATGGTGTGGAGTGGCATTGTGTAGAGAAGGATGACATGTTTGGAGTGGAGTGGCATTGTATGCTAATTTGCCTTTAGACTGTGTGCAGCCTTGCTCTTTTTCCGTCCAGGCTGTCTCTGGGAGCGTGCTTGCTGCTCTCAGGACAAAAGGACAAAATCAAATAACAAAAGGGATGTTTTGCCAAACCCAACAGCTTGTTTTTAAAAGATGAGGCAGGTGTTTCTTTTCGTCCGACATTTAAGATGCCTCAGTTGAAGTGGAAGGGGGGAGCGTCTCCAGTGCTGTGAAGCTGAGTGAGGAACAGACAGTAGAAAAAGAAACAAGCCTTCTTGCCTGAAAAGAAATGTAAATGTGCACATTTAGCTAATCTCTAATTGTAAAGGCTGCTTGGAAGCCGGTATTGGCTTTAATTGATGGGGGCACTTGAAGAATATTCTTTTTGTGTGGTATTGTATGGTGACCTAATGAGCTGTGTAGTGAATGCTTTTAATGGGCATTTCTAAAATATGTTTGTGTTAGCTACAGTCTGCATATCACTCAAATCTACATTTTGGAAGTCATTTTTAGGTTACTCCTGCACAGCACTTGCAAAATCTCTTGTATTTAATATATCTTAAAAGAAGACTCTTATCAGTTCCCTGCTCCGAATTACTATGTTCATTCACTGTTGTGTGGAACTTTTTTTTTGTTTACTTTCCCTGGCTGCACGCATTGAAACAGCTGTGTTACATTTATGATATTTTGATCCTGACGCCACCGAGGAGTATTCATTTGATCTCACTCTACATTTTATGTGGGCTTAAGTTCTTGAACTCAATGTTATGACTTTGTTTTGGGCAGTTATATTAGTGTGCCTGCACGAGCCCGTGTGAAGATCTCATGTCACTCGCTCCCCAAATTGGAAGAACTTGACCACACTACCATCTACTGGTTATGTTTTTAAGTGAATGTAAAAATTGCTCTTGCATACATTTTCTCTTCAGGTTTTATATTGCTCAGGTACTGAACCGAGTACCGGTAGTCAACTCGGATATTTGTGTTTTTAGGTTTCGCCTGCACAAACAGCTTATTATTAATCACATAGGAGAAACCTAATGCATTTACCAATGCTTGTTTATCTTGAACCTAAATCTTTTTGTGCACTTCGTTGCAGCCTATCTATACCAGGCACACAATGCCTACAGGGCTAAAAGGGCGAGCGGGAAAGCCCCGGCCATAAGCCCCTGCAGAGCTCCTCTGTAGCAAGAAGCGCCTTGGAAACCTAGTGCCACACTTCACGCTCCAGTGTTTAGTGTCTCGTGTCTCTTTGCCTCGTGTGCCGTCTCTCACTCTCCTCTCTTCCCCTCCCTCCTAGATCTCAGCCTCTTTAAGGGCCCCAGGCCCTCACCGGTGACTCACTCAGCAGGCATCCAGCTGCTGGGCTTTAACCCGTCCCGCAGGTCACGTGGTCCGGACTCAGCAGGCATCCAGCTGCTGGGCTTTACTCCCGCCCCGCAGGTCACGTGGTCTGCGTGGGCAGCTGATGAAACTGCTGGAGTTTAAAGCGCTCCTACCTGCGCCAGACCCCGGTCACGTGACACATGGGGGTGCACCAGCACTCATTCTTGGGGGCCGTTCTGGGACACTTGTTTTTACCCGTTACATATTTCCGAGAGAAAACACTGATCGGAAAGACGTGAGAAGCGCTACAAGTACAACGTGACGAAGCCAGGCGGGGCCCTGGGCGAGAGAAGGGGCAGGGGGTGTCTGTAGTGGATGCAGACTCACAACCTTCGGCTTATAGCGCTCTGACGATCTATGGCCCCGGCCGCGAGCTTGGAAGCAGGGTTGCTGGCACCCTCACTTACTTTTACAATTAAGCACTGGCTAACTGATCACATCAATGATCATACGTTCACTGGACAGCGCGCGGTGAGCTCGTGCTGTACGTGGATAACTGACTGCATCATTACACTTCACTGCACTTGGCGCTATAAGCTTACCACTGATGACAGCATCACACCTTCACTCCTGAGCCCGCGGTGCGCTCGGCGCTGTACATGGATAACTGACTACGTCATCACACTTTCTCTGCACAAGGCGCTATAGGCAGATCACGGATTACACCTTCTGTACCGAGCCCGCGGTGCGCTCGGCGCTGTACGCAGATCAGGGATCACACAACGGAGGGCTCCTCTGCAGTGCGTTGCCATCGCGCTAATGCAAGAAAAAAGTGATTAGTGGCTACTTAAAAGACACAGTGTCACGCCGCCAGTAAAAGATCCAGTCCGGGTAGACGGGGCTAAAAGAGGACAGGGCGGTAACCAGGAGGGACTAAAAAGCCTCCTTTACAATGAAAAGACACTGTTTAGCCTAACTTACGACGCGAACCAACCAAAATAAGGGGCGGAGCAGAAACACCACTTCTGAAACCGTATTGATTCCAAGAAGCCCTTGCAGAGTGAGTAGCGCATGCGCGCTGCAACGCCTGGCGAGACCTAAAAAGGAGAAAGGCAATGCTGGGTTTAAAAAGTATTTAAGTATTTATTTTTAAGTATAAATACAAGGAGCCCACAGCAGCAGGTCTGGCAGCAAACAGATCCAGAGGCAACTGACTCAACTGTGAGTCTGAACAGTATAAATAAAGCTTAGTGAGGTTTGAAAGGCAACATGCATCCGCGCGCAGAAGCAAGCTGCCTGCACGCTGATGCATGTTTTAAAGATAAACAGAATATCATAGCCATGGACATTCTGGCGTGCGCGGAGTGCTCAGCGCGTGAGTGAGTAAGAGGAAGGAACACTCGCGCGCGTGCACATGCTGCCCGCGAGAATGCTTACAATGCTTCAATAATTATGAAGAGTCACAGTACACCAGACTGCAGTAAGGGAAGTAAAAAAAAAGATCTAAAGCTTTTAAATATTGCGTTCTGTGCATATGGGTAAGTGTGCGTGTTTGTGGGTAAGAGTGTGTCTGTGAGAGATAGCATGTGGGTGTGTGTGTAAGAGAGAGAATCCGTGGAGGGAGTCAGTGAGTGACAATGAGTGATAGGAAGAGTGAGTATGAGTATGAATAAGAGCGAACGAGGAAGAATGACAGTGAGTGTTACTGTGAGGGAGAATGACAGTGAGTGTTACTGTGAGGGACGATGAATGAGTGTAACTGTGAGGGAGAATGACTGAGTTGTAAATGTGAGGATAGTGAGTGTAACTAGGAGGGAGAATGACAGTGAGTGTAACTGTGATGGGGAATGACTGAGTGAAACTGTGAGGGAGAATGACAGTGCGTATTACTGTGAGGGAGAAAGACACTGAATGTAACTGTGAGGGAGAATGACTGAGTGTTATTATGTGTAAGGCTGAATGAGTCAGAGTCTCAGTGAGTCAGAATGAGCGATAGAGTGTGAATCGGTGAGACCGATTTTGTCAGAGTGAATCTGAATCGAGTGGGACTGACTAGGAATGAGTGAGAATGATTGAGACTAGGTGAGTCAGTGAGATGGAATGAATCAGAGTAAGATTGATTGACTGAGAATGAGTGAGTGAGTGAGTCACAGTTTGAATGAGTCAGAAAATGAGTCAGGCAGAGTGAGTCAGAATGAGTGGGAATAACTGAAAACGAGTGGGACTAGAGGAGTCAGAGCGAGAGTGAGTGATAGGTGAGTCAGAGTGAGATTGAGTGGAGCTGAGTGAGTATGAATGAGATTGAGTGGGACTGAGTTAGACTAACTAAGAATGAGCGAGTCAGAGTGAGACCGAGTGAGAGTGAGTGAGGTGAGAGTGGGACTGACTAGCCCCCTCACTCCACAAACCTACTGACAAGTCAGGCTCACTCACTGGAATTCGAGCCAAAGATGACGCCACACAACTTTTAACGGTCATTAGTCGCCACTGGTTTTGAATCTGGTCTCTGGGACACATTACCTCATAGACTTCGAGGTTAACACTGCCCCTGACCCCACAATCCGGGCACACACAGATTTTCTAGATGACTGCGCATCCACACTATTGAACGAGGGGTTAGGTGTGTGGACATTTTTCTTGCTTGCACTGGGACCTGGAGAGCCATTGCTACACCGCTATATATATGGCTTTGTAGTGTGGGCAAAGGGGTGCAGGGTATCTCTCTCCCTCTCTCCGTGGTAAAAAACAGGCTTTACTAAAGCACCAGATGCAATAATTTAAGTGTACACATTATAAGCATGATTGCAATCAATTTGGCGTACAGTAGCAAGATAAGGTGGGGAGATGTTGGCAGGAAATCTTTAGTTCTTTCCTGAAAGGTGTGGGGAGTGCAGTGGGCAGAGGAAAGATGCAATGGATTTCCACCTTCTAGGCTCAAAGGTGGCAAACACCTTTTTCAGAATCTTTCCTTTTAGACATTTAGGTATTTCCAGGCAGGATTAGTCCTGAGCTATGGGGCTAAAACCTGAAATGGTCATTCTTTTGGTTAGTCACACTGATTTCTTCAGTGTTCAAGCTTTGAAGGTACTCCATGCAACCTTGATGGTGATGAGGCTTACAGAGGAGTGAGTGGAGAGGAGGGTGGCAATGGTGTGCTTAAACTTCTGTTTGCTAGCTACAAGGTGGGGACATGGAATACTGATTTTAGTGGGGGATGCCTCTGGTAAAGAAGGATGAGTATAGAACTGTCTGGATCGATGTGAGGGGGGGAGCATTTGTATTATTTCTTGAGTGCTTGTGGTAGGCAGAGCTTGATTTAGCAGAGGCAAGTCAGTTGGAAGCAGCCGGTCTGAGTTTTTTGACTTTGTGTGTTCTAAATATGTAGGAGGCAATAAGGAAGCCTAGTTACTTATGCATGAGAAAAGAGTTTTCAAGATTCCTTTCATACAACAGGACCAGTCTCCTCTCTTGGAGTTTACCTGGTGTGTTGTTTTTTGGTCAGGAAGGAGAATTTACAAGCGCTGGGAAACCTGGGGGTAGCTATGCGCTATATAAGAACTCAATAATAATACTGCTAATACAATGACTAGGGAATCCTAGTCACTTTATCTGAACCTGGACCTCTATCCCAAGCCCCTGTCTACTCAGCTTTTCATCTTTCAGAGGCTGATAAAAAAAATCAATGCTTATTTAAATAATAAATACTGTCCCTGACTAAAGTGCTTAGAAATAAACGCATGAAGCACTGCATACATTGCCTTTGATTCAATAAAGGCATTTCTCCAGGCATGCCTCTCTGGGGCCGGTGCATTGCTTCTCAGTAAATGTTCACATTCTTCCTTATTAGTAATCCTAAATGTGTGAAAGGTGTTTCTAAAGCTTTATTTCAAAGGAAGAACCTCAGCACAGCTCATGTTCGCTATATCCAGGGCTGTAAAAGGAAGATTCCTCTGGTTTGATGCATCTTATTCTGCCCCTACTGGGTGATCATTCCTGGGTGATTTTCATGGAGGGGGTTTGAAGGAGGATGAGTGGAAAAGGAGTGTGCAATGGGTGTTCAGAGGGAGGAAGAGAAGAACCAGGCGGATGTAGAAGGTGATGACCAGGCAGAGCAGCAGGATCATGAAAAGAAGGAGGACAAAGCAGAGAGAACCAGCTCCAGGGAACCAGCAAGAGGCTCAGAACCCGAAGAGTAATGAGAAGAAGACGGTGAAGAGAAGAAGGAGGATCAGGAAGAACAAGAGTAGTAGGACACGTACCAAGGACCAGGAGGAGGGCTAGGAGGAGGAGGAAGAGGATCTGGAAAATGAAGAGGAAGGGGGTGACTAGCAGGGGGTAGTGGTGGAAAAGGAAGACGAGGAAAAGGGCCAGTGGGCTGAAAAGAATCAGAACCACCAGCAGTACTATGAACAGCAGGAGCAATGCCACCAGGAGAACCCAACCCAGCAGCATGAGGACTAATATCAGGTGGACCACAGTGAGGAGGAAAAGAAGAAGTAGGTGGAGGAAGAAGAGGACCAAGAGAAGAAAGAGGAGGAAGTAGGAGGATGAGGATGATTAGGAAGAGGAGGACACCTGGAGGACCAAGATGACCCACAGGACAATGAGGACAGGAGCAAGAGGAGAAGAACCAAGATTGGGAGGACCTTTAAAAGGGGCAAGAGAACCACAGCAGAAAGACTAGTAGAGGGAGGAGTAGAAGGAGCTTAGGTGGAGGACAAGAAGAACAGGAGCAGCAGGACTGACGGATCAAGAGGTCCAGGACATGGCTATCTGGACAGTTAGGGAGGACTTTCAGGGCCAAGACAGGTCTCTAGGAGGATCACGTGGCCCAGGAACCACAAAAGATCAACTGGACCAGGAACATCAGGAATAAGGGAGGAAAATAATGAGGAACAGGAAGATCAAGATGACCAGGACTGCCAGGACTAGGATCAAAAGTAGGAGGAGGGTGAAGATGAGTATCAGGATGAGGAGGAGGAGGCCAAGGAGAACTGGGAGGATTACGAGTGAGAAGAGGAGGAGGGCCAGGATGAGAACTAAGCAGTGGAGACCACAAGGTGCTGGAGAATCAGGAGGAAGAGAAAGACCAGGAAGAAGAGAAGGAGCAGTAGTAGTAGGAAAGCCAACACCAGAACCACCAGAGGACCAGGAAGACCAGAAAGAGATAGTCTGTAGGGGGAAGAGGACAATAAGGAGGCCCAAGACAACCAGGAGAACCTTGATCACCAGTGGAAGGAGGAAAAAGAGGAGGAGGTCCATCACGAGGAGCTAGACACAATGGGAGAAGGTGACTAGTAGGAGGACAAGGAGGACGAGAAAGACCAAGAGGAGGACCAGAGAAATACAAAGGCCAAGACCACCAGGAGAACCAGGACTACCAGGAAGACCAAGATTTGAAGGAACCAGAAGGCAAGGACCTGAAGGATCAGCAGGACCTGGAAGACCAGAATCAGGAGGAAGAGGAGCAGGAAGACTGGAAGAATGAGGAACATCAGTAGGGCCAGGGCCACTAGGGGAACAAGAATCCTAAGGACCCAGACCAGGAGGACTAGGACAAGGCAGACCAGGCAACGGAGGAGAACTTGGAGAGAAACAATAAGGAGAACGAGAAACATCTGGAGGACCAGGAGTGTAAGGGAGAAGAAAATGACCAGGAGCATTAGGACTTCCAAGACCAGGATAACTAGACATGATTCTGGGCCATATGTACAATGGAATGCTTTTGGTTACAAAGATCATGCCCTGTTTAGGAGCCCCCCCCCTACTATTTTCAGCCCATTTAAAGAACTGCATGGATTCACCTGGCAGCCTTACCTTTATATAGTTTGTGGATTGCAAGATACCAGTCAGAGTTCTAACAAAAGAGCCTGTTGCTTCTTGTAAGGTTCCTTTCAGTGTCTCCACTGTGTTTACATAGAGGTCATACAAAAATTAACATCATCCGTTAAGCAAAGGTTGAGAGCTGTGGAGTTCAGGCCGAAGGCAGTGTAAATGTCTCACAGTGCCCTTCAGTAGGGCATAAAGGGGTCCAGAATAAATGCTCATCTAATCCTTAGTCTCTCTGCAGAAGGCATATAGCCATGTGTAGTGGGCTGGCCCCACGTGTTCAGCAGACATAGTAGACGTAGCCGAGTTGAGTTTGATGTAGTTTATTAAGTCCTTAAGTAGAGTAGATACAGAGCCCCACCAGGAGCAGTCTCCTAGCTGCTCAGCCCATCTTCCAACTGACCACACACACACCAGGCACCCAAGCATTCCACTCACACTAACATTCTACACGGAACACTCACACTGGCTGAGCAGCTAGGTACAGGATGAAAGGGAACATATTAACATGACCTGAGGATACTACACAATGGGCGGGTGTGCCAATTGTAAATGGGATTCTATGCAAAAGTGTGTGAAGGAGGTATACAGCTGTCAAAATATTGACATGGCGAAAGTTAAAGAAAAGGCAGTGCTTACAGGTGAGTGGGTGCGCTGTTTGTAGGGATGCCAGGGGAAGGAGATGCAAGGAAGTATGTGCAGGACAGAGGGAAAGAGGTTGCTGAAATGAAAGAGATGAGGTGTGGGATATGGAAGAAGGGTGTAAGTGTGCAAGCACAGAAGAAAGTAGTGTGGAGAGGAGAACTGGAATGACTGACACTCCGAAGACTACTACTCCTTCCACAGACCAGACCTCAGTAATGTTTAATTCATAGTTTGCTTAAAATGTTTAAATTAATATATATATATATATTATATACATACATATATATATATACATATATATATATATTTGCGATCTCTTTCGGTGTTGCCCACAGCAACGCTCGGGGCGCACACTCGTCTTTCACATCAGCCAAGAAAGGTTGATGTTCCATATTATATTGCGTAATCGTTGTTTATTCCATATAGCCGAACAAACCCACCGCATTTCGGAGTAGAACACGCCTTTTTCACGGGTAGGGCAGGTTTGGAAAAACAAACATTATGAGGATGATTTACAAAACATAAACAAAGGACACCATCATCAAAAAGTCCACTCGGTTACAGAAAGGCGGCGGCCATCTTAGCATATGTTTGCTAACAGCAGTTGATATCTGAACCATAGTACGGCTGCACACACGATGTGAACGACAATTACCAATTGAGGTAATAATCCAACAGGACATGAAATATAACTGAGTATTACCCTCAAAGCATAGCAAAATTGCGTATCTATTATCAAATTCATGCCTTAAGGGTTAATTGCCCTAAAAATGAAAAAGTTATGAAATGAAGAGTAAGACAATGGGCATATGCTCATGTTCACTGCACATTACTATTATGCACAAATCCTCAGGAGTTTAATATTGCATTGATAACAGTGAATAGATAACGGGAATAGTTCATTCGAGCCCAAGTGGACTATGTGTACATAACACATAGTCAATAACTCTCAAACCCTGGTTAAATGGCAGATGATGCCAACAATTAAAGGTGCATATCAATCCCGGTAGATAGATATATCAAAACACAATTCAGCCCCAGTGGGCAAATGCACCTGAATGAATGCATCCTAGCTGGCACTGGAACCCCAAATCCGTCGGACCCAACTTGTCTACAATGGTAAACTTGCAGTAAACAATATAATAATGATGATGATATGCTTAAACTCATACTAAGCCAGAGATACTCAAAAGGTAACATGCAATCCTACTAATAAGCTGAATGAGGTAATATCCTGCAGCCTTATGGGGGGAAGGGAGATGATCAGACCCAATAATTGCGTGCAGTGCTCTCCATTTGTACCGCATACTGTCAACTATCTGACAGCAGGTACTATATGAAATAAGCAAAACAGACAAACCTGTTAAAAACAATATTTACAATATGAGTTGGAAGCAATTCATTGGAGAAAATTAATACATTTCTGCCTTCCAGGATAACTTCACTTATCTCTGGGGCAGTGAGAGATGGTGAGCGGATGAGGGCAGGGCTCTCGGCAGCGTGAAGGTCCGTCCGCGCTCGACCACGAGGCCCTGGGCCAGGGGCTGCAGGAAGCTCATGCCGAAGCGCTCCAACAGCCCCGCGGGAGACGAGGCCTGTGCTGCTGAGTGATGGGGGCAGAGAGCCCCAGTGGCATTACCGACCAACGCAGCTGGAGGTTGCGTCCGCCCCGGTGGCCTGGTCGACACCCGCTCAAAGAAGGAGGCCTCCATAAAGGACCTCCTACACAAATCTAGTGGCAAAAAAGTGAGGTGCTCTCCGACTTTCCACCGCAGGCCTCTGCCAGCGATGAGGCCCCGACTGCAGAGGATGCCAGTCTGAAGGAACCGGTCACCCGCAACTTCTTGGAGCAGCTGTTTGGCACTTTGCGGGACGACTTCGCGGCTCTGCGGCAGGATGTCGCCACAGATATCAGGACCATCGAAACTGACCTTTCAGAGCTGGGGGACCAGGTGGAATCCCTGGAAAGAGCTGGGGACCATCAAGAAGAGGAACTCCACGACTATGCGCGTAAGCTGTTGGAGCTGAGGGACAAGAACGAGGAGCTGTACTTTCGCCTGGAAGATTTAGAAAACAGGTCAAGATGCTCCAACATTCGTATGAAAGGGGTTCCTCTTCAAGCGGGGACACGGGGAGATTGGAGGACTTTGTGGTACGGCTTTTTCGGCATGTGGCACCGGCGTTAGGAGATAAGGACATACCTCTAGACCACACTCACAGGGCCGGACGCCGGTCCACGGGGCTGGGACAGCCGCAAGACATTTTTACCTGTCTTCATTCCTGCAAGCAGAAAGAAATGATTATGGCAGTGACTTAAGACCTATCGGTCATATCCTTCGAGAGAATGCAGGTTGGAATTTACCAGGATCTCTCTCCGCTTACCCTCTAGAGACGGAAAGCTTTGCGGCAATCCACAACCTTTCTGAGGGAGAAAGGCGTTTGCTATAAGTGGGGACAATCCTTTTGGCTGACCTTCATATGGAATCAAGAAACCCATGTGGTCCGCATGCTGGAGGAGGCACAGTCTGTGCTGGGCCCCGACTTGACCTCCAACGGCAAGCACAACAACATGCAGGATAAACCCACGATGCAGCCAAGGAGCAGATCGAGATGTCGGTGCCGGAATGGGAAAGACCTACTGACAAAGCCTTTGGATTCCGAAAGCAACAGGGAGAGGGAGGCCCTCCTGCGCCAACTCCAACAACGTGAGGATGCATCAGATGCTGTGGATACATAGGACTACACCGGGGCTGGACCGGCGAGTTGTGTCCCTGACCCACCGGAGTGGAGGCTGGGAGGCTCCATTTGCAGTGGCCTTGCCTTGCGGGCCCCTTCTTCTTTGCACCTGAGATGTGGAAATGGCTGGATGTTTGGCAGACGGACCCTCCTTGATTGGTGATACTCTTTCTCAGATTTGGGATTCTTTATGTAATGTTGAATTATTTGTTGTTGTTACATTTGTCTGGGTTTCCACTCCTCACTCCGCCCACGCCATTGGGAGGGTGCCCACCGCCTATCCTTGTGGTTTGAATATGTGTCACTCTTCCGGCTCTTCGTTGCCCGCTGCTGAGGATATAATGGTCACCCCTTTGGGGTTAAAACGAGTGATCCTGGGCGCACAACCTCCCCTCCCCAAGGTCGCCCCCCCTCTTTATTGCTACCACGTGCCTCTATGGGGTGGGGATTCTCTTGGAGTCTATTTAGGTCGGGCTGCTCCAAGTCCCAAATCGAGTCGGCGAAGGGTCTCAAACGCTTGCTTTACGACAGACTGTACTTGTGACCTGGGCTCGGCGGGTCTTCTTTCCCTTTCCCACTCGACAGCCCTTCTCTTTCTGCTTCAATATGCTTCTAATGTAATTCACCTCTGCCCTCTGCTCTGGGGAAGGCTGGCGTTCCACCTCCTGGCCAGCTACATGTATTGTACACATGAACAACACAATGGTCCAGCACACTAATTTCGGTTAAAGTTTACAGAAAGTGATTAATCTTATATAAGCATTTGTAATTCACATTTCAAATGCAAGAATGGCAATTCAGCAGGGTTGTTTCTTCAAATTCTTTATTCATGACTTCTTTTTTCGACAAGATAAAAAGACCGGTCTTGCCATTCTTGCATTTGAAATGTGAATTACAAATGCTTATATAAGATTAATCACTTTTTGTAAACTTTAACCGAAATTAGTGTGCTGGACCATTGTGTTGTTCATGCAAATTTGAGATACTTTGGGTCATATTCTCAAGGAGCTATCGCCGAGTTATCTGCACTTTAACGCATCCAAAGTCGCCCTAAATTTATCGCCCCATTCACAAGCTGGTGCTAACAGCCCATAACACCAGTTTTCCTGCGAAAGCAGTCGCAAAAAACATCGCCACAGATGACCCCGGCAACTAACGCTAATGAGATGCAGAGTAGGCGTTCCCGAGCAAAAACCCGCGACAACACCACACCTCAACATTCTCAACGACCAGCCATATCGGTGATAAGACCACAAAACAGGCGATAAGGCGCGTTAGCAGCAGGAAATTAACACCTGCTCTGACCTGGTGTAAAGTCGGACGACAAGCTGCACCATGAAAGGGAGCCCAGCCCAGAGCCACACATGAAGAACAACAGATGCCATGGAGCCACTCACCATGCACCCCGGAGCCCCGAGAGGGCAACAACACCCACCGCCACCACCCCCAGGACCGCCACCCCCCCCAACGAACCCCCCCCGCCCCACCCCCCGGACCACCACAGAGGCAGCGCAGACAAAGAAAGCGGACCTTCAGGAAATGCACCAGCCCCACAGACCTAACACCAGACAATGCCAATGCCCACTACAGGCCCAAAAGGACAACCATCCTCCGCATCCTGAACATCATTGCCCACAGGCTGATGGTACCAACACAGCGGACAACCAACATCCCTCCGCAGACAAAGCTGCTGGCTGTGCTGCACCTGTTGGCCTCTGGCATCCTCCCAAACAACAACCGCACGAGTCGGAGGAGTCCCACAGCCAGCCCCATGCAAGTTCCTCACACCTGTCCTGGATGCCCTCACCAGCTAGGGACCCCAGCACCCATACGTCCCCCACAATGCGCAGGAACAGCTGGAGACCAAGCAAGGACTATACGCCATAGCTGGATCCCCGCACGTGACGGGGGCAATCGACTGCACACATGTCACACTTGTGCCCCCTGCCAACACCGCACACAATACCCCAACAGAAAGCACACTCATCCCATCAACGTGCAGGCAATAATGGACCACAGGGGACTCCTCACCAATGTCATGGCCAACTACCCAGGCAGTGTGCATGATCCCTTCATCTTCCGACAGTCCAACATCAACCAGCGCCTCCAGGATGGCACCCATGGGAATGCACTGCCCGTTGGCAAGTACCAAATGAACACACCACACACCTCAACCCCACAATCATGCAACTCACAACTCTGGCACTGCACACGTCACAAAATCACATACAACATGCCAAACAACATGCCCCCCACCAGACACGACAGCACAACTTACTGTGGCAACCTTGGTCAGCCATGTACATGAGCCATCGACGGCATGGCACCACAGCCACACAATACCGGAATGTGGGGAGAGGTGGGAACCAGGCATGTGCGAAGGAGGCAAGTGACCCATGAATGAGTATGTACACAATGCCAAGTGTGGCGGAGATGTGCTGGACAGACTGCAGTATGCAGACCACAGACACAGCCATGTCTACATGCACTGCTGGTGTTTGGAGTGTCGTGGACAGTGGACGCAACCATGTCACCCTAGCCAGTGGGGAAGATTGCGGAAATGTAGCTTGTGACGTCCCCCCCTGTAAGCGTGTGCGGAGTGGGCTGGCCCGGAGGACGCCAGGCCAGCGCAGGGGTGTGAATAAAAAGCACGTAGCACTGGGCGTGGTTCTCTTCCGGAATGCCCAACGTGTCTGCCAGGGCGGCGCCTCCCACCCCGCCACGAGGTCGACGCCGTTGCCGTGAGCGGTGTGGCCTGCGATCCAGTGCGCCTGCTGCACCCCGGGCCGCTGGTCCCCGAACCCGTCATGCCCGTCCCTGCGCAGCCAGGCTTCATTGCTTACCTGCCGACACCGGCGTGTGTCGAAGAGGGCCCACCACGTGCCGGCGCAAGCTCCAAGCCTGAAGCCCGCGACCTTGGCAGCCTCCTCAGACCATCACGGCCTCCGCGACACAGGCCCGCTTTACTCCTTTCTCGTTGACGTACTCCACCGCTGCCTCCGGCCTACACTACGGTCAAGTAGGTCACACATTTGGGACTGAGTCTTGATTATGCAATGGCAGAGTACACACCTTATGGCTGAGTTTATATCACTGTACTCCCTTCGATGTGGTGCCACCAACTCTGTGCATAGCATTCGAACTACACCTGTCTGTGGTCCCCTGATGACTACTGCCTTCGCCCTACACTGCGGTCGAGTGGGTCACACATGTGGAACTGAGTCTTGTGTTCTGCATGGTGGAGTTCAAATCAATTTACGCAAGGAGACGAGTAAGAGGAAGACGCGGTTCAGTCCGGAGGAGCAAAGGATCATCGTTACGGAGGTGATCGAACACTGCCGACAACTGCTCTGGTGTCACTAACTCTGTGCATCGCGGGCCAACGACACGTGGCTGTGGGCCCCTGCTGACCGCTGCCTCGGGCCTACACTGCGGTCAAGTAGGTCACACATCTGGAACTGAGTCTTGATTACACAATGGCCGAGTACACATATCAATGCTGAGTTTAAATCACTATACTCCCTTCGATGTGGTGGCACAAAGTATGTGCATGACATCCCAACCACACGTGTCTGTGGGCCCTTGATGACTACGCCTTCGGACTACACTGCGGTCCTGCAGGCCCCACACAAATCCATGCCAGTCCGTACCAGGCAGGACACGGCATCGTTGCTGGCTAAACACCCGCTCAGCTCTGTCGCTACTGCCTCGGTCAACCACGAGTCATTCCCACATGCCATTTCAATGCCGTGTGTCAGTGTTCCAGGAGGAGCTTGCTGAACAGCGGATGGCCCGCGCTGGCCGCTGCCTCTGGACTACACATCGGTCGAGTAGGGCACACATTGGGAACTCAGTCATGATTCATTTATGGCAGACCTGATATCATTGTACTGGCCTCGTCGCAGACTGCACCCCCTTTCATCTCCGGGGCCACTAAGTCTGTTCCCCGACAACCATGGACACTTTCTTCTTGAGATTTGTTGGCGACGGAGTCCATGGACTGGGGGTTGTCTTCATCATCATGTCGGTGATACGGACTATGTGGCCAAAACGAGGCTGTAGCATTCCACTCCTCCATTTGCCGCTTCCGGCCGGCTCCTGCCCTCTGCATCATGCCCTAGAGGACACCTTCCACTGTCCCCCGCAAACCTCCACTACACTCACCTTCAACATCGACGAGGACCCGCTCACCTCGCGTGGCCCTATCTCACTGCACTGCAAGTCACCGTCCCGTGGCGGTGTGCCTGTGCCGGCCGCAGTGCATCCGGGGCCACTAACTCTGTGCAGCTCAAACCATGGCCCCAGTCTGATGGCATGTTGGATGGCCTCTGGGTCGATGGTCTGGGGGTCATCAACGCCATGTGTCTGTGGCCCTGCGCTGTCCGCTGCCTCCGGCCTCAACTGCGGTCCACCTTGGCTCACACATCAAATCGAGTCCTGACCTGCCCGGACGTCGCATCACCGCAGGATGCACCCGCCACCACCGCCAGGACCAACTCCAAACGACAGGTGCCAGAGTCGTAAGTGTCTTACTGCCAGACTGTCAGAGTTGCTCACACCTGTCGTGGGGGCCATCATCAGCTTGATACCCTGCTCAGCTCTTCAGGTGCCAGTAACTCAGTGCACCACAAATCAAGGAACATTCTGCTTGCATGTTGGGTGAACACTGTACTCCCTCCGGCTACCACCATGATGCTTCACAGTTGTTTCTGCTGTGCTGGTGTTTTATGTTTGTGCTTCAATTGTGATCACTGTTCAAGTTGTTGCCAACACCAACGACTCCATGAGGGCTGGCTTACACTCACCCCACACACATCCAGCACATGAGTCACTGTACATGTGACCATGCCAATAAAGGTGTCGAGCACACGTGCCCGCGGCCAGTTCAACGAACTATCTATGTGTGTACGTGTGCTCATGATGTATGCATTTGTACCCCGGGCACTACAACATTACATTGTGCCGTGTACAGAGGACGCAGCCATGTCACCGCAGGCAGTGGGTGGGACATTGCACATGTAGCTTTGTCGTCCCCCACTCAATACGTAAAAGGAGTGAACTGGGCCGGCGTATGCCAGTGCGGCGTGGGGGTGTGGATGATCATCCCGTGGCCCTGGGTGTGGTTCAGTACTGGAAATGTGCAAAGGTATGTGTCTCTGTCACAGTGTGGGTCTCCGTTGGGGAGTGTTGGTGGGCCCTGATGGGACTTAGACACCCATGTATGTGATCTGCTTCGGCTCCCATGAGGAAGTGCCCCACCCGCACATGTTCGGCCACCCCCTTCTGGCAGTCTGACACCTGGCCTTGGAATGCGATGTGTGGTTGGGTGGGCTGCTGGGAGCCAGCCGGGGTGGTGGGTGCGTCCAGCTGTGTTGTCTGTGCAGGGGGTGGGGTATCCTCGATGCAGCGGTGCTGCCCTGCTCCTGGAGGTCGATTGCCTAAGATGTCCATGGACTGTTGTGGGGCGTAGGTGTCGGAAGTGTGGTGGTCCTCTTCAGCATCACTGTAGAGTTGTCTGGTCTGCTCTGCTGGAGGTGTTGGTTGTCCCTCTGCAATGTGAATGGGAGATGCTTGTTGACATTGTGTTGGCATGTATGTTGCCGCATTGTTCAAGTTTACATTCAGACCTCATGACAATGTACATTGTGACTGTTTGGGAGGGGCGGACTATTTGATGCGGGACAGTGGACATTTGCACTACATGATGTAGGTGAGGTTGTACACGTACATTTGCATCTCACAGTTTCCTGCTATGTCAGATGTGATTGGCCCTTTTCTACGCACAGGCGGACCCAGTTGTGTCCTCTGTTCTGCAGTGTAGGTGTTGGGCTGTGTACCACATTGTCGTCCATGTGGGTGTGCTGTAATTTCTATGTGTGTGTGCTGCTTTTTGTGGGAGTCGCAGTTGTGATTTTGCTGCCCCTTATCCCTTGGAGGCGGTGTGCCTTTGGCTTTTGTGCTTTTGAGGTGCTGTGATGTTGGCGACTTGGGTCATTTGTGCTCTTGGACGGTTTTTGTACTGTTGTGCATTGTTTGTCTGCAGATGTGTTGTTGATGTCAGTGGTTGTTTGTGCAGGTGGATGTGCAGAGTGTGACCTGCTCCTTTCCGGATGTGGTCCACACTCAGCCACCTCAGCCTCGTGGCGTGCACAGTGTCATGGTGATTGTACTCCAGCCATGCTGCTGGTCATCTGGTGTCACTTGCATTGTCAGTGTGGCTCTCACATACGCATCTTTGCTGTGTTTTGCACGGGTGCATGTTTGTGTTGTGTAATTGGTGATGTGTGGGGTGGGACCCCTTTGGGCACATGGTGAACGGGGGCCTACTTGATGTTTGTATGTGTGCTGCAGTGTGCCACGGGGATCAGGGACATGACCCAGGGTTATTGTGGGTGTGCGGTGTGCTACACGTCGTTGTACATGTGTGCCATTGTGCCCGTCCCCACAGTCCCTGTTCGTTACTCACCCTGTTGCTGTCGTGTCAGGTCATGTCGAGCAGTGTCCGGACTCCCGACTCCCGACTCCTTGCACCGTCTCCACACTGATGACTGTAGGCGCCATTTGCTCCAGCTCCTCCTGTGGCGCAGGACTCCCACCTCCATTCGCCGTTGCTGCCTTCCTGTTGGCAGGGGGTTTCTGCTTGGTTTGGCTTTTCACATCGTGCCGGCACATCTTGGCCTCCTCGGCACTCCGACTGCATTCACGATGGGATGCCATTTTTCCGTCTGTATTGCCAATGACACGGTGTTGGTGACGGACAGTTGTTGTTGGTGCTCTGTCACCTCCGTGACGACGATCGGGTTTTCCTGCGGACTGTACCCCGTCTTCCTCTTCCTCTTCTCCTTGGCCTTCCCCGACCCCGAGGTTCATTGCTGGTGGTCTGTGTGGCTTGTGGGGTTCGCGTTGACCTGGGCACTGGTTCCGGGTGCATCCATGTTGCTGCGCAGTTTGATTTGTTTATGGTGTGTTTTTCTTGTTCAGCTTTTATGGTGCATTTTCCCGCCAGACGCGTGGGAATTGCAGGCCTGTCGCTGGTTGTCGCTGTTTTTTTTTTCGTGGTTGGCCTCATCGCAACTTTATCCGCGTTGGTGTTTCTCATTTTTTCGGCGTCGCGTTGTTTTTAACGCGGTCATTTGACGCGTTATCGTGGGACTATCTCATGGTGACGCCAGGTTGAGAATGCTACGTTAACACGGCGTTGTTTTCCCGCGATGGACTGCGATGTGAGAAGTTGCGTTAAGCTAAACTTGCGGTAGTTATCACACGTTCTTGAGAATATCCCCCTTTGTGTCTTAGGAGATTTAGGGGTATTGGATCTCCGGTCCTCAGCACCTTGTATGTTTAGATAGAAATTATCCCACTAAGGATAGGTGCAATTTCTCTTTGCCTCAATCCCCGTTCTATTTGCATTATAGTACGTATTGTACACATGCACAATCAGCCCATTAAGATATTGAGCCTCAATGTTCGGGGCCTTAATGCCCGGGCAAAGCAGCTCGTACTGCTCATGTTTCTCAGGGAGACCGGTTGCGATATCTGTCAATTGCAAGAAATGTTCTTGCTCCGCGCCGACTGGAAATGTCTTAGGTCCCAGTGGTTTAACCACCAATATTTTTCCTCCATGACAGGAAAATGGGTGGGGGTGGCCATCCTGCTAGCGACACATTTTAAGGGGAAGATCCTTTCGACCCAAGCTGATATTCCGGGCAGGCTGCTGTCCCTGCAGGTGGAGGTGGGGAACCACATCTACACAATTGCTTCTATATATGCTACCAATGATCTGAAGGAGGCCTTTGTTAGAAATGCACTGGGCAGGGTCTTGGCATCCCCTGACAAAGACTTATTGGTAGGGGAGAACTTTAACATAGTGAATAACCCCCACTTGGACAGATCGGCACTGAGGATCTGGAAGACCGGGGCACTCTCGGATGCTACGAGGCAAGGTGTGGCAGAGGTGGGGTTGGTGGACATATGGCGGCAGCGCAACCCCTTCTCTAGGGAATACACTTTTTTCTCTGTAGTACACCAGACATGTGCTTGCATAGACCTCTTTTTGACTTATCCACGCATGTCCCTGGCCATGATGGCGGTTGGGATAGGAGTGGCGGCGATGTCAGATCACTCCCCCCTCACCCTCTCCTTGAGACTGCCTGGGGATCCACCCCCTCAAAGGGTGTGGCAGCTGATCCACAGACTGCTCTCGTACGACCCCAATGTGGTGGAAGTTCGGAGGTCGGTACAGGATTTTCTGGACTCTAACGATGATAAATCTACGCCGGTAGCACTGCTGTGGGACGCATTAAAGGGGGTACTCAGGGGCCAGTTTATTGCTATCGCGGCAAGGCTTAATAAGGAAAGGAAGGTTAAGAGGAAGCAACTCGAGGACACGGTTAGGGAACTGGAAGGGGTCCACCTACGCACGGGTTCCCTTCAAGCTAGGCGCCAGCTCACTACAGCTCGGAAGCAGCTGAAGGCACTGGAAGTGGACAGGGCAGAATATGCCCTCCTGCGTACCAGACAGAGGCATTATGAGGGAAGCAACAAGGTTGGTAGACTGTCAGCACATAGACTTCGGGCTCAGGTGGCCCAACGTCGGGTTGTGGAATTTGAGGGTTCGGATGGGCAGGGACTGCGGACCGATGATCTTATAGCGGGCGAATTTGAGCATTTTTATTCAGCTCTTTACACCGCAGAGATGCTTGGTGAAGTGGCGGCAGTGAGCTATGTCATGCGGGCTCCGGTGACCCCGCTCCCAGACTCGGTCAAACTAGATGCTGATATTAGTCCTGAGGAGGTACTCCGAGCTATTCAGAAACTCCCCACTGGCAAAGCCTCCAGTGAAGACGGCTTCACCTCTGATTCTTACAAAATGTTTGTGCTCTCCTTCGCCCCTTTGCTTTCCCATCTCTACAACTCGTTTAGTGATATGAGGTGCCTTACTCCCTCCATGCAGACAGCTGCAATTGTGGTTCTTCCAAAGCCGCGCAAGGACCCGAAGAGATGTGCGTCATATCGGCCTATCTCTTTGCTAAATGTCAATCTAAATTTTTTTACCAGCATGCTGGCCTCCCGCCTGCCACCGTATATGCAGGGCCTCATTGACCTGGACCAGTACAGGTTTATCCCCGAGAGGGGATATAGCGATGGAACTAAGTGATTTTGCCACCTTCTCGACAAATCACAACGCTCCCATAGGCCCGCCTTGCTCCTGTCCATAGAGGCGGAAAAACACTTTGACCGGGTGCATTGCTCCTACCTGCACACAGTGCTTGTCAGATTTGGGCTGGGGGTGAGATTTCGAAACTGGGTAAGCTGCAACTACACCATACCAGTGGCAAGGGTCCGTGTGAATGGAAACTCATCCTGCCCCTTTAAGATTTTGCGGGGAACTCGACAAGGGTGTCCCCTGTCTCCTTTATTATTTGGGCTCTTCATGGAGCCCTTTGCAGAGCTGATTTGTCAGCACACCGACATCTCTGGGATCTGCATGGGAGACGATGTGCTACTAATTCTGACGCAGCCATTCACATCTTTGCCCCCCCTTTTAAAGCAAATGATGGACTTTGGGGTGGTGTCCGGATTTAAGGCCAATCTACAGGAAGCACAGACCCTCAGCCTGACAATCCCTAGGGACGACCAAGTGCGACTGACGGACATGTTTTCTTTTGTATGGGCGACCAACGGGGTGACATATCTGGGACTTTGGATTTTTTCCACACTTGAGCGTACGTCTCGAGAAAATTATGCTGCCCTGCTTGCTATGACCAGGTCCGAACTCTCGACATGGATAAAGCACACATTGTCCTGGCTGGGCAGACTAGCGGCAGTTAAAATTACTTTACTCCCCGGATTTTATACGTCATGCAGACATTACCGTTGCAGCCCCCCCCCCGTCGCTGCTGTCCAAACTACAACATCTCATAAGAGACGGGCGGGCAAGAGGGCCTGCATGGCCCTTAACCAGACATATCTTAAACAAAAGGATGGGGGGGTTGGGTGTTCTCCATCTGGAGAGGTATTACCAGGCAGGCCAACTGCATTATATGATAAAATGGTACAGAAAGGCATCCGAAAAGCATTGGTGCTTTATTGACCGTGCAGTTGCCGAGATACATGTATGGAAAGTGCCTTGGCTGCTGAAGAAACACCGACCTGCTGGGGTGTATATTTCACCTATCACCAGAGCGACAGTGGGGGTATGGGACAGGGTACAGGAAGCGAGATGCCTTTCTATGCAGACATCACTTTTGACCCAGTTTATTGGCCACCAAGAATTCCCCCCGACAATGAAAGGGGACGGCTATGTTAAGTGGCAGGTAGCCAACTATAAGAGACCGGGGGATCTTTTTGATGCGGAGGGAGTAATGGATTTCACCCAGCTCCACTCTGGATCTGGTTTGCCCCCTGACGCTTACTGGTAATACATCGCCCTGAGACATTGGGTCACGCTGTCCCATGTACGCCCACATGCTAGCCGCCCACTGACAGACTTCGAAAAATGGTTTGTCATCCGCCACTCCGACAAACGCTTGCTCTGGGACATATACTCCTTCCTCATCGCACCCTTACACTACACTAAATCACCAGTGGGAGTCTGAATGTGAGCGTGAATTCTCCATTAAGGAATGGCAAGATATGATCCACAGATCAAGGGCTTCTTCATGCAGCACTGCAGGCAAAGAAATGTTTCTCAAAATTGCCCACTACTGGTACTGCACTCTGGTAATGGTGGCCCCCTGGAAGACCGGTGGAGATCCACAGTGCTGAAGCCGGTGTGGACAGGAGGGCACCCTAACGCACTTGCTGTGGCACTGCACAAGGATCCAGCAGTTTTAGATGGCCGTCCTGTCTGACATCGATGCCATCTATGAGACAGAGCTTCCCAGGTTCCATAGATACATTTTGCTGGGTCTGCCTAATGCCCTGATCTACCCTCTCAAATCCTGCCATGGAAGAGCTAAGACTTTGGCTTTTGGAGCGGCCAAGCAGACCCTTTTATCCCGTTGGGACATGGACACAGTTCCGGCCCGATTGGATTGGTTGCATAAATTGTGAGAGCTTGTGTGTATGGAGAAGCTGACGGCTAGCGTTACACATACATTAGCACGCTTTGATAAAACATGGGGCTCAACCATCAGATTCCTAGTGACCGAGTTTGTCGAATTGTCATGTACAATATACTTACGTGTGCTTCACCTCACCCAGGCAGTTCAAACTGAGGCGTAATCTGTCCAGCATTGACATCTATGGCACTGATACAGGAATAGCTCAGCTATCCGGTGGTGACCTTTACTTTCGGCTGTCGAGTGCTTCCTTTCTTTTTTCTATTCTCTATACCTACTGACCCCCCTCTCCTTCTGTGCTCTCTTTCTACTCCGATGACGGTTATTATTCCTCACCGGCCAATGGATGTAAGTGGTTGCTGTTGTTCTCAGTTTCTAAAATCAATAAAAAGATTTAAACTTTTAAAAAGTGGGTGCCCCAGTGTCCACCCACAAACAACGTATGCCAATGTTGGGGACCCCCGGGGAGCCCCAAGGCCCCTGTAGCCCCAGCCTGCTTTCAAGCCAGCAGCAATTGTGGTAATGGCGAGAGCTAGCATTTTGGTTTTTAAAATGGGGCCCCAGTGCCCACCTGGGGCACCCACAACACGTGCCAATGTTTGGGGCCACAGGGTGAGTCCCAAGGCCTCCAGGGACCCAGCCAGCACTCATTGTTTTGCTGGCCAGAGTGGCTCTTTTACTTTGCTCCTGCCCACAAGAGTGTGGGAAGGGAATAAAGATTATATTCCCTGCCCGCGTGGTCCTGCTCCCAGCGTGGGCTAAGGCTCGGAGGGGTTGATGGTTTAATTTTTTGGGGGGAAGGGGCGTGCGACCCCCTCCCTGAGCGTTTTTAGGCCCTAGAGGCCACATACTGTGACTGTTTTTCATTAAAAGGTCACCCCCCCTCCCGAGCCTTCTTTAGGCCCCGGGAACCCCATCCCCGGGCCTCCTTTTCATACAATTGGGAGGGGGCGTGGCCCGCCTACCTGAGCCTTTGTAGGCCTCTGGGACCCCATCACCCAAGGCATGATACTGGTGCATTGTCTTAGGGTCCTCATTCCCTAGAGTACCACTGTTCCCTGCCTGGGAGAGTGCGGGCAGGGTATGCCCGAACTCTCCTTGGCAGGTAACCACAGTGTCCCGGTGGTGGGTTCCCTGGGACACTGTTAAGTATCGCGCTCCAGGGGATGGGGTAATGTTTTTTAAAAGCGGAAGCCTGTGCTTTTTTTTTTAATATACAATTAAAACAATAAAATATGTTTTTGGGCCCAAGGAGTGGTTCTTCTAGTAACTCACCACCAGGCCTGGGGGGCAGGGGACAGGGTGTCCCTACTCTGCTCCTTTAAATCTTTTTTAGATCTTTTTCTTAGGACTGAGTCCTAAGATGGCTGTTGACACATTTTGTTGATGTGGCACAGCCAGTCAGATCTCATCATGAGATTTGGTGGCTACGCGGACCCTCCGTGGTGTGAAATAAACAAAGTTTTTAAGCCTTAATTGCTCAAAAACTACTGAACCAATTTACTCCAAATCACAAAAGGCACGCTTTCCGGATATATATATATATCTCTCTATACATGTCCAAAAAGCCAACGCTGTCGTCAGGGGCCCCCGACGACAGCGTTGGCTTTTTGGACATTGATTAGGGGGGCATGACCCGCTCGCCCCACTGCAAGCCTTTGGAATTGACGGCGATTATTGCAGTTGGAGGTGAGAAAGGGAGCCGAGGGAGGCTGATACCTCCGTAAGGCAGGTTCTGGACACAGGCGCATTATTGACATTGTGGGGCTACTTACAAGATGTTTTTCATGCACCAGCTTTGTCTTACTGGCCATACTTACCTGCAACACCATTCCTGAGCTTGCGGTATGGAATAACATCACTGTGAATACATCGGGACTTTACTGTGGCTCAAGGTGAATTAAGGGAGATGAAGTATGGCAGCAGTGAGGCACCTACCATCATTGATTTCACCTGGGACACTGCACAGGTGATGAGAAAACCTTTGAGAAAAGCTATTTCTTGAAACGCGTCAGGTACATCACGCCTTGTTTGTGCCTGCGCCAATTGAAATAAAGCTGTGTTTTTCCAGAACCGGGCTTGGCGCATCGTTCTTTGGAGAGATATATATTATCTACTGGCGGTCGCCAGTAGATAGTTATAGTTAGGACCTATTTTCCATAGGAAATTCACAACATTCTATTTCAAATAACTTTGGCGCCGGTTGACGAATCTTCGCGAAATATTCAAAACTCGTGGGGCGCTCCGGTCCGCTCCTATCCTGAAAGTTTCGGGGTGATTCGGCAAGCGGGGGCCGAGAAAAAAGGGGGTTCCCAAAACGTGTTTTCCCCATGCAATTTTCCATAGGAAACTTTAGACACGGCTACAGCCCGAACTGCTGAACGGAATTACACCAAATTTGGCAAAGAGGTAGTTCTTGGTTCAGAAAGAACCCTTTTTGTTAAATGGTGTAAAGCCGTTCAGTAGTTGCTGAGAAAATCAAAAGTAAAAACACATATATATCTATGGCCGCGGAGGATCCGCGCACCCTCCCGATCACGAGCTGTATGCTAATTGGCTGTCAACACTCCAAACCAGGAAGTGTTGGCAGCCATCTTGTGCCTCGGTAGAACCGAGGCACAAGAAAACAGAGAAACAAGTGCGAAAAACAAGAAAAGGGGGCAGGGTAGAAACACCCTGACCCCCTAGGCCTGCTCAGGGGGTCCCACAAAGACCCCCAGGGCCCAAAAAAGCATTTTGTTGTTATTTGGCCCCCGGGTGGGCCAAGTCCCGGGGGCATGCGGGGGTTAATCAAAAAATTGTGTGGGGGGCCTCTAAGGCCCCCCCAAGCCCCGGGGACCACCACCCCCCGGGGCTTTGAATTAAAAATGGTGCAGGAGGGCACTCGGCCCTACCGCAGCCCCGGGAACCGCCACCCCCGGGGCTTCTTTTAAAAAAAAAAAAATTACCTGTGTGGGGGGGCTCGAGGGGTAGGGCCTCATGTGACAAGTTAGTTACTTAGTTTTAATCCCCCTGCCCTATTATGTACTAGGGATTTACAGAGGAGGTCATGCTAATCAGAGGGGTACCCCAACGCATAGTGTAAGTGTCTTTTAGCATAGCACTGGCTCTAGGCCTGGTTAGTCATGGCCAGTTATCACCAGTACCCGTCTGAAAAAGTTGTGGGCACAGGATGATTTTGCAACAAGGCCTCTTTCTGCTCCTCTGTTGGTTCTTTCTGCACATGTCTTGCTTCTTCCTGCTCTTTTCTTCGTCTTTGTGGACTTCTGTTGCTTCTTTCTGCATTTCTTTTGCTTCTTTCTGTGCGTTTTTTCTTCTTTCTTCACATGTCCTACCTCTGTAGGCATAGTTAGAAACTAGCATTTAAAAAACCTTTGAAATTCACTTAAAAAACCATTGGTTTCAGGCACGTTATAGTTAGAAATTAGCATTTAAAAAACCTTTGAAATTCACTGAAAAAACCATAGGTTTCAGACACCTTATAGTTAGAAATTAGCATTTAAAAAACCTTTGAAATTCACTGAAAAAACCATAGGTTTCAGGCACGTTATAGTTAGAAATTAGCATTTAAAAACCTTAGAAATTCACTGAAAAAACCATAGGTTTTAGGGACAGTTATAGTTAGTTGGACATTTCACTCGTACAAAACCATAGATATTCCCCGTTATAGTTAGTTCAGCTAACTATAACTCGTGCCCCCTCAATGCACTGCTAATGACGTCACATATTACATCACTCATGACATGGTCAGTGACATCACTGATGACATCACTGATGACATCTCAAACCTCTAAATTACAGACTACCATTGTCAAAACCATAGACACTCCAACACCAATAACTAGATACACACTCACTGATTCTTAGGTCTACACACACATCCACTCACTCACCCGTACAGTCACTCATACTTACGGTCACTCAGTACAGGACTATCATATGCACTCATACACCTATATAGACACTCACACACCGTCACTTATCCATAGAGGTACTCACACACCTAGTCAGTCATGCAAATAATTAATCACACTGCCATTTAGTCATCTATATAGTTATACACACACCAGCCCACTTACTCATACAAATACTAGCACATTCTTACGCTCTTATACAATCACTGATACAAGTACACACTCATCCATACAGCCACTCTCACAATCACACACTCTCACTTATACCCATGTATATACTCCAACACACATATATACTGCCTTTCACATATGTAGTTACTCACACATGTACCACTGAGATATACATTCACTCACTAACACACCCATACACACACTCACCCACCCATACAGTCCATCACAGATGCACTCTTGAAACCATGCACACAGTGAATCACCCACTCACACATCTATGCACAGAGTCACACACACCCCACCCACACAAACACTCAGGCACCCATACAGATACTCAGACAACCAATCAATAACCCATGTAGACACTCATGTAGCTATTCGCAAACCCATGCAACCGCTTACACACCAACAGACAGACGGATACAGACATTCACACAGTTTAGTCACTAACCCATGCATTCAGTAAGATACGTTTAATCACTCACTTATAGAGTCAGTCACGCACCTACTAAATCATCCATTCAGACACTTATACACCCACTCATTCTTCAATTCGCCTTTCCCTATATATATTAAACATATTTAAACTTTACTGAAACACACAGTCACTGGATGATGTCATCAGTGATGTCATTTGAGATGTCATCAGTGATGTCATCAGTGATGTCACTGACCATGTCATGAGTGATGTAATATGTGACGTCATCAGCAGTGCATTGCGGGGGCGCGAGTTATAATTAGCTGAACTAACTATAACGGGGGAATTTCTATGGTTTTGTACGAGTGAAATGTCCAACTAACTATAACTGTCCCTAAAACCTATGGTTTTTTCAGTGAATTTCTAAGGTTTTTTTAAATGCTAATTTCTAACTATAACGTGCCTGAAACCTATGGTTTTTTCAGTGAATATATATATATATATATATGTGTGTATATATATATATATATCGATCAACAAACACCACTGCGCTTGAGTTTTGAATTTTAAGCTGTAATGATAAACAGGGGCATGGCACCTACTCAAGGAATAATAATTTTAACTCACCTGTTGGACTACACTAACCATAATGCTATGGGCAGAACTGCAAAAGCCACGCCCACTGAGGGCGGTTCACAATTGAAATAAAAAGGATTGGTGAAACAGGTGAGCTCGTCTTTTGCCTCTGTAAGCCCATGATTAAGAGGCGTATGTTGCCTTGAAACGCGTCGGGCATGGAGTAATGTGGGAATCGAGGAGAGCAGGCTGCAAGAAGGCAGACATAACCGGATGGTAATAGAGCATTTACGAGTGACCTCTCAAGCGCAGTGGTGTTTGTTGATCGATTGGTATGCACGGCGGCCAGGGCCGTGGGAGAGGAGCACCATTCTTAAACTCTAAGAAGGCTGGGGGGAGCGATTTTCGCTTTCCGGATCGGCAGGATGTTCTATGCAAATGAAAGCCTGCACTCCGAGTATTCCATCCTACGATAGGAGAACAATTTAAGCTGTAATGATAAACAGGGGCATGGCACCTACTCAAGGAATAATAATTTTAACTCACCTGTTGGACTACACTAACCATAATGCTATGGGCAGAACTGCAAAAGCCACGCCCACTGAGGGCGGTTCACAATTGAAATAAAAAGGATTGGTGAAACAGGTGAGCTCGTCTTTTGCCTCTGTAAGCCCATGATTAAGAGGCGTATGTTGCCTTGAAACGCGTCGGGCATGGAGTAATGTGGGAATCGAGGAGAGCAGGCTGCAAGAAGGCAGACATAACCGGATGGTAATAGAGCATTTTCGAGTGACCTCTCAAGCGCAGTGGTGTTTGTTGATATATATATATATATATATATATATATATATATATATATATATATATATATATATATATATATATATATATATAATCTCCATCCTTCATGATTGCCCGTTGTAGGTGGGCCCACCATTATCTGTTGCCTCTTGTGTGCCTTCCTAAAAAAAAAAATCACTTCTAGAGACGTCACTGGTATTTTGTTCTTCTAGGTAGTAGATGTCTGCCTTGCCGCCTCATTCACTTACACCCTCCCTCCACCCCCCTCAAGATCCCAATTCCGATACGTTTTCAATGCGCTTATAGCGCTGCCCAGACCGCTTAGTTCTATTGAATCACTGACAAAGTTCAAGACACTGTTCAAAAACAGTCCCTTTGTGAGCTTACACTGACATATTCTGATCAAAGATCGGTAGTGCACGTGCGCCGGTCAGCAGAAGAGGTTATTATGAGACGCTTCCAAAGTGTCAGTTAAACATATTGTAGTCGTTGCAGCTCACAACAAAACCAACTCGTAGCCTACCCAATCACGCTCTGCTGAAATTAGTACCGATTTGCTATCGTTAAAAGGGAAAATGCTGCCATCACCAGGACACAGCTGTCCTTTGCCATAGCTACCTTAGATGGATTTTCCCTTTTAAAGCTAGAATAATGGACTCATGTATTTTTTTTAGGTCTAGCTTGGCAGCACAATGTAAATACCTTATGTAATCAACAGAAGAAGAGCTTTAGGAAGCACTACACACAGGGCATATGGCTTTGTCCAGATGTTGCTCTTCTTCTCTGCTGGATTTGATTGGACAGAAGTTGTGTGCTGCCTCTAAAAAAGAGTACTTGTGTTACACATATTATGCTCAACATGGTAGGCCTGAGTACGTTATGTTAATAAGCCAGTGATCCAGCCTATAACACTTATTGGTGCACTGGAAAAAGTTATGTCAGATGCCATGTTTGATCTGTTATTTACTGTGAAAAGCATATGTTAAGCCCAGTAGGACTTCAAGGCGTTTTGCCTAACGCAGACCCCACGTCAAATGCAGTAGGAAGAGGCTTTGCATGGTGTAACATCGTGGCCAACACACTAGAAAATCCTCTCACAGATTTTAGAGGAAGGTGTTTCACAATGGACTACTTGCCAAAAACTGAAGGAAGTGATTTTATTTTATGAACAGGTGAGTAGCGCAGACCTCTCAGCCTCTGCGGCGCAGGGAGGCCCCCGATGCTTCAGGGAGCCGGCCCCCATACAGCTCAAGGCCAATGGATATCTGTGAGATATGGGAGACTCGGGGGCCTCTCATCACATTTTGCAGGGGGGCTCCATCATTTTGTGTTAAGCCACTGAGTGTGAAGCTTCACACAAATACAATGAAGGGTTTTTCAATTGTGAACTCCTTGTCAACCAGCACAGGCAGAGGTTTTACACTGTGAACTTTGACAAAAGCAATAGCAATGGATTTTACTTTGTAAACTCTCTGTCAAATACAACAGGGAGGGGTTTTACGTTGTGGAAGCCTGTGAAAGATACCTTAGGAAGGGGATTTACATTTTGAATTTTTGGACAGATACAATAGAAATGGGTTTTATATTGTGAACTCTCTGTCAAATGTAGCAGGGAAGAGGTTAGTACAGAAGTCCCTTTCAAGGTCTGGCCACAATATATCATGATTTGTGTTAGAATAAAACTTAATGTTCATTTGAATGTGGGTGTGCCTATGATGGGTCTCTCTAGACAAGACCTCATGGCCATATGCATGTTCATGTTTAAACCTAGAGGCTTCATTTATTTATGTTTAAATAATTTGAAAAGGTAGTAGACCTCTAATTTTAATTTGTGAACTACTTAACAAAGCCTGGAAACTTAACTTTTTTGATTGTGAAAAGCTTAATAGGCCCATATAGGCCCATAGTTGGTTTTTACATTAAGAACCTGTCCCTGCACACATTGTGACATGGTGCCTCGCAGACAATGGGAGCCAATGAGACAATGGGAGCAAATGGGACAATGGGAGCCAATGAGACAATGGGAGCCAATGGGACAATGGGAGCCAACCACATTTACAGAGTTAGTTGTCCCTCCTATTGATATTTATTTAGGGCGTGTGATTTGCAACCTTGTTAATTTGCAAGGCCACTATTGGAGGGGTTGAAATTTGTAGCCACACTGGAAATCTTGTAAGTATCTGTTATTTGAGTATGGTATTTAGTTGTGTATGCATTACATTTTTTTTTTTTAAAGAAATAGTACTGGCTGGGCATTGATTTTTTTCTGCGTTAATGTTGTACGTTGCTTTATCTGAGTTTCTAGTCCACAGCTCCTCCCTGAGTCAACCTTGAACTGCTCTCCCTAGTTACCCTTAGAGACAATTGTTAAAAGGTGCATTTGGACTCTAGTTTGAGTCTGGGTTATGGAGGCCCCATGACACCAGAGGTGAAAGACCCCCATTGACACAATTAGCGCTAGTAACCTTTGACTGCCCTGGAATCTCCAGAACCAGGTTTTTCAGCTACTATGATCCAGTTACTTACATTAAATAACACTTTTTCCAGTGGATACTCTATTTATCCACAAATTCCTCACCTTTAGAATATCCCAGGATCCAGACTCGATCCGGAAGGTTTTTCAGCACAGGCCCTACACACCGGTAGGGGACATCATGAAGCGCAGAGTCGACCCCCATTCCATCCCAGAAGTGGCAGCTGTAGCCACCTGTACACACCACCCAAGCATGCTGACATCAGTTTCTTTCTTGACACAGTCCATGCCCATGATATTTCTTACTGCAGATTCTTCACCTTTAGAAAAAATACCAAAGCAGTACCTTCCCGTTGGTGGGTCAGTGGAATCATTCAAACCAAAAAGTCCTGCAGGAACCAATGGTCAAAATGCCCTTCCCAACAGACCTGGGAGTCAAGGCAATAATGCTTTGTGAACACGTGCACTGATGCCCATGTTGCTGCCTGACAAATATCCAGGACAGGCACTCCATGTGTTGGAGCAGTGGTAGCAGCTTTTACAATGGACCCTCAGCTTTTGAAATGGGCCCTCAATCCTTCAGGAGGTTGCTTCTTGGCCAATGTATAGTAGATCGTAATGGAAGGGACTATCAACCTGGATAAAGTTCTCTTCTGCACTGCCTTGACTTTCTTTTCCCAAGAAAATTCCTAAAAGAACTGATTTTTCACCCAATGGTCTTTGGTATAACTGATGTAAAAGCGCAGTGCACTTTTGTGGTCCAAATGATGGAATCTCTTCCCCTCTTTCGAGGGGTGAGTTAGAGCTGAGAATGTTGGAAGTCTGATGGACTGGCTGAAATGAAAGGGACTCAAAAAACAAATTTGAGAGGAACCCTTTAAGCACAAAGGGAACTGGGTTAAAGTAACCAGTAACAAAGTAGTGTTCCCTATGTTGTTGTTTTTATTAACTGCCACTACCACATACTATTCACACTCTTGCATACAGTACATTCAAACTATAAGCCTTATTTTTAGGAAAAATATCTCCTCCTTTATTGAAAAAATGATTTTATATACAGCATTAAGAATATATTAAAAGCCAAAACAGATTTGTACACGATCGTCTACTATTATATATGGAGTAGTGAATAAAATTGAATTGTGGTTCATTGATTAGGAATAATGTGCTAAATTAGAATTGATGTGGATCACTATACACATGGGAAATAATCTATTATAACATTATCTGTGGTCCTGTTTTGTAAAAAGATTTTATGAACTGTTTCGGCTTTTAATATATTCTTAATATATTCTTAATGCTGTATATAAAATAATTTTTTCAATAAAGGAGGAGATATTTTTTCTAAAAATAAGGCTTGGGCAGGTTGGATGATAACCGCCTCTGAAGCAGGATTAGAGTTGGGCTCTTTGACCTGATGCAAATCAAACCAGTCACAATGTTCAATCTCAGAATCAGTATGATTACCAATAACATCTGCCTGAGAAGAGGATACCTTGACGAGAGCTCTCTTGTTCCTTGAAGAGTGTGGTGTCATTATCATAGGCAGTGTTCCACTCGCTTTCAGAAATGGGTGAACAAACAGAGATAGCATCAATGGCTGCAACCACACGCTCAACATCATCAGCTTTCTCAGGAGCCTCAGACAAAGACATTCTCGATAAACAGTCAGCCCTGAAGTTTTTTCCACTAGGAATGTGTTTAATAACAAAGTCGAACTCCTGAAGTTTAGAAAGTAGCCCAACAAGTCTGGAAGATACTTTGTTAGAGGTGCTATTGGAAAGCATATGCATAAGTGGCTTATGGTCGGTATAAATCTCAAACTCACGACCCCAAATGTAAGACTTGAATTTCTGAATGGCCCAAACTCCGCTTTCGTTAAAATCTCAAGAGCTGACTACATTCGTAACACCTTTCGGTGCCTATAAATATCTTAGATTACCCTTTGATCTAGCTTCTGCGGCCAGCGTCTTTCAAAAATTAATGGACACCATACTAGTTGACATTCCTGGAGTACATGCCTACCAGGACGATATTCTAGTGTATGCTGGTGATGCCAAGGAACATGATAAAACCCTGGTCAAAGTATTGCAAGCACTGCAATGACTGTTAGGCAAGATAAGTGTAAATTTGCAGTTCAAGAACTAGAGTATTTAGGTCATACTCTTTCACCTGATGGCATTAAACCCAAGTTCTCTCTGATAAAAGCAGCATTGGGAGTGGTTGGAAGGCATTATGTTGGCTGGGAGGATAGACTACTTTATTGTGATCCAGGAGCTAACAGAAGGCTAATGGTCCACCTACTGCACACAAATTTCCAGTTGCCAATGGACCACAAGGTGCTCTTAGCAGGACACCTGGGCATAAGAAAGACCGAGAATAGGTTGGACTTTTTGTTCTAAAGGTCAGGGATATGCAGAGAGATAGAAAGGTTCTGTAGCACCTTTCCTACTTGCCAACTGACTGGTAAGTCAGGGGGTAAGAAAAGACACTGCTATTCCTACTGCCAATTGTTGATGTTCTGTTTGAGCTGATGGGTATTGACTCTGTTGATCTTTTTGACCTCCCCCTTCAGCATCAGTCAACAAGTATATCATGGTCGTGGAGGACCATGCTACCTGGTACCCATAAGCAATACCTTTGAGGAGCATGACTGCAAAGGTTGTGACTAGGGCACTCCTAGGGATCTTTTCAAGCATTGGATTTTCTAAGTCAGGGATTTCTGACCGGACAACCAATGTTATCCCCTCATACGTGAGATATGTGGGAGCAACCTGATGTAGCCTACCACTTCTCCAATGCATACCACCTGCAAAGCAAAGGGGGTGGTAGAAAGATTTAACACGACAATTAAGAGCATGAGGGGAACTGTGCTCAAGAACATCAGGAGGAAGTAGGATCTTCTCCTGCCATGTCTCTTATTTATTTAAAGAGAAATTTGACAGGAGAGAAGGGTTGAGTCCCTTTGGACCGGTGCGTGACCCATTCGCCTTAGTCAGAGAAGGGTGGAAAGGAACTTTGAGCCAACTCAGAAGGATCTGGTAGACTCTACGATTGACCTCAGGAAGTTGATGGTCTGATACATGAGTCAGGCAAAGAACAACCTTCAGGCAAGCCAAGAGCTGATGAAGGATTGCTATGACCAGAAAGTGACGCTAAGGTGGGTGTCAGGAGGTGCTTGCGCTGAAGCCAACTTGTCCAAGAACTTTGGATGATAAGTGGTGTAGACCATACAAGACAGTGCACAAGGTTTCTGAGGTGAAATACTTGGTGGACATTGGTGCCACAATGGAAACCCAAGAGGATGTTCCATGTGAACCTGCTTAAGCCATACCTCCGGTGAGATTTCACAGTGAACATTATGGCAATGGCAGGGGAGGTTAAGAAAGACAGTGAGCCATTTCCTGACCTACTGCGTGGCGATGTGTGGGATGGTTCTGTGAATGGGGTACAACCAGTGATTAACTGCAGCTGGTGGAGGCCACTGGCACTCATTTTTGGTGACCAGCACTTATTTTTCCGCAGCAGATATCTTCCAAGAGCAACAGAGGGAAAAATGCACAAAGTGGAAAGATGGAGGAAGAGAATGACAGAAAATCCGTCACAAAGGGAGAAAGCAGGAACCTGCAAGAGTGAGGTAAAGGGGCAGGGCCTGCCTAGTAGTGGATTAAAGAGGCATCAGACGACAGATTCTTGATTTTGTGCACTCCAACATTTAATTGCTCGGGCTGTGGGCTTCTGAGGTGAGCTACGGACACCGTCACTCTCTCTTTTACAGACTAAGCACTGGGTACTACTTGTCCCCGAAGGAACACCTAAGCAGCGGAAAGAGTGTAGAGAGGAGCTGGGATGACTTTCCCATCTCTTTTTGCTCACTCCAGGGTTGATGCCTTTGTACATGACATAAACACAGAGGATAGCTCGCCCATAAAGAGCAGTATTCACTGGATGTCTGACTGAATCCAGGAGTGCATCATGGCAGAGGTTGCCAAGATGTTGGTTTTGAAGTGAGTGAGCATTCCCATAGTCCTAGGTCCAGTCCAGTAGTGGTGATACCCAAGTAAAGATTTGCAGACTTGCGCTTGTGTGTGAGTTACCTGGCTATCAACCCATTCACACCCAGTCTTCAGAGCTGATGAGGTAGTGGACCAGCAGGGTGCTACTACTTAATTTAGTACCTTTGACCTGACCTGTGGCTTCTGGCAGATCACTTTAGCATCCAGTGCTAAGGAGACGATTGCACTCTCTGCACCAGAAGTATTATACCAGTTTAAGTTGATGCATTTTGGGCTCAAGAATATACTTTTTGGCACCTGGGCCTCGTGGTCAACCTTGATGATATTGCCCTCTTTAACAATTCAAGGGAGTACCACCCGAGGCACCTAGAACAGGTGTGGCAAGGACACAGGGAGCCAGACTGACCATCAAAGCATGTGGGGCAGTTCTCTGTCGTCTACTTTGAGCATCAGGTGGGCAATGGGAAGAGCTGCTCTTTTGGATGCAAGATCCAGTCTGTGATGGCGTGGGGGGATCCCATCAGCAGATCCAGGTGAGAGCCTTTCTAGGATTCACTGGTTATTACAGAAACCTTGTGCCTAACTATGGGACCCTAATTGTGGCCTTGATTGTCCTGACATCCAAGAAGCAGCCTAAGAAGGTGATTTGTACTGCTGAATGTCAGTCGGCATTTGATGACCTGAAGAGCCACACCTCTGTTGCATATACAAAACAATGATTCCCTCTCTTGGCTAGAGAAATATGTACAGAAACATTATTGGTACAATATGCAGACATAATTTATTGTTTAGTCATAGCATCATTGCAACAAATCCTTAATTATTGATAAAGACTTAGGTTCAGCTCAGTGGATAGTGACATAGGTGACTAAAGGTGCACAATTGCTATTTACATTATATACAATGTAGGGGCTGATATTGGATCCAACTCAAACAACAAGACTCAAAACTTAGAGTACAATGTGCACATTATTTTCATCAATATCAGTCCTCTAGGGATGCTGTTGACGCTTCGACCCCTATTCAATTAATACAGGGCCATCATCAGGAACGACGTGGTAGCAAACTACATGTATAAGGGCCAAAGTAAATGATTTCTTCAAAAGATAACTTAAAAAGGGCAAATTTGCCACCAAATATTAGAAGACAAACATACCAAAACAACACAATGGCTAGGTTGAGTCCTGGAAAGATGCCAGGAGTGTTGACTACAAAGAATTAATCTATGAGAGAAACACAGTAAAATAATGTCACCAAGAAATGTAAACTGAAGTGAGCCTCAAATAAGTAAAGCCACTACTTCAGGCAATGAAAACCTATAAACAAGGAAGAATTGAAGTCACAGCATAGTAGTGGGAACAAATAATACAAGAGGACTCACCAAACACCCTGTTGTACAATACACCGTCAAAGGATCAGGCCCTTTATCATCTGAAAGAGTTCAAAAACAGGCACATATAAAATGCCTTTAATGCCAAAATTTATTTGGAACATGAAACAAAGCCTCATTCCTCCATCCAGTGGCATCCAAAAAGTACTTACAGTGAATCGTGGCCAAACGCTGTCAGTTCAAGCAGTGGTCTAACCGCGCATGTTCCAGCGTCCTAAAAATAGGTACTGTTAATGCAAGGCTGCATGCGCGCCATATGAAAACTCATTGCCAGAACTGAAAAATATAATGTGTATCTATCCAGAACATTTTCTTCAAATTGAGCATTATGTAAGTATTTAGCAGGCTGGATATTGGATGGATTCAAACTGGTAGTTTAAGGATTACGCAAAGAACTACTGCAGCCATAGAAGAAATACTAAAAGACATCCTTCACCTCCCCTGAGTCAGGCTTGGATGTCTCTGCTTTGCTGCCCTGAGAGATTCAAGTGCTACCAAGGGGTACTTGGTTCCCAGTAAAAGGAACGAAGGACGATTTGGGCTTCATTACATAGAAAAGACTCACATCCTTCTCAACTAATAACCAACTTTCCACATGGTTTGGAACTGAATTTTTCTCTGATTGAGACTGTACACACCAAGCTTATTTCTGGGTGAGATGGTGATGGAAAAGCAACATTAAACAAGCATTTGCAAAGCAATAGGTCTCGCATTTGCAAGAGTTTAAGCTATTGACATTGTAAATGACAATGCCTTTATTTATCGGTTGTTTTTAAACCAGATAAATAAAAGGCATTGTCATTTACAATGCCAATAGCGCAAACTGTTGTAACTGCGAGACCTATTCAATTTCAAAGAAGCAGCAGCCACTGTTCCTGGCTGTTTGGGAAGTGAAAGCTGAATGTTGCAGGAAAGCATGTTGTGCCTTTAGTAGAAGAAACTTGTTAAAGAAAATAGTGCTACAGATTAAATAAGACATACCACGTAACAGAAGTAAAAGGGCCAATACATTGAAATGCCTACATAAGTAAAACCTTAATTGATGGAAGCTTTATCAGATGGACTTACAATATATGCGAGAGTTAAATGTAAAACAGCAGGAAGGCTCAGCGAGTTGAATGTTCACCACTGATAAATGCGGTTCTGGATTAGCAGGTCCCAAACAGTTGCCATTTTACACTGGGAAGGCTAAGTTAATTGCCCTTTGCATCCTTTTGTGAGGGCTAACAGATCCCAAACAGCCTTATGGCAGGCACCAGGCCATGCAACGCAAATAAAGGACGGGCGCAGCCCCAAGAGGGTGGGAGAGCCGGGAGAAAACGCATAGAGATGTTATAGAGGCAAGCACGCAGAAAACAGACATTGGCAGTAGTCCAGACCGAAGAAACGCAGAGATCAAGTAAAGGTAGAGACATTCGAAAAAGTAGAAATTTTACTGGAAGGAATTAATAAATTAAAATATTTGGAAAACGTTACAGTTGCCCGAAAGGGCACCTGGCGCTACAGTAATATAGGAACGACAGCATGCTAGCTTAATTAATGCATATTAACCAGCCATGTTTTCAATTTTTACAAAAGTGAGGCAGTCACTGCATGATCACAAGACAAACAGACACATGGATGAAATCCACACACGTGACGAAGAATGAGACCAACATGGGTGGGCTGCAGGTCCTATCCTCTAGTACTCACTCGTTTACAACAGCTGTGAGATCTCTTTTAATGGTATGCTGACTAGACAAAAAATAACTTGATTGGCATAAGATTCTCACAAGTGAACATGTTGAAGAGTGAGAGAATTCCGGACAGGCAGAAGAGACACATACAAATAAAGAAATTAAGTAATAAAGTTTAGATAGGCAGAAGAGAGGCAACTGAAAGATAAATGGGCATTGGGAAGGGCGGAAAGAAACTCAGATACGTGGACAGGTGGTAGTCTGATAATACTGAATAGGCTAAGGAGAGACACATCTGCTGAAGATATAAAGCAGGGATTTGGATAGGAAGAAGAACGAATCAGACACATGAAATACATGGGTATTTACATAGGCAGAAGACAGACATGGATCGATAACAGCAGAAGAGAGATATGGATATAAGAGAGACAGACGGAGAAATAAGGAATGCAGAAAGAGACTGAGACATTTGAAAATGGAGGTAAGATAAATGGACATGTAGAAAGGTAGAGATGGAGTGTTTTGACTGGAATGTGAATTGGGGGGGCTTAGGGTGTCCCCTGTGTGGAACTCAGCGGTGGGTTCAGTTTGTAGTTGCTGCCAGACGTTGGGAGCCGACGGCTTAATAAACAAGAAGCTCCTTACCTCCGTTTGAGCATTTTAGTGGCGACGGGTGGTCTGTCTGCTCCAGTGTCCTCCACTGGATCAGTTGTGCCTCATCCATGCTGTCGAGGCTGCCCTAGGAGTGTCCGCTCTAAACCAACTGCTGCGCGCTATGTTGTAGTGGCGAACATTGCTGGTGCATTATTTCCGCTGCAGTTTGAGGTGGGTGAGCAGTGTCCTGGTCCTGCCTCCCTTGGACTGCGAATTTGAGAAGTTACAGTGCATCTTTGCGGCGGCCGTGTGAAGTTCGGCATTGGGGCACTGCGCCCGATCTACTGTAGAAACACGTTATGTGTGCCACAGATCAACGATCTTGATTTGGGTTTGTGAAAGCGATTAACACCTAATTAACCTAGACCCGGAGACGCCGTGCATGTTTTTAATAAGGATAGCTGCCCGCTCACTTCCCATGCCTGCTATCTACGGCACAAGGCCGATTAAAATAAAACAAGAGGGGTGCGGCTGGCCGGTCTGTGGAAGTGCTCGCAGCTGCAGGGAGCAGACCTAGGCAGCATGAGGGGCAGAGAACAGCACGCCAGAGCCTGCTGGCAAAGCTGCCCGCTCCTCTCATGCCTCCAATGCCTGCTGTCTACAGCGTGGGGCCAATTCAAACCAAAAAACAAGCACAGAATCGAAACGGAGGAGCGGGGGCGAGAAAAAGCAGCATATTGACACAGACACGCCGTGAGCGTGCACATCAGCTGTCCGGGCAAGTGCACATCAGAACGCGCCGTAAGCGTGCACATTTGCAGCAAAGACCAGCGTGACGGCGACCGCATTGGCTGCGAGGTACACCGATCACCCTGTGAGCTCTGGGGACACGCTGCAGGGCATCGCGTGAAGCATGGCGGAACGACGGTAAGGTGGGGGTGGGTGGGGGTGGCAGGCGCATGGCTGACTGACACTGGAGGGGGTGCAAGGACAGCTGGGGAGTGCGTGCAATGCGGCTGGAGAGGACGGAAGGGGGACAGGAGATGTGCACATCGCGTGCCTGGACGTGTGTGTTCACATTTCCAGTCCGGCCTGCGCGTGCACATCTCCTGTCTCCCTTCCGAAGCAAGTCGACGACAATAAGTCTCGCTAGCGACAGCGCTTCGCGCTGCGTCGCTAGGTCGAGACCTAAAAATCAATCCAGAGTACATTATCACTGCATGAGTCCCTCAGAATCAGAAGTCTCTGGAACCACCAGAACACTGTCACAGGATAGTTAACAAATGAACCACTGCCTGATTCAGGGAGACAGTTTCAACATCCGTCATCATGTCGCTCAGTTCCATAATACATAAGGGCGTGGTGGTGGAACCTTTATATGTAACACTATGTCATAATCTGGTTTAATCTTCGTAATTGACCAGTTGGTGGGGACCGTTAACTGGAAGGCAGTTGGATGATGGATAAAACACAAGCAAAATACTTATTTTCCTCCAACTGTGTGCAAATGAACTACTTCACACAATCTTCTCTTGAAGGCTGATATGTCAGACATACAGAGGTGTTCATTACTGTCTCGGTAAAATGAAGTGATTTGTGGGTGGCACAAGAAGAGGATTTTCAGTTACCTGAAATTCCCATATCAAAAAAGTGTTTTATACCAGACAAAATCTCTCCTGGGAAGCATGTGGAGACTTAAGACCTGATTTAGATCTTGGTGGACGGGTTACTCCGTCACAACGATGACAGTTATCCCGTTCGCTGAAATATGAAACCCAATGTATCCTATGGGATTTATATTTCGGCGGACGGGATATCCGTCACTGTTTTGACAGAGTAACACGTCTGCCAAGATCTAAATCAGGCACTTACTTTGGTTAGTCAGACATCTAGGTAGGGAAAAGTGAAAAAGTACTACCACCCACAAGAGAACCTTTGTAAACACACTGGATGCGGACTTCAGATTAAAGGATAGACATTTGTATTGATAATCATGATCACCAGTAAGAAATCTCAAGAACTGATGATGCTGATCCTAGGTTAGAATATGGATATATCCTATCTGCATGGCTCATTAAGATCTGTTCCCATATAGCCATGTGGAGGAGTCCACAATGAGAAACTGAATCAGGTCAAAAAGGTCTAATATCAGCTTGATGCTAATTACCGTCTTTGTCATTATAAAGTCCTTGAAATAAAAAGCCAGGCCTTGTTTGTTCTCTGGATTAAAACATTTAATCCCCCAGAAGTAGAAGGAGTATCTTCTAGACCAGTACCACCCAAATGTTTTAGAACCACAACCCAATTTTTAGAAAGACAAACGTGGCCCACTTAGCTTTAATATGCATGGGGTGGGAGCGGTTTTTTACTGTAAAGAAAGAAATCTGCTACCTCCAGTGATAACCTCTGCTGGCTGGCACACTGGGCAGCTGTGTCCATTGTTGAGGAGTTCTGCTATGGCATAATCATGCCCAGTCTGGTAGAACATAATCAGATTTTTGACCCTCATGGAATTTCTGTGGCTTGTGTTACAGACAACAAAATACGGACAGAGTTTGCTTCTGACACCTGTTTGGGCAGAAGATGAAATCGAGCTCCTTCGAGAGATGATACACAGATATTCCTGACCTTGACAAGTTTGCAGCATCTGCTTTTCTGTTATTATTGCAGATCAATTGTCTTGGCCTGAGTCTGGGGCTGCAGAATCATGGTCCTGGTAGCTATATGCACCTCTCTTCAAGGCCAGAAAGCAACAAGGCTACATCAACAATTTAATGTAATGGATTGCAGACCAGTCATGCTGGAAGGTCAGTAGGGCTGAGTTAGAGTCAGTCCCATTTTAAGCCTATGTTTGATTTATAACTGACTTCTCCCCAGTCCCAATGGTCAAAATACATTGACCGTTCCTGTTCTCGTTGAAGACGGGTTGATGTGCAGATGTTGAAATATGTCAGTGGGTAATCTGCTGCACTAATTTAAATAGGATAACGCAGAGAACACACATAAGCACACCTATTTGCTGATGTCAATTGCATTTACTTTGTAAACACTTTGTAAACAAAGCATTTTGACCATTAGGACTGGGTAGGAGCGAGTTACATCAACCATGATCTTTAACTGCGACATACACAAGAACATTCGTAAGCCACCAAAAATCAGCTCATAACCCCCTAGTGGGGAATGCTGTTTTGAACAATTCAGAGATAAACAGAGCAATTTTGGGTGTCATCAAGGAATGTTTAGATTAGGGATCTAGGGATGTCCAACATAGGGCAAGGATGACCAGATCAGTGCCAGATTGTCAGGATCTAGTCTAGGGCCTTGCAGCTTACAAGATTAGAAGCAGCCGTAAGTGAAGCTTCATTATTCTGCTTGAGCGTAAGGGAGGAGCTTTGGTAGGATCTTCTGTAGTGCCAAGGTCTTCCCAATCACTGGCCTCCTTATCTTAAACCGAGAATGGTGAAGGAGCAGGCTCTTCCCTTTACACTGTGCAGCAGTAAGAAGCAGAATGTGAGGTCAAACATTCTCCTACCAAGCTGTCAAATCCTGGAACTACCTAAAACTAACACATCAGGGCCTCCTCCTCACTTCTTGAATTCTACAAGAACCTGAAGACCTGTTTTTTTTCAAATTAGTCTTCTTGCGGGATCATCAATACTGCCTGTACTCAGGCCCAGCCTCACTACACACCTACTCTCACCTACTCAGTGCCTGAATAGCCTCATAAGCGGCGCTCTACAAATTCACATTACATTACAGTAGCAAAGGCACACTGAGCTGGAAGGTTACCCTTAACTTCAAGAATTAGTTCTTGGTTGTTTTGAATTTGATTTCCAAGGACTTTGCTATTGATGGCTCCAGCTAGGTGAAGCAGGTTTAGAGGGAGGGCACAGATTTATTAGACTTTACTGTAGTGAAATGCCCCATAGAGACAGACATTATACGTGGCTGCTGGGACTCCGAGGACACGGAGAAAGACTTGGTCTCCATTCTAGTGGTTGAGAACTCAATGACCAATCAGCTACATAAAGACGGATCCAAGGATGCTCGCGGAGTGGAGGAAAATGGATCGGCGTGGCGACAGAGCTGGTGAGGAGAACGGAGCTGGAGCGACGAAAGGGTGTGTGACGCCCTGAAGGACCTGAGCGGGTCTGGGCCGAAGGAAACCCCTGCAAACCAGAGTTGGAGAATTCCAGGAACATCTGCTTGTAAGGAGCAAGACCAACATCAATTGGACTCTACACCAGGGATTCCACGACCAATCCAGGAGGAGGAAGATGGGAGACCGGCTGCCCCGGGGAAAGGTGATGAGAACCAAGACACCACAACTCCTATTCAGAGCCCTGGTCTCAGGCAAGTGGGGGTCGGGGACCTGGTGCTTGGTGGGAAATGCAAAAAGAGCAATTGATGGACAGAATGCTGAACAATGTCAAACAATCACCGCAGTACAGAGATCTGGGCATAAATCCATCGTTTTTCTGCTCCCAATGCCATTCCAGTTTAAACCCAGCCATATGCAAATGCAAATCAGTCTTGACCCTTGTTCCCATGGGAACAGTCCAGCCTTGAGGGGGAACATTTGATTCATTCAGCATTCCATCTATCATTTGTTGACGCAGCACTTTTCTCCCTAAGTGGGATGGGTATGCCCAGATATGGGTCCCTTGCTCACTGTGCCACTGGACTCAAGCTAGCCTGGCTTCTGAGGGTTGTTACCCCGAAACCGGTCCCAGGATGCTTGTTTCCAGTCCAGGAAGGACACAGCTTGGCAGTTCGGGCTGGACTGTTCTGATGAGGAGCAGGATCAAGACTGATTTGCATATGGCTGGGTCCAAACTCGGGTGGTGTAGTGAGCAAAAGAACAATGGATTTAACCCAGATCTGTTGACTGGGGGAGAATATTTGATTCATTCGGCATTCTGTCCATCATTTGTTGCAGCAGCACTTTTTGCCGTAAGTGGGAAGGGTATGCCCAGACGTGGGTCCCTTGCTCGCTGTGCCACTGGACTCAAGCTAGCCTGGCTGATGAGGGGTGTTACCCTGGAACCGGTCCCAGGATGCTTGTTTCCGGTCCAGAGAGGACCCGGCTTGGCAGTTCGGGCTGGCCTGTTTCCATGAGGAGCAGGGTCAAGACTGATTGTTTGCCATTGTCAAGGTAGCATCTGTGCATTTAGAAAACTATTTGTTTATTTGTTTGAAAGGGAACAGCACAATGCCCTTCAAGCAAATAAACAAATATCTTTCCAATTCCAAACTCTAGCTGCAACACACGCTCATATACGACATCAACACGAGCAGGAAGCTAAGAACAAATTAGTGCCCTGCTGCAGATTTTTTATTATTTATTGACATTGTATAGGAGTGTGTGTTGGCAAAGCTTTAAGCAAGTTTGATTTCTATCGGAAATGTAGCATCTGTGCGCTTTTGAAAGATATTTGTTTTGTTTGACCTAACAAGAACAAAGAAGCATTGCATTACAACGCACCACATTTTAAGTTTAGAGAGTATGTCTTTGTACTCTGTCTATTAACGATGACTAATTTAATATGTATTCTTTGCTTAGTGAACCACTGACAATTTTGAGCTTTATTTTATTTGTGCGTACTTGGAAATAAATACAAGCGTGCTTCTGAGGATGCCCATTTACTTTTCTTTCTCTGGCTTCAAAATGGGAGGATTCATGTCGGTAGACTTTTACTTCACCTAATGTGAACAAAGATGCATTGCATTACAACGCACCACATTTTAAGATCACTTAATTTAAAAGTATATTTTTGTACTCTGTCTATTAGCGCTAACGAATTCAATATGTATTCTTTGCTTAGTGAACCACTTACAGTTTTGAGCTTTATTTTATTTGTGCGTACTTGGGAATAAATACAACCGTGTTACAGACCAAAACATTCCCCCTTTCTATGAAAAGAGCTAATTTCTGTAAGCAGGCCTGTAAATCTTGTTCTTATCTCGTCACATTTGGTGTGCATTCAAAGACCACTGGGAAATGTCAGACGCTGTTTTCCGAGGGCGCCTGTTTACTTTTCTTTCTCTGACTTCAAATCGAGAGGATTCATGTCGGTAGACTTTTTTTTCACCTTTGTTTCACCTAAAGTGAACAGAGATGCATTGCATTACAACGTGCCACATTTAAAGATCACTGAATTTAGAAAGTGAGGGGCATATTAGCAAGACCGGCGATAAAATTATCGCCGCTTTAGCGGCAGGAAACTGCCGCTAAAACGGCGATAATGGGCTTGCTAATATGCGTTATAGAATTCCAATAGAAGCCCAGGTTAGATGTCCTGCACATCTAACCTGGGCTTCTATTGGAATTCTATAACGCATATTAGCAAGCTTCATTATCGCCGTTTTAGCGGCAGTTTCCTGCCGCTAAAACGGCGATAATTTTATCGCTGGTCTTGCTAATATGCCCCTATATTTTTTAACTCTGTCTATTTGCACTGACTAATTTATTATGTATTCTTTGCTTAGTGAACCACTGACAATTTTGATCTTTATTTTATTTGGACGCACTTGGGAATAAATACAAGCGTGTTACAGACCAAAACATTCCCCTTTTCTATGAAAATTGGTGCCCTATAAAGAAAAGCTTGATAATAAGGAACAGGAATTAAAGCATCACCCCTAATATCAGTTAAGTAAGTGGGCGTTGCTGCATTCCTGGAGCAGTGTTAAATTAATTCTCAGCTGCCTGCCTACTAAGAGAGAGCGGTAGCTGCTCGCAGCAATACATTTGCTATCCTTTCTTCTAGCGCCCTACGAGCATCCCGACCATGTATCCAATTACAGATAGAAATTCATCTTAGTTTACATCAGGGCCTGCTTTAGCGCTGGTGGTGCCCAGTGCGACAATCTTTTTTGGTGCCCCCCTTGCCTTTCCCCCCATATTATGACCTCCTCACAGATTCCATCACTACCACCTGGCAAAAGTGCCCCTCATCTCTCCATGACCCCTATCTCAAATGGATTTAATTTGTTTTAAAGCACTAGTAAAGGCTGGCTTTACTAATCCACTCAGCTATCCACATAAAATACAGATCTGTTCTTTGCAGCTGGCATATTAACCCTCTGCGCTACTTTATGGTGAGTCAAAACTGCAGCTAAACAAAGCTCTGATCTCTCTCATGAGCAACAACATTACTCACAAGATTTACCATGACATTTTTATTGCTGCCTTAAAGTTTGACGCACAAGGAACTTTGCAGCACATGCTTTTTAATCATATGTTAGTGCTACACACAGCACGCCCCCCTGAGGTCAGTGCCCCCCCTTCCAGGTCAGTGCCCAGTGCAGCCGCACAGGTCGCACAGCCCTAAAGCCGGGCCTGGTTTACATTGTATACTTGTTATGCTGTCAATATTCAAAGTTACTGGTTACAGAGTGACACAGAGTACAGTCTGCATCGTCTCCACCACTAAAAACATGTGTCAGAAAAGCTTACATGTTTTTTGTTCATTCATTTCAATTAAACAGGGATGCTTGATAAATCAAAGTCCTTGCAAAAAAAACAAAAGCAGTTGGAGCACTATAGAAATGCAGACAATCACATTTAACAAAACATAAGCTTAGTTTATCACAAGAAAGTACTAATCGTGGTCAGTCAAACCGGAAATCATTGGATCATATCAGTAGTATGAAAAAGACAGACTACACAAAATATTCCTGAAAGAACCTGCATTTTAACTCCTGCACAACGGATGTACAGTATGCCAAGAGGCAATACACAAATTTGAAGGTGAAGAATGTCATAACCTCTCCCTGACTGAGCTGTGTTCACATCCTTACCGCATTTGTTCTTCCCCTTACTGAAAATACTCCACCACCTCTGTTTGAAAATTCACATTTTATTTACAAAGGCACACCATCCCTCATGCATCAATTAATCAACAAAACATTAGACACTAGCTTATTCTACAAAAAACACATACAAACTACACTTACTATACACCTACACTACTGTAGAACAAATCAAAAAAACAAGCACCACTACCTCTCACGAAGGTGAGACCTACTGGTTTTGCTAATGCTTGTTGTTTTTAGCAGTTTTATATACAGTGAACACTGCCCGTGGGCATTGGAGCACTTTACATGAGCACAAGAGTACATTAGTTCAGAATTGCTTTATTTAAAGCATGGGAGAGTAAGCGATTTGCCCACAGCCAAAGCCGGGACTCAAACCTGGCTCCCACTATCCAAAGTCAGGAACTCAGGCCTTTAGGCCCTATGCCTCACTCATCCATATTTCTCAACTTATTTGTGAAATTCATACGCAAGTGGGATGATTGTGTATGATTACATATAGTAAATGACTTTGAGAAGTAAAAGACAGCAGCATAAAATGCCGGAAGGTTCACCCGGAGTCCTGTTTGGGATACATGCAGGGGTTTGTTTTAAAACTGGACTTAGGGACATAGTTCAGCACCTTTGCACCAGTGGTGCAGGAACAATTTTCAGAGTGCGGGCGCTGACTATCAATGCTACATCACTTAAGTACTAGGGACTGTGAGAAATCCTAGCGTCACACAAAGCGTAGCAAATGTATTCAGCAGGAGAATGGTAAGGCTGCAGTATGTAGCTAATGGTGCATTTTGGAGCACACTGCTGCAAATGTATTATTAAAGCATCATGCACTGGTGCCCTGTCATTTTCTGACAGCACATTTTCTATTGAAATGGCCACTGAATTTGCACAGACACACAGGGGCATATGTAAAAGCCCCTATCGCCACGGGAACGTCACTTTTTGTGACGTTCCCATGGCTATAGGGGCCTTGCCTTATGTACAAGGCAGCGTTAAGCCACTTAACGTGGCTTAAAGCTGCCTTGTACATAAGGTACCCTTTCACGCTATGTTTAGCGTGAAAGGGGCATGCAGTGGGTGTTGTGGTGGGCGTTCCACCGCAACACCCATTGAATTTGACGCTGCCCCCTATGTACAAGGGTGGCGTACATAGGAGGCAGCGCCAAAATTAAGACCAGGAAAATCTTGGTCTTAAGTTGGCGAAACGAGGAGAAATGCATTATTTCTCCTCGTTTTTAGGTCGAGCCTCGAGTAGCGCGCAAGCGCTGCTTAGAGGCGAAGACTTTTAGTAAGCGAGTTTGGAAAGCAGTCCAAAAACGCTCGTGCGTCGTGGCTGGCCTTTTGGGATGGGTACGCTGGCAAACATGTGTTTCCAATTATCGTGCCCAGACGCGGGCGCGATAATTGTAAACACATGCCGGCAAAAGGCCATGACGCACGAGCGTCTGGTCAGCTGAGCAGGCTGCCGCGCTCCCTCCTCCCCCCTCCGCTCCTCTGTGGTGCGCGCGCACCACTGTTTATTTTTATTTTTTTACCACGCGGCTGCCATTTCTTTTTCATTTTGCAGCCTGGTTAAGACACGTTAGCACTCTAGCTCTTTAATAGAGGTCGATGCTCATTGCACGTAACATGGAACGTTGGCGAACTGTAGCCGTTCACCCGGGGACTCCGTGGAAGTTACTCTCGGACAGCGTCAGCGGGTCGTTTCCGGGGAACGTAGTCCGTCTTTTCCGGGGCCAGTGTTTCTGTTTTGTCACCTTGCTGAGGCGTGGTAGCCGTTCCTCCCATTCTAGTACACTCATCTCGTCTGCCAATCAGCATTACCCAGCCTTTCTGTTGGCGTTTCCGGCCTTCAGTTTTCGAAGAAGTTTTCTCTAGAGTCGAGCTCAACATTACAGGTACATTCGGTGTTTAGGCCCTCCATCTGTAGACGGGGAGGTAAGTTTTTTGTTATGGAACCAGTGTGGGATTGCTTACATTTAATGGGGCCGGTGGCATTCAATACGAGTTCGGGCTTAGACGTGGCTAAAAAGAACATATTCTGTAACAACTGTTCTGTTGGCTTTTCACGGACCTGTAACTGCATGTAAACTATAATGCACACAGCTTAACGAAAAATATGTGCAAAGTAAACAACTTTGTGGGAAGTTCATTGTTCTGATAAGTTATTTTGGTTTGCGATTACTTCAGATGTCTGTGTGTGTAACGACGATTTGAATCGTTCATTGATGCACAGGGTAATAGTGATGCGTAATTCTGGTGCCAGATGACAGACATCACTGTAAATATGCAGGCGTAACAAGCATTGGCAAAGCCAATAGGTCTCCTATTTTGTGACCTGTTATCTTTGCCAATGGTTTCTAGCCATGCTCCACAGCCAGGTTAAATTTTAAAACAAAACCTTAAAAGTCTATGACGCGACTGTCCGCACCACGCATACAAGCGCCTACTAAATGACGCAGATGCTTTTCTCCTTTTTAGTTACTAAACTGAGTTTGATTGGTAAATTAAAAACAGGAAAGAAAATCACAAGAGCCCCCCTTCTTTTTTTTAAAGCGGGGTGGTAGAAAGCAAAGATGGTGGGTGGGCAATAGGCATTAGCAACACTACGTCGGGTGGGAGGGACGGAATAGCTACTTGGGGTATGGGAGAAAGCAACATGGAAAAGCGCAGGTGGAGGGGGAAGGAACACAGTGGAAAGAGTAGGATGACGCAGGTGGGCAGAGCAACATGGAGGTGCAGAATGGGGAAGCACACTGGCGAGCGCAGCAGGGAGTTGGGAAGCATTGGTGACAGAGAGCAACGCTAGTGCAGGGGGAGAAGTACACGATGAAGACCGAAAAGGCAGTGCTCGACTAACAAGTAGTGGAAGCAGAGACGCCACTCAGTTAAAAAGATGATAAAGCCGCAATGCTCCATGGGCGGCACAAACTTAAGACTGACAAGCTAAAACATGAATCAGGCAAATGAGTGTGACAAGAAAGCTAACCAATGGTTAGCAATGGGCAGGCTCCAAGCCCCTCTCTGTTCTTGGGAAGCCACAGTGTGCCTAACAACAAACAGCGGATGCGCTGTCAATTAGGCTGGACCTAAAAATTATTACTTCACAGTACAAAACAGGCTGCACTCAGTACAAAATAGGCTCCTACAAAATGTACAGAAAGATTGTCTTTAAGTGCTTACAGACCTTCCAAAATGTATATTTTTAGTAATATGCAATCGAACTTTACCTACTGGAAACCTGTTTGGGCCTGACTTTAGGCAGTACCCTTTTGATTTTACTAAAATGATGTGCCTGCTTTAAGTATTTTGCAGTTTACACTGAGAGATGACATGCTATACATAGTAATGTCTGAACTGCTTTTTTTGTGTGTGTCCATAACCAAGATACTTCTTGTCATTGTGGGAGAACTTTGATTTGTGGTACTCGTTCAGTTGTGATATCCAAATGGTTTTATCTTACGAGTCTTACATTCTGATGTGATTAAATTGATATTCTAATTGACAATGGGATTGTTATCACAAATGCACTATTAAATCTGATAACACACAATCTAATCTTATACTTCAGTTGTTTGTGATCCGCCTATGCTGGTTTAATCCCCACAGTACAGAGGGCCTTTTTATTTGACGAACTGCAGAACTCTTCATGTGGGAGCACTGGTGTCGGAACTACTATTATATCTTGTGCTTAATGACAGCTATCTCGAACATTACTTATTTAATTGTCTGTTGTCACACTTTTTCTATCAGCTGTTGCAAGACTTCATTTAAGTTTTCCCCCCCACCAATACTATTTTTTTTATTCTTGTGCAGTTAGGTCTTTTTTCAAACCAATTATATCTTTCCACATACTAGGCTTCAACCCAAATCTTATTTATTAATTATTTTTCCAGGAACAAGGTTAAATTCTCCATATCCATTCTGCATCTCTCACTGTCCTGAAGACCTACGCATGGACCCATCATTTTTCCAGAAAACGACATGAAGATCTTAAAGGACATTATACAACTCATTTTAGTGGCATGTGCCAATTCTACATGGAAATGTTTTATTTGATATATATTTTATATATATTAGTGCATCTGATTTACACAGTAGCGAAAAAAATGGGGTAAATCGTAGGCAAATCATTTTGCAGATATTTTGAGCGTGTTATTACTGAATGCTTGCTGTTTTGTGCTCACCAGCCAAAGTAGTTGGCAGTAAGAGTGAGTGTAAAGTATGAGTGAACGCTATTTTCCCTCATTTCTAAATCTGTACAATTGCTAAGAGGTGTGAACATTTCATTTGCTTCCTTTTTACTTCTTGCACCAGTTTCTACTTGAGGCACGGTGTTCCACATAAATTTAATGATGTGGAAAACCTAAGTATGTCGTATGCTATTACTTGAAAGATAAAGGTGCTACATTCAAGCGCTACATATATATAATTATTCCAGAGTGCCCAGGGCTGGACATCGTCTGCAGAGAACACTGTATTGCTACTTACAGGCTATCATTTAACAAGCATTGGCATAGCCAATAGGTCTCGCCTTTGGGACCTTATAAGTGTTTAGCTGTGCAACATTTGATGTTGTTGACGAAAGGATATTGTGCTGCAGAAGTAAATACTTATAAGGTCATAAAGGGGAGATATATTGGCTATGCCAATGCTTGTTTTTTAAACTGTGTGATAGCCAGTTTGAGGAATAACTGTGACATCAGGGGCACCAGAAACATAGCTGGAAGCCTCAAATCCAGGGAAGCAGCTAGAAGAAAGAACAAGCATTGGCATAGCCAATAGGTCTCGCCTTTGGGACCTTATAAGTGTTTAGTTATCCAGCACAATATCCTTGGAGCAACAACATCAACTGTTGCATGGCTAAACACTTATAAGGTCCCAAAAGCGAGACCTATTGGCTATGCCAATGCTTGTTGCTTTTTCCATGTGTGCTGCCACCAGGAGGCTAACGACACGCTCCGCCACTTCATTATACATATATCCCCCACAGTTTTACTGATAAAACTATATAGGACCCAAATGATAATGTGTGGAAATCGGGTTTCAGTGAATATTTATCATTTGTGCATCATCAAGTAAAAGTGTCTTGATTTGTTTTGAGCCTATTAAAATCTTTGTTTCAATCAAACTTCAGAATTACAAAAATATGTGCTCAAATTATGGTTTCCCAACTGCTGACATATTCTGAAATATGTGTACAGATCATTTACAAGTAGTTAAATGTTGTTGAGTGTTACCAAAAATGACATCCTACAGCCTCTCTTTTCACACTCCATGTACCCAGGCAAGACTGTTAATTAATTCACTTTGAAAACTCCTCTCACTTTGCAGCCAGAGAAGGAAATGCAAACACCAAACCTCATTAAAAAAAAACTAAGCAGCAATTTGTCAGAAAACATAGCTTGACATTTGACCCCTGTCTTTGAAGCAGGAAATGTGACAAGATAAATACAAAAGGTAAAGGCACCTTTATTTATCGCTCTTTCATAACCCACCAGCATTTGGCTGGGGACCCACCAGTGGATCACGACCCACAGTTTGGGAATTGCTGCTCTACAAGGAACTGGACTAGCAGCAGAATCCAGCAATGGTAGGCTTGTTTGCATTAAATGTCTTTCTCCCTCACAAAGTCTGTATTGGACAGGCTTGAAGAGCAGAAAAACCAAAACCCAATGTGTCAAAATGTCTTTGATACTCACAATATCAACACTGTAATTCCTTGCAATCAGAATGAAAAAGGGTAAGCAAGGTTGTGTGTTCACTATTTGCAAGGAGCTGTCTTTATGGTTAGAAATGGCCCGGCAGTTGTAAAACTTTCAAAGGTTAGACAATTGCAGCTGGTGACCATTTGCACAGTTGAAGCCGTTCATGAAGGAGAACATCTAGTGTGAAAACAACAGCTGTGAGCATAGAGTGGTGCAAACTACGGTCCCAGGGACCACCTCATGCTCTCTTCGAAGTCCTGGGCGAAGGATGCCATTTTTCAGGCACTGAATTGCTTGTCCATTTAAGTACGTAAATACTATTAGATAGCACTGAAATGGGAAACAGCCTTTACAATGAGATCAGAGCCACGTGTGCCATTTCCCCTAAGCTCAACCGCGCATGCCTTAATCATGCATATGTGTGGTTAAGGCAGTGTGCGGTCTAGATGCTGGGATGGGTGGGCCCAGGAACAGTAAGGATCGGGAGAGGACGTGGTGAGATAAGTGAGGCTTGGGCTGCGTTTTGAGGGGGTGGGGGTAGTTTTAATGACCGGGGGGTCGGGGTAGTTTTCAGGGCTAAGGGGGTGTTGGATAGTGTTTAGGGCTCAGGGGGTCAAGGTAATTGTTAGAGCTCGGGGGGGTCGGGTAGTGTTAAGAGCTCAGGGGGGGTTGTGGTAGTGTTTAGTGCTCGGGGATCGGGGTAGTGTTTAGGGCTTGGGGGTCGGGGTAGTGTTTAGGGCTCAGGGGTTGTCGGGGTATTGTTTCGGGCTCGGGGGGGGTCCGGGTAGTGTTTAGGGCTTGGGGGTGTCGGGTAGTGTTTAGGGCTAAGGGGGGTCGGGGAAGTGTTCAGGGCTCAGGGAGGTCGGAATAGTGTTTAGGGCTCAGGGGGGGTAGGGGTAGTGTTTAGGGCTCGGGGTCAGGGTAGAGTTTAGGCCTTGGGGGCAGGGTAGTTTTAGGGGCTCAGGGCGGGGGGGTTGAGGTGTGATCTTTACCGCAGATCACTTTACCACGAAATTGCGTGGTACAGTTTTGCGCGGTAAAGGAATGCATTGTTTAGACACATTCGTTGTTGGGGCCGCATAGTAGAGGCATGCGTGGTTTAGCCATGCATGCTTTTGTCACGCAACCCACTGAAATAACACCAAAGAAATGTCTGGGAGCTCATTACCTGCCTGCTACTTGAAACTGCTAGGTAAAGCAACTAAGCACTGAGGCATTTCTTCAAATTGAGGGTTGACACATGTCTTCCTCCTATTTTGACTTGGTCAGAAGTGATTATGAAACTGTTCCAAATCCATCTAAAAAAAAGTGCTCATTTTGCAGGGATACTACAGTAAATGTGTGATGAGGTTATTTGCCCCTTTCATTCCACACAAAGGTATGCTACCACCCTTAAGACTCCATTCAGAACTCTTTCTCCGGAAAAACAAACAACCTATAAAGGTTGTTTATGGACCCTCACACACCCTATTGGTTTCATGCTTCATCATCGGTTCTCATCCTGGTCCCTATAAACCAGGTTGGGCTCAACCATATCACAGGGAGCTCTTTGAATATTATTCCTAACGGGGTGTTAAAGATTAAAAATACCTAAAGAACACCCCAGTTTCCCTTTATTCTTGGGTGCCTTTGGAATAGTTAAAAAATGTATGGGGGTATTGCAGTAATGACAACAATGAATATAGCGAACACTAACTGGTGACCACTATATTAGACATTAATTTGCAATGGAACAGAAATGATCTATATGAGTGACCTAATCCTTTTGAAGTCTGTTTTTCATGTCTGTTAAGGACTTGCTTTATAAACATGTGCAAGTGTTTTATCCAGCATTTCCATATGATTAAGACCTGAAGAGGTCGAAACGCGTAGTGTTGATTTGCTTTCTGGACTCTGAAATAAATGAAAAACGTAATTTACCTGAATCCGGTTGGTGGGCTCATGTTACACTTTCAAAGTGTGTTTGCTTTGAAATATATATATATATATATCGTTGTACTTAAGCCCCCGGGTGGGCCAGGTCCCGGGGGCATGCCAAATTATGTCACGGGGGCCCGCGGAGGCCGCCGCAGCCCCGGGGACCGCCACCTCCCCGGGGCATAATGAAATAGGGGCAGGGGGGGCCTCGCGGGCCCCCCCAAGCCCTGGGGACTGCCACCTCCCCGGGGCTTTCTTGAAACTAGGGTGGGGGGGCCTTGCGGGCTCCCTAAGCCCCGGGGACCACCACCTCCTCGGGGCTTTGAAAATAATTAGTGTGGGGGGCTCGAGCCCCCCCACACTGCCCTGGGGACCACCACCTCCCCGGGGCATTGAATATGGTAATATGAGGGTCCGTTACGGACCCCCGGCCCCGGGGACCACCACCTCCCCGGGGCTATGCAAAATGAAAGGAGGGGTGCCGTGTGGCCCCCCCTCCTGGAGCCCTTGATGGCCTTGGGGACCGCCACCCCCCAGGGCCGGCTCCTACAATGTCCCGGGGTGCCCACCCCCGGGACATTGCCGTTTGTTATAGCAAACTCTGCTTTGCTTTTGGGCAAGGGGAGCTGCATGTAAGCAGCTCCCCTTGCCCAAAAGCAATGCCGGCTCCCGCAGGAGACGGGGAGCCGGCGAGACCGTGGGGGCATTGGGGCTCCCCCATGGTCCCCAACTTGAGGGCCGGCCCCGGGGATGGGCTCCCCGGGGCCAGAAGTGGCCCGGGAGAGGGGCCACGCGGCCCACTCCCTTTTAATTATTATTATTTATTTTTTTTAAAGGAAGGCCGGCCCCGGGGGATGGGGTCCCCGGGGCCATAATTGGCTTTAGGAGGGGGGGCCACGTGGCCCCCACCCTAAAACAAAAAACAGGCTGGCCAGGCCCCGGGGGATGGGGTACCCGGGGCCAATAGTGGCCAGAAGTGGCCAAGGGAAGGGGGGCCACGCGGCCCCCCTCCCATACTATTTTATTTTTAAAAAAAATTAAAACGAGGCAATGCCCCAGGGGATGGGGTCCCCGGGGCCATTATAGGCCTCAGGAGGGGGGCCACGCGGCCTCCCTCCAAAATAAAAAATAAAAAAAATGCTGGCCAGGCCAATAGCGGCCCAGGGAAGGGAGGCCACGCGGCCCCCTTCCTGTTTTTTTTTTTTTTTTTTTAAATGCTCAGGCCCTGGGGGATGGGGTCCCCAGGGCCCAAAAAATAGTAAAAGAAGGGGGGCCACACAGCCCCCCTTCTACCATTATTTAAAAAAAAGAAAAGCCGGCATCTCGCCGGAGGCCCTGCCCCCTCCCTGCACCACTCTGCAAACGCACCCCCTGGCGCGTTCTAAGTTGGGGAATTAAGTCCCCTTGAATACTGAGGGTCCCTGGGGGCCAACTAGCCCACCAGGGACCTCCAGTAAGTGCCACACAGCTGGATTACAGAGAGGTGGTCCGAGGCAACGCCCCTTTTTACACCACTCTGCAAATGCGTCTCTTGGCGCACTGCTGGTGGGGCGATGAGGTCCTCTTGTCTCCTGAGGACCTCAGGACACAAGTGGACTTCATCCCCCGAGCAGCAGTGCGCCAGGCGGCGCGTTTGCAGAGTGGTGTAAAAAGGGGGCGTGGCCTCGGACCACTCTCACAATCCAGCTGTGTGGGGCTTACTGGAGGTACCTGGTGGGCTAGTTGGCCCCCAGGGACCCTCAGGAGGCAAGGGGACTTCATCCCCCAACAAAGAGCATGCCAGGAGGCACGTTTGCAGAGTGGTGGAGAAAGGGGGCGTGGCCTGTGTCCACCTCTCAGCAATCCCACTGTGTGGGGCTTACTGGAGGTAAGAGGTAGGCTAGTTGGCCCCAAAGAACCCCCAGCAGCGAAGGTGACTGCAATGCCCATCCAAGAGCGCGCCAGGGAGCGCGTTTGCAGAGTGGTGGGCAAAGGGGCCGTGGCCTGCTATGAGAACTTAGCAATCCTGCTGTGTGGGACTTACTGGAGGTAATAGGAGGGGTAGTTGGCCCCCAAGGATGTCCTTGGGGCCAACTACCCCTCTTGTTACCTCCAGTAAGTCCCACACAGTGGGATTGCTAAGACGTCTTCGGAGGCCACGCCCCCTTTCTCCACCACTCTGCAAACGCCCCTCCTGGCAGACTACGGGATGGGGGATGAAGTCCACTTTACTCCTAAGGGACTTTGGGGGCCAAGAAGCCCTCTTGGTACCTCCTGTAAGTCCTAAGCAGCGGAATTCCTGAGCGCTGGTCGGAGGCCCAGCACCCTTTCTCCACCACTCTGCAAACGCGACTACTAGTTAAAGAAGCATTTACAATATAATAGGTTTCGCATTTGTGAGAGTTAGAGCTATTTGCGTTGTAAATGTAAAAGTTTTTTACTAATGTTTTTTGGTGTAGAGTGGATGTACGTTGTGTGTAGTGAAATTATGTGGTATGTTGTGCAGGGAAATTATGTGAATAGAAAGTATGTGGGATTTAGTGTATAGGAATTATGTGGAGTGGGATTATGTGTTTTTGAGAGTCATTATGTGGTATTGTAGTCTGTGTTGTGGAGTGATAACCTCTGGTTTAGTCTTCCTGGTTTCCATAGAAGCTAAACTATAAACTCAATGAGACACAAAAAAAGAAGGAACCACTGAGGAGCACTTCTGGACCTAGTCGGAGGTATGAGCAGGGCCACTGGAATTATGTGACTGTTCGGCTGCACCAATTTTCACATAATTAAACATTTTCCGCATTTGCCAAATATTCCATCATCTGCTGCCTAATCTGCAGATTTGAACAAAAAAAGCCTTGTTTCTAGCTCAAACGGCTCAAATGTTCCCAAAAATGCAGCGTCACGTGTTACAGCATGGTGGAAGGCCATTTGCAAAGCTGGAATGGTCACATGTTACTTATTGCATAATGTGGGTGTTAAACTGGTACTAATGGTGCACAAACCTCTCTTCTTTCTGTGCCTCACTTGCCTCTTTCTGCATTTCTCTTGCTTCTTTCTGCACCATTCTTCCTCTTTCTGCACCTCACTGTCTTCTTTCTGCACTTCACTTGCCTCTTTCTGCACTTCACTTGCCTCTTTCTGCACTTCTCTTGCCCCTTTCTGCACCTCACTTGCCTTTTTCAGCACCTCTGTTGCTTTTTTCTGCAGATCTTTTGCCTCTTTCTGCACCTCTCTTGCCTCTTTCTGCACCTCTCTTGCCTCTTTCTGCATCTCACTTGCTTCTTTGTGCACCCCACTTGCCTGTTTCTGCAGTTCCCTTGCCTCTTTCTGTAACTCTCTTGCCTCTTTCTGCACCTCACTTGCCTCTTTCTGCACCTAACTCTCTTCCTTCTGCACCTCTCTTGCCCCTTTCTGCACTTCTCTTGCCTCTTTCTGCAGGTCTCAAGCCTCTTTCTGTACCTCTCTTGCCTCTTTCTGCAACTCAAGTGCCTCTCTGCACTTCTCTTGCCTCTTTCTGCACTTCTCTTCCTTCTTTCTACACCTCTCTTGCCTCTTTCTGCTCCTCTCTTGCCTCTTTGTGCATTTCTCTTGCCTGTTTCTGCAGTTCCCCTGCCTCTTTCTGTACCTCTCTTGCCTCTTTCTGCACCTCACTTGCCTCTTTCTGCACCTCACTCTCTTCCTTCTGTACCTCTCTTGCCTCTTTCTGCACTTCTCTTGCCTCTTTCTGCAGTTCTCGAGCCTCTTTCTGTACCTCTCTTGCCTCTTTCTGCACCTCAAGTGCCTCTTTATGCACTTCTCTTGCGTCTTTCTGTACTACTCTTGCTTCTTTCTACACATCTATTGCCTCTTTCTGCACCTCACTTGCCTCTTTCTGCACCTCACTCTCTTCCTTCTGCACCTCTCTTGCCTCTTTCTGCACTTCTCTTGCCTCTTTCTGCAGTTCTCGAGCCTCTTTCTGTACCTCTCTTGCCTCTTTCTGCACCTCAAGTGCCTCTTTCTGCACTTCTCTTGCCTCTTTCTACAGTTCTCTTGCCTCTTTCTATACCTCTCTTGCCTCTTTCTGCACCTCACTTGCCACTTTCTGCTCTTCTCTTGCTCTTTCTGCACCCTTTGCGCCTCTTTCAGCACCTCTGTTACTTCTTTCTGCACTCCTCTTCCTTCTTTCTGCACCCCTCCTGCCTCTTTCTGTACCTCTCTTGCCTCTTTGTGTACCCCTCCTACCTTTTTCTGCACCCCTCTTGGTTCTTTCTGCACTGCTCTTGCTTCTTTCTGTACCTCACTTGCCTCTTTCTGCACTTCTCTTGCTTCTTTCTACACCTCTGTTGCTTCTTTCAGCAATTCTCTTGCCTCTTTCTGCACTTCTCTTGATTGTTTCTGCACCTCTCTTGTGTCTTTCTGCACCTCTGTTGACTCTTTCTACACTTCACTTGCTTCTTTCTGTACCTCTCTTGCCTCTTTCGGCACCTCTGTTGCTTCTTTCTGTACTTCTCTTTCCTATTTCTGCACCTCTGACTTAGAGGTAGTTTTAATCCCCCTGCCCTATTATGTACTAGGGCCTTACAGGGGAGGTCATGCCAATCACAGGGGTAGCCCAACCCATAGTGTACCCTAGTATATGTAGGTGTTTTCACTGTATTCTAAGTGTCTTTCAGCATAGCACTGGCTCCGGGCCTGGTTAGTCAGAGTCAGTTACCACCAGTACCAGTCAGCAAAAAGTTGGGGGCACAGGATGACTTTGCAACAAGGCTTCCTTTTGCAACTCTGTTGGTTCTTTCTGCATATCTCTTGCTTCTTTCTGCACTTTTCTTTGTCTTTCTGGACTTCTGTTGCCTCTTTCTGCATTTCTCTTGCTTATTTCTGTGCCTTTCTTCCTCTTTCTGCACATGTCCTACCTCTGTAGGCATAGTTAGAAATTAGCATTTAAAAAACCTTTTAAATTTACTGAAAAAACCATAGGTTTCAGGGACGTTATAGTTAGAAATTAGCATTTCAAAACCTTAGAAATTCTCTGAAAAAACCATAGGTTTCAGGGACGTTATAGTCGGAAATTAGCATTTAAAAAACCTTAGAAATTCACTGAAAAAACCACAGGTTTCAGGGATGTTATAGTTAGTTGGACATTTCACTCGTACAAAACCAGAGAAATTCGGCCGTTATAGTTAGTTGAGCTAACTATAACTCGCGCCCCCGCAAGGCACTGCTGATGACATCACATATTACATCATTCATGACCTGGTCAGTGACATCACTGATGACATCACTGATGACATCTCAAATGACATCACTGATGACATCACTGATGACATCATCCACGTGATAATCTGATGCACCTCCTCATACCCTAATATAACCTTTAATACACCCACTCTAAAATACAGACTACCATTTTCGAAACCATAGACACACCAACACCAGTTACTATATACCCACTCACCGATTCCTAGGTCTACACACACATCCACTCATTCACCCATACAGTCACTCATACATGCAGTCATGCATCAATACAGCACTATCATATGCACTTATACACCTATACAGACACTCACACACCGCCACTCATCCATAGAGTTACTCACACACCTAGTCAGTCATGCAAAGAATCAATCACACTCCCATTTACTCACCTATACAGTTATACACACACCACCTCACTTGTTCATACAGATACTAACACAAACTTACTCTCTTATACAATCACTGATACAAGCACATACTCATCCATACAACCACTCTCACAATCACTCACTCTCACATATAGTCATTTATATACTCCAACACTCACATATACTGACTTTTACATATGTAGTTACTCACACATGTACCACTGAGACATCCATTCACTCACCAACACACCCATACACACACTCACCCACCCATACAGCCCTTCACAGATGCACTCTTGAGCCCCTACACCCAGTGAATCACCCACTCACACATCTATGCACAGAGTCACACATCCCCCACCCACCCACAGAGACACTCAGGCACCCATACAGATACTCAGACAACCAATCAATAACCCATATAGACACTCATGTAGCTACTCACCAACCCATGCAGCCGCTTACATACCAACTAACAGACTGATACAGACATTCACACAGTTTAGTCACTAACCCATGCATTCAGTAAGACACGTTTAATCACTCACTTATACAGTCAGTCACGCACCTACTAAATCATCCATTCAGACACTCATACACTCACTCATTATTCAATACACCTTGGCATTTATATATATAAAACATATTTAAAATTTACAGAAACACACAGTCAATGGATGATGTCATCAGTGATGTCATCAGTGATGTCATCAGTGATGTCATTTGAGATGTCATCAGTGATGTCATCAGTGAGGTCACTGACCATGTCATGAATGATGTAATATGTGACGTCATCAGCAGTGGGCGGGGGCGCGAGTTATAGTTAGCTCAACTAACTATAACGGCCGAATTTCTCTGGTTTTGTACGAGTGAAATGTCCAACTAACTATAGCGTCCCTGAAACCTGTGGTTTTTTCAGTGAATTTCTAAGGTTTTTTAAATGCTAATTTCTAACTATAACGTCCCTGAAACCTATGTTTTTTTCAGAGAATTTCAAAGGTTTTTTAAATGCTAATTTCTAACTATAACGTCCCTGAAACCTATGGTTTTTTCAGTGAATATATATATATATATATATATATATATATATATCAGCATGTGAATCCCAAAGTATCCAGCCACAGCGGCGCAACACGAGGGCACAGACTCCAAGGCAGTGATGATGGCAAAGTGTCTTTATTTAAGTATCAATGTCCAAAATGACGCGTTTCGGCCGCCAGACATGCGGCCTTGTTCACATAGTGCACTGCGTGTGAAAGGGTGCTTTATATACATAGGTGGTGAGTAGTAGTCTTTTTACAGTGTTTAACATTTTACCACATGAGTTGGCACTTTTACTACAGTAAGCTACTTTACTGTAGTGATAGTTTACTGCTACAGTGTTTAACATTTTACCACATGAGTTGGCACTTTTACTACAGTAAGCTACTTTACTGTAGTGATAGTTTACTGCTGCAGGTGAGTCAGCAGTTAACCAGGCACTGTGCAGTATATCTACATGGAGATAGAAGACATCTGTAACGCTTGTGTGTGTGGGAAGGTATGAGCGTTAAAACGGCTGTGCATGTTGCAGAAGTTGCCTGTCTATGTGTTTTGTGGCGCCACTGCGTTCGCGATAAGGTTTCATGAGTCCTAAAACCGTGGAAATACGAGGCAAATGCGAAGATCACGGTAAGTGACCCGTGTGTGAATGGAGTGTCACAATGGTCTGGCGTGATCTAACTCAAAGAGGCTGAGTATAATTGGGCAGGTTAACTATTGCCAAGTGTACACTCATGTGTTAGAGTATATCTGTTGCCGGGTGATCTGTCATACCTCAGTGAGTTATGCCGTTTGCGCTATATTTAATTAATATAAATTAAATTTAAGTTTAAAAAGCGCAGCGAGAAAATATATATATATATGCCAGCCATAATATGTTTCTTACCGCTTGGTGCCAGGTGTGGGGAAAAAATGTTAAAAAGTCAACTGGTACTATTCATACGTGGGTGCTAATGGTGTGTAATGTGAAAGGGAGGGGAGTGTTGGGTTAAAAGAGTGAGACTATGTGTGAATACTAATTGGCAAAATTGGGCGGAGCAGTATGGTCCAATGTGTTAACTGGATATTCACACACAGGGTATATGTGTAATCAAGAAACTAAAATTATTTCAATTATTAACAAAGTCCACTTAACACAATCACGCGTGGCTTTTCATAGTAGTAAATTACAAATGACATGCTCAAATTAAAGTATATTAAGTCATATGCATACAAAACATAAGTTAATCAGTGTACTGAAAAAGAAGTTAGGTTATACAAAATTCATGGCACAAATGCACAAATAGTACAGGGTATCAGAGATGGGAGCCAAGGTTACAGACAGATGTGGTTCTGATTTATCTGAGATGTTTTAAATGGGTTCGTGAATTTAGTTTGTTAGAATGGACACCATAGGCCTAAATGCTATTAGATGATATGGGATGTTTTAGTTTAAACATCATATGTGACTCCGTTTTATAGGAAGTTGTGCATATCCTCACTGATGTTTAGTCCTGCAGGGCACTTAGTATTAAATTCAATGATGTATTTGCTCTCTAGTTGTCGCAGGAGCTTCTCTCGGTTGCCACCCCTCATAAGTGCTGGTATGCAATCAATCACTGAGTAATGTAGATCGAGATTCAACACGAGGGAACGCGGGTTCGTCGGAATTAAGAGCCACGAACGAGGTACCCTTTCGTGAAGACCTACGGGAAAACTCAGATACCCGTTAATAGAAACGCGACTGATTGAGAATCAGAGTGAACTTCCCTAAGATTTTATGAAAAATGTCATTCAACTTCATCTACTAGTTGAAAGGATCTGAAAATTTTAACACTGAGTGCGGTTGCACTGATGTTGTGAAAAACGTTACACAACCTTAACCATCTGTGGAAGGGACCCGTGATAAAATTGTTTACTGAGTGCAGTTGCACCGGTTTGTGATAAAGTTGATTATTTTTAATATAAGAGGAGAGGGGAAAAAAAATATATATATGTCCTGAAGAAGGTGGTCCTATTACGAATGTACCACTGAAATGCGTCGACGCCCACAATAGAAGTCGTGTTAAATTTGGCAAGAGTCAGCATTACATTGCAGACAGGGAATTTGGATCCATGCTCTATGCTGTCTATATGTATGGTCGAATTAACACGTAGAAGACATAGTGTAGTGTCTTTATATTTTCTCCTTTTTAGCGATATTTTTATCATTGCGTTTTTAATGCTTTTGAATATTTGTGTTTTTTTAATTTTGTGTGTCATATGAATTTGTACAAAAAAATCCTTTTTGCTAAATAAAATATATTAATTATTTGACTAATAAGAGGACTCGATTTATAAGTGCCTTAATTGTTGAGAAGTATGAGATGTGTGGAGTATTAGTATGGTTGGAGTATAAATTGTTGAATTTAGGTCCCATCCAAAGGGAACATTTCTTTTAACTTGATGGTTAAGGTTGTTACTATGCTTTTCCTTGAAATGTCTCGCTACAGGGTACGCTGAGTCATTATTGACTATGGCCCTGAGATGTTGTAGGATGCGTTGGTGTACTGGTAGCTTAGTGCTGCCAATGTACCAAAGGTTGCATGAACAGACAAGCAGATAGATAGCAAACTCAGTCTTACATGTGAGGCGATGTTTAATGATGAGGGGATTCTGTCTGAAAGCTGAATCAACTTGGGTAATGTTTTTACCAAATTTCCAAGCCCGGCAGCTATTGCATTTAACAAATCCTTTGGTATCTGTCAGCCAGTTACCTTTCGATATGACCTCTGGGCTATTTCTCACCAGGGCATCGTGCATTGAGAATGCACGCTTGTAAGTAATATCAGGCTGGTTTGTCACTATTGGGCCTAGGATGGGATCTGATCTAATGATGCCCCAGTGTTTATTAATGACTGATCTGATGTTACGGGCTTCTGTGTTGAATGTTGTAATGAGCCTGGTAGTGATGCTTTGTTTCTGCTCTAGAATGGGGATGTTAGTGTCAACTTCGCGACCTACTGTAAGGAGGTCTTCCCTAGGAATTAAGTTGGCTCTATTCATGGCTTTTCTGATGTTGGCTCTGAAGTAACCTCTAGCTCTAAAGCGTTGGAATGCATCTTCCTGACAATGTGTTAGATCAGTGGGTGAGCTACAGATCCTACGCAGGCGTAGCATTTCTCCGTAGGGGATGCTCGCAATCAGGTGTTTAGAGTGAAAACTGGCGGCATGAAGTGTTGAGTTTCCTGCCGTTGGCTTCCTATGTAGTTTAGAGTTCAGTTTGCCACCTCCCACAAATAACTCTACATCAAGGAATTCAATAGATGTTTTACTGATGTTGGCATTGAATTCAAGGTTGAGGGTGTTTGAATTGATTGTTTCAATAAACGCTTTTGCACTGATGGTGTCCCCCTTCCAGATGACGAAGACATCATCTATAAACCTTAACCAAGTGATTACATTGTTATTCCAGGTTTCGTGCAGGTGTCCCCTCAGAGTCTGCTCCTCCCACGCTCCTACATGTAGATAAGCGTAGCTCGGCGAAAAGCATGCTCCCATGGCCACTCCCCTTAATTGATGGTACACTTTTTTGTTGAATAGGAAGTAGTTGTGGAACAAACACCATTCAATGAGGAAGAGCAAGAAGTCATTGTGTTTATAGCAGTTTATCGGTTTTTTATCCAGAAAGTGCTTGCATGCTGCGATACCATCACTGTGGCTGATGCTTGTATAAAGCGAGGTGATGTCGAGCGACATGAGCAGATAGTCATTGCACCATGGGATATCTTTGATTTTCAATAAAAAGTCACTTGTGTCTCTGAGGTACGTTGGTAGGCTTGAGACCATATCTTGTAGGAAGTAGTGAATATATCTGGAGATGTTTTCGCACCATATTCTTTTTGGCCGAGATGATGGGACGCCCAGGTATGGGATCTGAGTTCTTGTGTACTTTGGGTAAGAAGTACAGGATCGGGAGCACCGGGGAATCTGTGTTTAGGAAAGAAAATTCATCTTTACTGATGATCCCTTGCGCTCTGTAGGAGTTGAGGTGCTTTCTTAGATCTTTATTGCTTGTGGCTATTTCTTTATGGCTTGAAGTTTTGTAACACTGTTGGTTTGTAAGATGCCTGTCAGCTTCTGCGAGGTACAAATGTCGTGGCCACAGGACAATATTACCTCCCTTGTCCGCTTTATTGATGATCACTTCATTCTCTTTTTGCAGTTTTCTCATAAGGTTGTGATAAACTTGATTAATCTCTGGGCGGGTGTTTCTGTGTCGCTTGCGTTTCTTCCTGAGATGCAGGGATTTGAATTCATCAGTGATGACGTCGCTGAAAATGTCAATCGCATCTCTTGGCATCATTGGTGTAAAGGTAGAGTGAGGTTTGAAAGGACTTGGTACTCTCACGGTATCTGTAATGATTACATCGCTGGAGCTTTGTTGTGTGGCAGTTGTTCCTTCAGCGGACTCTAGCTCAATTAGAGTACGTATGATTGGAATATCAGAGATTGTGAGGATTGTATCAGAGGGTAACGGGTTACTGGGTGTATTCTGGACGTTGCCGCTACTTTTTTGTTTGAAGAATTTTATGAGCTTGAGTTTTCTTATGAATTTATATACATCAATGCGGGTGCTGCAATAATCAAAGCTACTTTCCGGACAAAAAGTGAGACCAAGTGAGAGAAGTTGTTTTTCCGCCTCCGTGAGATTGATGTTGCTCAGGTTGATAATAGTCTTGGTGTCTGTGCCGCTTAACGCCTCCAGTTTCCTCTCCTCTTGTTTCCTTGCTTGGGTTTTCTGATTTTTCTCCTTTCACGCCTCCTGCGGTTGCGTCTGCGCTTTGATTCTTTGGTGCCCTTGGTCTGAGTGTTTGCCTTTGGTCCAGGACTAAAAAATCAAGTTCTTGAGCCAAGCTGGCACCCGCTCCATCAGTTGTGGTGCCCCTGAATCCTCCGTCCTCTGATTCTGAGCCACTTCCCAATGCTGAGCTCAGATCTGACATCGATGCGGAGTCTGTGCCTTCAACGATAGAAAGAGTTGTTGTTAGCGCATTTTGCTGAGGCAATTTGTTGAGTCTTTGTTTCCTGATGTTGTCGTAGCGTTTGGCAAAGGTGAATATTTGCCCGCATTCATAGTCCGCTTTATCGTGGGCAAATTTAAATACCTTTCGCGTTTTAATGGTTTCCTCGTGTTTTTTGAGGCAGGAAGCAATCGCCTCTCTGCCTTTTGTTATTGCTTCCTGTTGTTCACAGCTGCTGAGCTCAGCGTTGATGCGCTCAATCTCTATGAGTTTTTTGAGCGATCAATTTCGGCGTATTTGATCAGGATGTTGACCAACCTCATAGATGCCTTCAAGTTGCTCTCCGCCCATTCTTTGAGCATGTCAGGATTAGGGTTGTCAAAGCTTGGCGCCAACATTATTCTAAGTCCACGGGGCACTCGGCCCGCATCTCTGTATTTTTGCAGTGATTTTGACTCCCACCCTTTGGTGATTTCAGTTCGTAACAACTTTTCCAGTACTTTGAGTTTGCTTTTGTAGTTTTCATTGGCTGTGTCATATTGCGCATTAGCCGTTCGTGGCTGATTGTGGACAGTGGGCAAATTGTCAAATAATGCTTCTAACGCTGCTTCCCTTTCACGCAGCACTTCGTTGGACATGATGATTAACTGTAAATGTATATGCCTGGTCGCCGATAAGCAAAAACTGATTTGCAAATGCGGTGTGCTTGTGCAGGCGCCAACAGTGCTCCTCTTAAACCTGATCAGTTGCTACATGCAGCTCTTACTCACCGCTCGGTGCTTGATGTGCAGCTAGGTCCTCCGACTCAACTTCAACCTCAGGCACATATATATATGTTCCAAATTTTGCCCAGCAGTTAAGGCTGCACTCCCCAGCAGGTAAGAAAACATCCTTTATTGAGAAAAACAGGCAGCTTCACATCCCGTTATGCAGACCTCCTGGCCGACGCGTTTCAGATAAATCCTTCTCCTTCATCCAGGGACATAGCGAGCAATCGGAAATAGTGTGCATTACCACAGCCCCCTGCGTGTTTCTTAAATATGCCATAGCGATTGCTCGCTATGGCCCTGGATGAAGGAGAAGGATTTCTCTGAAACGCGTCGGCCAGGAGGACTGCATAACGGGATGTGAAGCTGCCTGTTTTTCTCAATAAAGGATGTTTCCTTACCTGCTGGGGAGTGCGACCTTAACTGCTGGGCAAAATTTGGAACATATATATATATATATATATCTCTCCAAGAAACTCCCGGTTCATCCAACTGTAAATAAACGGTCGGGCACAGACTCCAGATTAAGTGAAAAGTTTTATTCAGATGACATGGTCCATATGACGCGTTTCGGCCGCTGACCTGCGGCCTTGCTCACAAAACGCGCTACGTGCAACTGACGTTCTTTTATAAGGTACAGTTTTTTTTTACATTTTTGACATTGTTGTCGTTTTTTACACAGGTGAGTGAATTTTGACATTCCCTAGGCAAAGAACCACATGGTGATGACAAGTTAGTCATAGATAGCATAGAAAGACTCACACGATGACCAGGTAAATTAACATAGAAGCAATATTCACCTGACTGTAATTGAAAACATACTGCTCGTTTTTGTTACACAACAAAAGCCATATGTGCTGAGTCACTACATACTCAATAACTGCATAGTGCAATATGTGGGGAGATCTCATTAAGTGAAGCTGGTAACATCACATTAAAGATCATGGCATAGAAGAGGTAAATGCTCACAATATAATAGAGCTACCTGAGCAATGGCTTAGAACAAAAAGATGTGCTTGACAAATGGGATCTCACAGCAGCAAGAATACAGTTGAAAAGATATAGTCAAAAAGATATTGTAACCAGATGTTTATGTAAAACACACAGCATACACACCAGTCAGTCAATCAATCAGATAAAGTTGTTCTCACTTCATGTAATGAATAGCAGCTGTGCTGGCACCAAGTTCTGGATCCTGGTGAGTCAACATATAAAGCCATCCAACCTGATGGGAGTGCCCAGGGTTAGTTGAAGTGCTGAGTGTACATGGTGCTGAATTAAAAGAGCAAGTGCTACTAGAAAAACTACTAAAGCACTTGAATAAAAGAGAAAGTGAATAAGTGAAGTATAGTGTAAAAAGGCTGAATATGAATATACAGCGCGAAGTGCAGGTGCGACACATGCAATAATCGTAGTCCAAAAGGACAGAATGTGAACAAGCCAGAACCTACATTTCCCACAAGTATGTGGAAAATGTGAAGAAAAGATAGACAGACAATCGATGATATGATAAAATAAACAGGCTACCATGGTGTTGCTGTCAGTGGTCAAAGACACAGTGAAACTGCAATCACACAGACTCTAGAACTCAAAGAGTGTAGAATGCCAATGCTCTAATGCGTGAGCATGGGTGTGTGATTCAACATAGTCACATGATAATATATATTCAGTTAAACACGGTGCCCAAATCAGGCAATCATTTATAAAGTAACCCTGAAAACATAGAAAATAGAATAGAATAACACGGCATACTCGTTCAGCTGTGGGAAGCACAAATATATACAAGTGCAGATTCAGTTCATTATAGGTGATTATAAAGATCCTCACTCATGTTAAGGCCCCACATACTTCAAGCCACATGTACATTGTAGTAGGTAAACCGCGAACTCAGTTCTGCATGTGTACTTCCTATTAATGACAATAGGCTCAAAACGACAAGTAGCGGCAACTTGGGTGGTGTTAATCCCAAACCGACATGCTCTACATGTGCTGCATTTGAAAAAACCTTTTATGTTAGTAAGCCAGTTGGTTGAGACTATCACCTCCAGACTGCTTTTCACTAACGCATCTCTCATAGAGTACGCTCGACGGTAGGTGATGGTGGGTTGTTTGGGATCTATGGGGCCTAGGATGGGATCAGTCAGAATAATACGCCATTGCCTGTTCATTATGGATCTGATTGCTCTCTTTTCCTTGCTATACTTGATGACCAAACGAGTGTCAACTACACCACTCTCACTGGTGTCAGGGGTCGCAGTAGCATTCCCCTGTTCATAGTCAGTGTGACCGTTCAGTAACTGTTCTCTAGGTATAGCATTGGCTCTTTTGGTGGCATTAGAGATAGTCAGATCAGCGTATCTACCTGCTTTAAATCTCATGTATGCCTCAGTTTGGCATTTGATGAGGTCACTCTCGAGGCCGCAAATTCTACAGAGCCGTAACATTTCACCATAAGGGATGCTAGCTATGAGGTGCCTAGGGTGAAAACTAGATGCGTGTAACGTGGAGTTACCTGCAGTAGTTTTGCGGTGTAACCTAGAGTGGAGTGAGTTGTTGTCAATATACACAGTGACGTCAAGAAATTCAATGGCCGTGGTACTAATGGTGGTGTTGAATTCTAGATTGAGGTCATTGTTGTTGATAGCAGACACAAATGACAAAGCGCTTTCTCTAGTGCCTTTCCAAACAATGAAAATATCGTCTATATAACGAAGCCAGGTGATAATATTGGCATCCCAAGCTGCATGATGGCACAGCCTAAGAACCTGCTCCTCCCACCACCCCGCATTTAAACACGCGCAGCTGGGGGAGAAGCAGGCTCCAATAGCCACACCCCTCAATTGCTGATAGATATCCTTATCAAACATAAAGAAATTGTTGTTGAGACACCATTTAATCAAAAACAAAATCAGGTCATTGTGTTTGTAGCAGTGAATAGGTCGGTCTTTCAAAAAATGTTCACAGGCCCTCACCCCATCACAGTGTTTTATGCTCGTATATAGGGAAGTAATGTCCATGGACATCAGAATGTAATCATTGGACCACGGTATAGCCTTCATTTTTTGCAAAATGTCACCAGTGTCTCTTAGATACGACGGTAGCTGGGTCACAAAGTCGTGCAGAAAGAAATCCACGTATTTGGAAATGTTTTCACACAGGATGTTACGAGCTGAAATGATCGGGCGCCTAGAGGTAGGTGATGTTCCCTTATGTACTTTGGGTAGGAAGTACAGTACTGGCATGACAGGTGTTTCCTTATTAAGGAATAGAAATTCATCTTTGGTCAATAATCCCTCAAGTTTGAATTTATTTAATCTCGAGTTCCGCTCTTTTCTGACTTTTGCAATTTCCTGTAAGTTAAATTTTTGTAGCATGTGCGGTCATTAAGGTGTCTATAGGCTTCTTCGAGGTATTGTGTCCTGGGCCATAAAACAATGTTTCCACCCTTGTCTGATTTATTGATCACCACTTGGTTGGTGCTTTGTAGTTTTTTGATAAGGCTGTTGCGTTGTTGAAATTTACATTGTCGCTTAGCGGTTTTATGGTGAAGGTCCTTTAGTTCTTCAATGACCACATCATTAAACGTGTCAATAGAGTCTCTAGGCATCATGGGTGTAAAAGTGGACTGAGGTTTGAATGGGCTTTTGATAGTCTCAGAAACATTAATGCCTTCTTAACGCAGGATTTGTTGTGTAGAGAGAGTTTGTGAAGTAGACTGAAGCTCATGCATGGTGAGAATGGTAGGGATGTCAGATACCGCAAGGTTGGTGTCTCCTGGTGCTGGCACGGACACAGGCGCACCGATTGTGTTGTTACTGTGTTTGAGTTTGAAATATTTGATCAATTTTAATTTCCTAATGAATTTGAAAATATCCACATCAGTACGACTGTAGTTGAAACTACTCTCCGGGCAAAATGTTAAACCAAGTGAAAGGAGTTGCGTCTCAGCCTTATTAAGGGTAATGTCCGTGAGATTTACGACAGTGTTGCCGTTTAGGTTTGTTTCCACCGCCAGTTATTCACTCTTTTGTTGTTTCTGTTTGAATTTCCTGCATTTTCTCCTTTGTCGTCTTTTTTTGTTGCGTCTGTTCCTTGTTTCTTTGGCGGTTGTGGACGCAAGGTCTGTCTCCGGTCTAACCGTAAAAAATCCAGTTCCTCGGCAAGGGTGAAATTACACATGGTTGCCTCATTATGGCCTGATTGACCTCTGCCATCATCCGAGCTGGTCTCGCTGTCAACGGCTTAACTGATGTCAGATGTTGAGGCTGTGTTAACATCTTGAGTATTGGCTCTGTCCTCCTGGTTAGATATATTTGGTTTAGTGAATCTGTGCCTTTTTACAGAATCATATTTTCTGGAAAAAGTGAAGATTTGTCCAGTTTCGTAGTCAACCTTGTCGCGTGCAAACTTAAAGGCTTTTCTAGTTTTGATTGTCTCTTCCTGCTTTTTAAGTCTCACTGCGATATCCTCTCATCCCTTTGTAATCAGGTCCTTTTGCTCCAGTTTGTCAAGTTCAGAATTGACGCGTTCAATTTCTTTCATCGTGGTGATGCTATCGATTTCAGCGTACTTAATAAGTATAACAATAAGTCGCATTGAAGCATCCAAATTGCTCTCTGCCCATTCTTTTAGCATCAGCGTGTTGGGATTTTCAAAGCTGGGAGCCAGCATAATTCTCAGTCCACGTGGGACCCGACCTGCTTCACGGTATTTTTGTAAAGATTTGCCCTCCCACCATTTAGTAAGTTCCGTTTTCATTAGTTAATGTATATATTTACTCCTTGTTGGAGTGACAGGTGGTGCCCTCCCCCATCCCCCGAGGCCCAGCTCTGCTCTGCAAAGGGAGGGGGCCACATGGCCCCCCTCCTGGAGCCTTTAATGGCCCTGGGGACCCCATCCCCCAGGGCTGAGCTCCTGCTATGTCCCGGGGTTCCCACCTCCGGGACATAGAAGTTTCCCTGCCCGCGCTAGTGTGGGCAGGGAAACCTCTGTTTGCTCTCACTTGGCGTCAGCCATTTAAAGCTCTCACCAAGAGAGAGCAAACAGTAAATCCCCTCCCAGCAGGCAGGAGCATGAAAAATGTTCCCGCAGGCTGGGTGCGGACTTTCATCTCTTTCCCTGCCCGCAGTGAAGCAGGAGGGGAAACAGATGAAAGAAATTGCTCCTGCACGCAGGGAGCAGCATTTTTTTGCTGCTCCCTGCATGCAGGAGCAATGATCGCCCCTACTGGAAGTGGGGAGCCGGCTGGGACTGCAGCTGCATTGGAGCTCCCTCTGCGGCTCCCAACAAAAAGACACTGGGTGCCCTGGGTGGGGCCAGGGTACCCACCATTGACTGGCCGGCACCCGGGGGTGGGGTCTCAGGGGCCTAAATCGACCCAGTGAGCTGGGCCATGCCGCCACCCTACCCTTGTAGTAATTGGCCAGGCCACTGGGGGATTGAGTCCCCAGGGCTAATATTGCCCCACGGAGGGGGCTATGTGCCCCCCTCTCCTTTCAGTAATTGGTCAGGTCCTGGGGGATGGGGCCCTAAGGGCTAAATATTGGCTCAGGAAGGGGGGCTGTGTGCCCCCCTCCCCATCACGCAATGACTGGGCCCCGAGAGATGGGTTCCCCTGAGCCAGAATTTGGACCGGGTAGGTGGGATGTACAATTAGATCAAGCCCCGGGAGATAGGGTCCCCGGGTCCCGAAAAGGGCCCGGAGGAGGAGAACTTGTGCTCCCCTCCCTCTTCTAAATATGGTCAGGCCCCAGGAGATGGGGTCCCCTTGGCTGAAATATGTACCCCCTCGGCCTAAACAAATGTGGTGGGCCCCAGGGGATGGTGTCCAAGGGACCAAAATAGCCCTAGGGAGGGGGGCTGCGTGACCCCCTCCCAGGTTAGCTGCCTTTGGGGGGTTGGCTGTAGGGCCTGGCCTGAGGCCAGGCCCTGCAGCCAATCCTCCACCGTTCATGGCCAAAGGCCGTGTGGCAGCCGATGGCCTTACGCAGCTGTTGGACGTGTGCGGCGTGGGTTTGGCTGCATGCGAGGGGTTGGCCATAGGGCCTGGCATGCCAAGCCCCTGCCACTAATGGCCTTTGGCCATGAGCAGCGTGGGGTTGGCTGCATGTGGGAGTTGGCTGCATGTGGGGGTTGGCCGCAGGCCAGGCCCTGCTACCAACAGCATCCCATATATGGCCAAAGGCCGTGTACGGTGTAGGGTTGGATGTATGTGGGCGGTTGGCTGCAGGCCAGGTCCTGTGGCCAACCCCCTGCTGCATGGAAAAACCCATAGAAATTCACTGAAAAAAACAAAGGTTACAGGGACGTTATAGTTAGGAAATAGATTTTTTTTAAACTTAGAAATTCACAAAGAAACCCAAAGGTTATAGGGACGTTATAGTTAGGTTAAGAATTTACACACACAAAACCATAGAAATTCAGCAGTTAGAGTTAGAGTTATCTCAAGAAACTATAACTCGTGCTCTAAGGTAACTATAACTCGCACCCGCGCCATGCTCTGCGAATTACCTCACAAGTTACATCACTCATTACATCTTCTATGACATCAATAATAATATGACTAACATTTGCAGTGAAATTATTGATGAGTAGACTATGCATGGCAGGGGTGCGAGTTATAGTTAACTTAGGGTACGAGTTATAGTTTCTCTTTACTCTTTGGGTGAGGCCCAGGCTTCCAAGGGCTTCGATTAGTGCTCTCGAATCAGCGTGGTCTTCCAGGTGGAAGTTCAAGTCTCCAAGTAGGATGTAATTGCTCGCATCCAGACCAAGTTGTGAGACGAAGTCCGTGGTGGTGTCGGTGAAGTTGGTGCATGGTCCCGGTGGTCTGGAGATGAGAGTGCCACTTAGGGTGAAGTTGGCTTGATGTGGAGCTTTAATACCAGATGTTCCATGTAGGAGGATGACGCGTACATGGAGATGTTGCAGCTGATGGTGTTCTTGTGGATGATGGTGATTCCACCTCCGGGCTTGTGGAGACTGTCTTGCATGGCAATCTTACACCCACGGGGAATGGCTGTAGTGATGTCAGATCCTGATGCAGGGTTGAGCCAGGTTTCCATGAGAAAAAGTAGGTCAGGGCATTTTTGTGCAGCAGGTTCCAGATCTCTGTAGTGTGTTTTCATATGTGAGCCAGTGTTAAGGAGCATGCATGCAAGTGTGGAGTGTTGTGTGGGTGGTTGCAGGACTGTGTAAGCCTAAGAGAATGGGGTGTTGGGTGCTGTCAGCGCAGTGAGTGATGGGTGTAGGTAAGTGCATGAAAAATTACGGGAAGCATAGGAGAATGCTCCCTCGGTGTTGTGTGAGGCGGCACGTGGAGCAGTGGGCAGGGTTGAGGATGCAGAGGGTCACAGCTTGGTAGTGGAGGGAAGGAGGAGGACGAGGGTTCCTGGTGCTGGGGAAGATCCGGGCATGGACAAGCGCACACGGGCTTGTCTTTGGCACATCAGCAGCGCACCTGCTGCTTGCGTCCACTGCGCATAGCAAAACCAAAGGGGATGATGGACGGAGTGTTGAACATTGCAAGCACTCACCCCCAGTCAACTGATCTGGGTTTAATCCATCATCATTCTTTAGCTCACTCCGCCACCCCAGTTCAGACATGGCCATATGCAAATCAGTCTGACCCTGTGCCTCATGGGAACAGTCCAGCCCGAACTGCCAAGCCATGTCTTCCCTGGACCGGAAACAAGCATCCTGGGACCGGTTTCTGGCTTACAGCCGTCATCAGCCAGGCTATCTTGAATCCAGTGGCAAAGTGAGCAAGGGACCCATGTCTGGGCATACCCTGCCAACTTAGGGCGAACATAGCAAAACCAAAGGGGATGATGGACCGAGTGTTGAACATTGCAAGCACTCACCCCCAGTCAACTGATCTGGGTTTAATCCATCATCATTCTTTAGCTCACTCCGCCACCCCAGTTCAGACATGGCCATATGCAAATGAGTCTGACCCTGTGCCTCATGGGAACAGTCCAGCCCGAACTGCCAAGCCATGTCTTCCCTGGACCGGAAACAAGCATCCTGGGACCGGTTTCTGGCTTACAGCCGTCATCAGCCAGGCTATCTTGAATCCAGTGGCAAAGTGAGCAAGGGACCTACGTCTGGGCATACCCTGCCAACTTAGGGTGAACATAGCAAAACCAAAGGGGATGATGGACGGAGTGTTGAACATTGCAAGCACTCACCCCCAGTCAACTGATCTGGGTTTAATCCATCATCATTCTTTAGCTCACTCCGCTACCCTAGTTCAGACATGGCCATATGCAAATCAGTCTGACCCTGTGCCTCATGGGAACAGTCCGGCCCGAACTGCCAAGCCATGTCTTCCCTGGACCGGAAACAAGCATCCTGGGACCGGTTTCTGGCTTACAGCCGTCATCAGCCAGGCTATCTTGAATCCAGTGGCAAAGTGAGCAGGCAGCCATTATGTAGGTTCTGAGTGAGGATAGGAGTGATGTCACTTCCTTGGCAGATGGATGCTGGGAAATCCAGTGATGTCACTTCTGGTGTAGCTGGATGCTGAGAAATACAGCGATTTCACAACCTGTGCAGATGGATGCTGGAAATGAGTCCTCTTGCTTGGCTTCTTCTACTGTTTTGGCGTGAAACTAGGGAGATCACTTCATGTGCAGATGGAAGATGGGAAATCCAGTGATGCCACTCCCTGTGCAGATAGATCCATATGGTAATCATTATCCAAATCCCTGCCGAACAGGAAATGCAGGGTGTGTATTTATTTTTGTAGGGGCAGATCAAGTGGTGGAAATGGAGTCTCAATGGCGGCCAAGTGCAACTTCAATCGAGGTTGAACCAGCGCCGACTTGACGTCAAAGGGGGCATTTGGGGCCTTGTCTTCCGATGATGACAGAGTTAGCATCTGCGTCATTGTGCCGAGAACCGGCTTGAACCATGGTGCCGGAGGTGGAATTAAGAGTGGAGCCGACCACATGATGGGCTCAGAGGGTCCATTGGTGCCTAGGGCAAACCTGCCAGGGTAACCCACACAGAGAACCTCTCGCCTATCTGGGGCCCAGAGGAGCACCACAGGGAGTTGGCAAGGATCCGAAGAGTTGGAGCATGGCCTCACAGAACTCTTTGATCTGCTTATGAGTTGCGGACAGCCCCGAAAACTCTGGTTGTGCCGGAACAGTTTGCGGGATCTCCTCCAAAGTTAAACGACTTCAGGAGTGAGATCGAAATGTATAGCGCCTCCCTCGCAGCTTCTCAGGGGAGTGAGTGGCAGGAAGGGGCTGCTTAGATTTTTTGTGTTTTTTCTTTGACCTATCTGAATCAATTAATCAATCAGGGATTTGTGAAGCGCACTACTCACCCCTGAGGGTCTCAAGGCGCTGGGGGAGGGAGAGGTTCGAGCAGCTCCGTCTCATCTAAAGAGCCAGGTCTTGAAGCTCTTCTTGAATGCTTGCAGTGTGGGGGTTCGTCTGATGCTGAGGGGGAGTTCGTACCAGGTCTTGGCCGCGATGTAGGAGAAGGCTCTTCCTCCCGTTTTGGCTCTGCGGATGTGTGGGATTTCGGCCAGGGCAAGGTCGGCGGAGCGGAGGTTTCTCTTGGGTGCGTAGAAGTAGATTCTTTCATTGAGGTATTGGGGTCCGGTGTTGTGGAGGGATTTGTAGGCATGAGTGAGCAGCTTGAAGGTCACTCTCTTTTCGACAGGGAGCCAGTGGAGGTCTCATAGGTGCTGGGTGATGTGGTCTTGTCGTGGGATGCTGAGGACGAGTCTGGCTTGTCTGGAGTTTGAGGAGTAGAGATTTGTTGATCCCGGCATAGGGGGCGTTCCCATAGTACAGACTGCTGGTTATGAGTGCATGGGGTACGGACTTTCTGGATTCGGGGGGATCCATGTGAAGGTCTTGCGGAGAATGCAGAGGGTATTGAAGCACGTGGAAGAAACGGTGTTAACCTGTCAGTTCATGGTGAGGGAGGAGTCGAAGTCTGAAGGTTCGCATTGATAGGAAGACCGACCACTGGAATGACTCCGGCGACTTCTGGATCGCGAACAGGACTGGGTGGAGGCAGACTGTAAGCCACTAATTCTAAGTACAGCTTATCCATGTGCAAAACAAGGGAATTGGAGGCAAAAGTAAACATAAAGAGAAAAGCCCAGGGATTCTTAGTTGTCAGGTCTAGGGCGGTGCGCGGTCTAGGGCCCGCCCAGTGCATCTCTGTGGTGCGCACCTGTGTCCCATTGCCTTTGTGTGCTAAGCCTCTGTGTGTTAGAGCACACGAGGCGGCCCTTTCTGCCCATTGGTGGTATCTGTGTTACTATCAGCACCGAAACATATGTGTGTGTACCAATGCTTGTTTTCCTGTTTATCTTCTATATCACCGCCTGTGGTTGTGCATGCATGCGTATCTCCTTGCTATTTGGGGAGGTCTCATGGTGAGTTTCTTTATTTGTAGGTATTTGTAGTTACTCTGGACTACATGTCCCATAATGCCTGGTGGCGGTCATCTTGGGTGTGGCAGGCCTCATAAAGCCAGCCACACCCTGAGCTCAACACTCACTATTCCTTTTGAGTGCTTTTGGTTCGGAGCTCTCTTCTCTGTCTTGCCTTCGGCTGTTGCAGGGCGTCTTCTGTGGTTGGAGGCGTGGTCTCTCGGTCCCGCTGGTTCATTTCCTCGTGGTTCGGGCAGCTGGCTTCTGCAACAGTGTGTAACGCGATTTCTTTCACATTTCGAGCAGCCGGCTCCCGCTGCAGTGTGTGTCGCGACCTCTTCCGCGTTTTGAGCTCTGCGCATACACGCAGTCAGAGTAGGCCGTAGTCTGTCCGGTAAGGAGTGAAAGGAGAAAATCATTGAGGGGCGCGATATTCTAACATTCTGAGCATTCATGATTGGTGCATTTACGTGTTTTTAGCCCCGTGTGTGTATAAAGCAGATACGAGTGATTATTTCTTTGTTGTGGACTTTTGTTGATGGCATTCATCATGTTTTGGCAATAATGAATGCAGAATATAAAGCAAAAAACAGGTGATACTACAATTCCTTTATAAATAACACTGCACATGTGGTCTAGATTCAAGGCTTAAGTTATTACACAAAACATCTTTGCACAGTAAACTTTATTATTTGGCCACAGAAACTCTTCATCACCAGAAGCTCATTGGTAATATTATCAGCATATGGTGCTTATCGTTAAAAGTGAATCTCATTTGTTTATTTGTTAGTAACCTTTTCCTTTACAGGTCTCCTTCCACGATGTTCCCTTTCCACTTCCCTTCCCCCCACTTGATTACTCCAATACTCTGTGGTTTCATACTAATTCACAGTTGGAGGTGTGGAGAGGTGGGCCTATTGTACAATCACGTGCAGACTCCGAGGAAGAACGGACGCTCTAACAGAATAGTGAGCCCACGATTTTTATTCCTCTCGGTCTGCACGAGAGGTTACAATGGCCACCTTAGACGATCTCATGAAGGTCATCCAACAAATGTAGAGGGATTTGGCAGAGGCTAAGCATGCTTGTGGGTCTCTCTCAGATAAAGTGGATAGGTTACAACAACAAGGGGCAGGGGCGGCTCTCCCTCACACTACAGTGCCACCTTCTCGGTCCGATCCACAGCCTTCCACTAACATTGCGGTGACCATTCCCACACAGATCCCATTGGCAGCTCCCGAATGCTTTTCTGGAGATCCTACCAAAGTACAAATTGTTCTTACACAAATAGAGTTACATTTCCCTTGCCCCCTAGTGCATTTCCTGATCCACAGTCTAGTATAGCCTTCTTAATTTCCTCTCTCTCGGGTGATGCCACCCCTTGGGCAGTTCCCCTTGTTCGACATGATGGTCCACTGTTAAACAACAGGCGGAGGTTTGTAGAGGAATTTGAGAAGGTATTCGATCGCCGTGCTGTCCCACTATCAGCCGATGAGGAATTACTAGAACTCAAAAAGGGAAATAAATATTTGATTACATATTCATTTCATTTTAATCGTATGATTGCTGAGACATCGTGGCCAGAAGAAAAAAGATCAGCTTTGTTTTATCAAGGTCTCAAAAATTAACTTAAGGATGTTTTGGCCCAAATAGACTCTCAATCTACTTCTTGCCCTGAGTTGATCAATCTCACTTTACGTTTGCATCACCGATTAGCAGAGAGAAAAGGAGATCCGAAAAAGTTGAAAAAACAGGGTGGCATGTAGAACAACCAAGAGTGCAGCAACTAACAACAGAGACAACGTCGGAACCAATGGAGATTGGAACTATACGACAACCATTATCAAAAGATGAGAAAAAAGCTCAGCGACAAAATGGACAATGCCTGTATTGTGGTCATAAAGGCCACTTTGTAAAAGAATGTCCAATAAAACCTAAAGGTAAAACTCTGGCTCCAAAGAAACGTGTGGCAGCAGTGGATGCCATGACGGAAAACTAACTTGTCCAAGATGTTTGGAAGGGGATCTCTTGGGTATGCTTGCTTTCCCTTCTGTTAACTCATGTGTTTCAAATTATAGGACTCATTTCCGGTTGCCCGTGAAAATAGTTTTAGATGTAGTAGAACGTCATCTACAAGGGTTACTGGATTCAGGTGCTACTGGGAATTTCTTTGATTTTGAGTCAGCTCAACGTTTACAAATCCCATATGTTGAGAAAGAAATACCTGAAATAGTACAAGCAGTGGACAGAAAAATGTTATCAGGTGATCCAGTGACTATGCAAACCATTTTTATCCACATGACTTGCAGAGATGCCACAGAACAAATACATTCAGAAACACTACAGTTTGACATTATACAAGCTCCGCAATATGGGTTTATACTTGGAATTCCATGGCTTTGCTTACATAATCCGTTTATTGATTGGTAAAAACAAGAACTTCGCTTTCAATCAGACATTGTCTAAAACATTGTCTTCCACAAGCAAGAGCTACAACCAAGGATGGAGTACATGGATACATTGCCACGGGTGCCAAAAAAGATATAGCGTTGCCTCCAATATACTCTGACTTCACTGATGTCTTTAGTGAAACAAAAGAAGCCATGTTAACACCACAAAGGGCCTATGATTGCCAGATAGACTTGGTACTCAGATCTTGTGTTCCTAACTGTCATATTTATGCTGTGTCAGAAACAGAGAATCAACACCTAAGACAATACCTTGACCAGTATTTGGAGAATGGCTTCATATGTCCTTCACGCTCTCCAGCAGCATCTCTACTTTTTTTTATCCCGAAAGCAAATGGGGAACTAAGAACGTGCATTGATAATAGGGCATTAAAAAAGAGCACAATAAAGTACAAATATCCTCTACCCCTTATTCCAGTGTTCCTGGACGAAGTAAAAACAGCAGTGATTTACACCAAATAATGGACGGAGATGTATTGAAGACAGCTTTTAAAACACGGTATGGTCTTTTTGAATATCTTGTAATGCCCTTTGGTCTTTGCAATGCCCCTGCAGCGTTCCAGTTCTTTTTAAACTGCGTGTTACGAGAATATCTGGACATTTTTGTCATTGTGTACATCGATGACATTTTGATATATTCAGAAAGTGTAAACATCCATGAAATTCATGTAAAAAAGGTGCTGATGACTACCTTACAGGAACATCAATTGTATTGAAAGTTAAGTAAATGTGACTTTCATGTTACGCAAGTCGAATTTCTGGGAGTTATCCTGACCCCCTCTGGAATGAGAATGACAGAAAGAAAAATTCAAGCAGTGGCAGAGTGGCCCATCCCGAAATCCGTACAAGACGTACAATGTTTTCTTGGCTTCGTCAATTTTTATCGGCAGTTCATAGATCATTTCTCTCTAGTGGTATTCCCCCATTACAAGGTTGTTATAGAAAAAAGTTAATGGCCGAGGGAGAACATGGCGGCCGCCAGCTGAACAGCTGCTTGCCTCCGGAGGCACCTATGTCCCGCGCCTAATGCGTAGGCGAGACCGAGACCCGCAATTCGCGATCTTGTTTTTCCGAGGCTGTCCCTAGTGAAATCACTCACCTTTTCTGCGCGGGGGCCGTGGTTTCTTCGCTCCGTGGGTGATGTGCGTTGGAACACTCGTCGACCTGCCGCGTTGGGCTGTTGCCGCCCTGGAGTTGAGGAGGGGCCGCAGAGCAGCGGCTCGCGGGCTCGTCTGGGCCGATACCGGCAGAGGCAGCACTGGACGACTTCCTTCTACCCTGGAGAAGGCTGCCCATACGAAGCAGACTGGCAAGTATCTGCTTCCTGAGGGAAGTAAGCTCTCGCCATTCCCCTTGCAGCCGCAGCAACAACCACTGGAGCAGGTGCAGGGGGGCCAGGAGGGGGGGGGCCCTTCCCAGCACAGCTCTCGCCAGCACAGCGTCTACAATTGAGGGCGGTAAGCTCGTGTTACTTCCCTCGCAGCCGCAGAAACAACAACCGGAGCAGGTACTGGGGGGCCAGGTGGGGGGGGCTCCTTCCTAGTGCAGCTCTTGTTAATACAGCGCTTACAACGAAATGTGTAAGGAGAGGCAAGAAATGTGGGGGGGCGGTGCAGGGGCCGGCAAGGGTGAAATCAGATGGGAAAAATACCAAGCAGCTCCTGGATGGAAATTCTGCCGCAAATAATAATGTAAAGTGTCTGGGGAAAGGAAGCGCTACTCCGGTCACGGTTGCTGATACTAGCTGCTCAACCTTCCAGCGCTGTGAGGTTAAGGGCAGGAGCATAAAAGCAGGTAGAGCTAAAAGTAATCCATTGGATTTGTAAATAAGGATTACCCCTTCTTTGCGGTCATACTTCAAAGTTCAACCACTGGTGCTGGATGTGGTCAAACAGGGGGAGGCCCTCAGAAAGAGCTTTATTGGGCAGTTGGAGTTAAGGCCCTTTTTGGAGAGGATGGAGGCGGCTGGTAGTCCTCTTCCTACTACATTAACTTTACCTGCAACTTTACCTGTAACTCCTGGACCTGCTCCAACCACGGCTTTGGATAAAGGCAGCGACCTTTCGGGAGGGGTAACCCTAGTTTGTCAAAGCATGCTGGCCAGCGGTAGCACAGAGGTGGATAAAGTCTCTGAGGATCGTGAAATCGGGGGTCCTCAGTGGCATCTCTCGAGGCTCTGTTTTCTACCCTTTCAGTAGATATCAGGAAGGGTTTTTCAGTCTCAGGGGGAGATTAGGCTCTTCTATGAGTCGCTGGAGAAGAAAATTGACCTCCTAAATTCCAGGACAGTGGTTTTGGAGAATTCAGTGGGAGAACTGAGGGACGACTTAGGAGCGGCTAAAGCTGATATAACATCGCTGAAGAGGGAAGAGGTGGTGCTTCGGGACAGGCTCGAGATGTCAGAAAATAATTCCCGGAGAAACAATTTGCGCTTTCTGAATGTTCCGGAGGGGAGGGAGGGCGAAGATCTCAAGTCCTTCCTCGTTACACTAATAAAAGAATCGGTACAGATTGAAGAGTCAAAGGAGGACTTGAAGAAAGATATACAGAGGGCCCATAGGGACCCCTTCAGGAAACATCCCAACCGGACAAAACCCAGGAAGATTCTTATAAATTTCCTTACTTTCTCCCTGAAGGAAAAGATCCTCAACAGGGCCTTAAAGCAGAAATTTTTGAAAGCCAGAGACTTCTCTTATGAAATTCGCTCTGATCTGGCCCGAGTCACCCTGGACAGGCAATGGGAGCTGGGCAGGAAGTTGGATGACTTCAAGAAACTTGGTGCAGTCGCCCAGCTTAAATTCCCTGCAACTTTGAAAATCATGCATAACAACAAGATGCACAACATCAAATCAGTGCAAGAGGCAGATGAGCTTTTAGATAGTCTCTGCAAAGTTATGAAATAATTGACTATTTAGTATTTACACATGACATTTGCACTGGGGTCCCCTGGGGTGGATTTAATCATAGAGTTTGAGCTTCACGAGGTATCAGACATCAGAGAGATAAGCAGAAAACACAGGCTTACATATTCACACAGGGTTATACTCGGAGAAGCGTAGTTTAGGGAAATTGGAGGCGGGTTCTAGCTTTCGCCTTGTCTAGTATTTGTTTTTAAAGGGACAAGGGTAGGTCGCCCCGGGGAGCAGAAACTGGACTACATCAGTCCAGGTAAATGGGGGAAGAGTTCTCCAGGGAGGGGTTGTGGGGGGGTGGAGGGAAGGGGGATGCACGGGGTGGGGAGCATTGGGTTAAAAAATAAAAATGTCCTCATTCACCTTTTAATTTGGCCTTGTCACGTTTGGTCTGGAGTTGGTTTTCTCAGAGACTCAGTCGACCTATGATTCAGGAGTTTAAACCTCCATGAGTAAGATCCAGTTTTTGTCCTGGAACGTTAATGGCCTGCGGGTGAAAACTAGGTGGGCCAAAATTTTGCAGTATTTAAAAGATTCTCCCGCGCAGGTCATTATCATTCAGGAAACCCATCTTTTAAGAGAAGAGATGTCTGCAATATTTAAAAATTTAAAGTGGGTGGAACATTTGCTTAGCTCTAATCAGAGTGCTAATATCAGGGGCGTAGCTATCCTGATTAAAAGGCAAGCAAACGCTCGTATCTTAGATTCTATGATCGACCCAAGTGGCAGGTGGGTTATGGCAAAATTGACCATTCTAGCTTCTTGCTTACTGTGGTGGGCTATTATGGCCCAAACCAGGATGACCCCTCCTCTCTGAAAGCCATCTTTTCAAATCTTCTGGAATTTCCAGACCCCGTTATCATGGCTGGGGATTTTAATATAGTTTTTAACCCCAAGTTGGACAAGTCCCCCAGTAGTAGAGCTAGTGTGCCGTCCAGGTCCCGGATGTACCTTCAATCGATGATGGCGCAGACTGGACTCTGTGACATTTGGAGGGACAGGTCGGGTTCCCAGCCAGGAGTCTCATTCTATAACAGCAAATATGGCCATAGGTCAAGAATTGATTACATTCTGGTTAGCCACAACCTCAGGGGAAAAGTTAAGGACATTGGTTATTTGACTCCCCATCTGTCAGACCATGCAGGTGTGTGGATGGATTTGGTTTTGGCAGAAAAAGTACAATCAAGGGTTTGGATGTTTGATCGATCCTTACTTCTGGATGAATCCGAGATTAAGTATTTGTTTCAGGAAACAGAGTGTTTTCTGAATACGAATCTTGGATCAGCAGGGACTTCGGTAGTATGGGATGCGTTGAAGGCGTTCCTAAGAGGTATGGTCACGAGCAGGGTATGTTATAAAAACAGACATTACAGGGAGGAGGTGGCTCACATGGAGACGGAGATGAAGGCAGTAGAGCTGAGCTTGAATACAGAGACTGACCCTGAAATGCGTCAAGAACATCTTGCTAAACTTGGTAATCTAAAGGACCAGTTGGATACTATCATCCAGGCGAGGATTAAAAGTAGGTGGGAGGCAAGTAAGCTTGCCCACTTTGAGTATGGAGAGGGGGCCGGTAAGCTTCTGGCGTGGAAGGTTAAGTCCGATAGGACGCGAAACCTGATAAAACAAATCGATAGTGAGGATAGGACCACTGTGTTTACCACAGACGAAGAGATTGGGGGTGCTTTTTTTGCTTTTTTTCAGGAGTTATATGAAGAGGACAGTGCAGTGGACAAAACCACTGCTATGGAGTGGCTGCGGGGGAGCAAGCTTACCCCCCTAAATTCCTCTCAGCGAGAAGATCTGGAGCTAGATATATCTCAGCAAGAGGTTAGGAAGGCCATTTTTGCCTGTAAGGGAGGGAAAGCTGCAGGGCCCGATGGGCTCCCAGCTGAACTTTATAGATCTTTGGGGAAGGCAATAATTCCGACTTTGACAGTGCTCTTTAATGAGATACTATCTGAGGGCGCTAGGCTCCCGGATTCATGAGGAGAAGCCACTATTTCATTGATCTTGAAAGCAGGGAAAAATCCGGCGAACTGTGGGTCTTACAGACCCATTTCGCTGCTGAATGCAGATTACAAAATCTTTGCTAGGATCCTGGCAGATAGGTTGGGTGCAGTGGCGGGAGATATGCTTCACCCCGATCAAAAGGGTTTTGTGAAGGGTAGGAATCTAGCTGACCTCACTTATGACTTTGTTGGCGCAATTGACTTGGCTACCACTTTTTCGCTTCCCCTCGCAGCAATGACATTAGATGCTACCAAGGCCTTTGATAGGTTCAACTGGGCATATCTCTCGGCAGTCATGGAAAAATTTAATTTTCGGGAAAAATTCTGCCGAGTCATTCAGCTTATATATCGGGATCCTTCAGCGAGACTCCTGGTAAATGGCAAATTGACTAATCCTTTCAAGATCACCAGGGGTACGAGACAGGGCTGCCCCCTCTCCCCGCTCCTCTTTGATTTATATATTGAGCCCTTTGCTCAGCGTTTAAGAGAGGAGCCTGGTATTCTACCACTTAAGTATGGGGTTTGGGAGAGGAAGGTAGCCCTGTATGCCGATGATGTCTTGATTCTTTCTGCTGATTTAGAGATGTCTTTTCCCCAGGTCATCAGGTTAGCACAGGACTTTGGGCAGGTATCCGGTTACGAGGTCAATGCGGAGAAAACAGAGATCATGTTTTGGAACCTGCCGGAGTGTCAGCACCAGACCAAGCGTGACATGAGGTACTTGGGGATCAGAATTGTTCAGGACATAGATAAGATCTCAGGGACTAACTTGGCAAATGTTTCCAGGGAATATCAGAAACTAATGAAATCATGGGCCCATCTCCCATTGACCATTCTGGGGAGGGATCAACCTGGTTAAGATGGTAATATTACCAAAAATGACCTTCTTTTTCAATACTATTCCTTTACATTTAGAAAAATTGGCGATGGATAAGCTTCAGCAAACAATTAATTCATTTGCTTGGGCTTATAGGGCCACGAGGATCGCCTGGAAGAAGCTGAGGCGCAGGAGGGAGAAGGGGGGCCTTGCACTCCCCGACCTGCAGTACTATGCATGGGCGTTTCAGTTGTCGCACTCGAGAATGCGGTTGAAAACTCCAGACCATACAGGGGTGGGGGCCATGTTCTCCGCTATGCTAAAGGGCATGGGTTTGTCGCAGGAGGGATTTCTTTTTAAATATGGAGAACAGAAGTTCTTCAAAAAGATCAGGTTGAAAGTCCTGCTGGGGATGGCTCGAACATGGGCTAGAATTAAACAATGTACTGGCCTTAACTATTTTTCCAGCGGGCCCCCCTGTGGGACTCCCCGGGGGGTTTCAGATTGTCTGAAAGATAGACTAGCTATACCACTCAGAACAGCGAGACTGAAGGTGTGGGGGGTTTGGCGCCTGACGGCTCACTTACATCATGGCTATCATTACACAATAGGTTAGAAGAGGGCATGTCCAGGTTTAAATATTTACAGCTGCAGAGTTGGGCCCAAAACTTAAAAAAACCCATAGGCATAGGAAACACCCTTGAGGAGCAGCTAGTGGTAAGACCGGCGGGGAAGAGAGAGGTTTCTTTCCTATATTGGTCCATAGAGGAAGCTATTGATGCAGACTTTAAATTAGCTGAAGAACTGTGGGGGGTCTCCATGCCAGACGAACAGTGGGAAGACCTGTGGCAAACTTCCTTTAATACCCTGTTTGCCGTTGTAAAACCAGCTTGGCTGAGGAGGAACCACTTGTTTACAACCCATAGGGCTTATCTATCTCCGTTAAGATTGTCCAAAATATCGAAGGGACCTCCAGTCAGCTGTAAGAAATGTGATTTAGAAAGTGCCTCTGACTTTCACATGTTTAAAGAATGCCCAGTGATAACAGAATTTTGGGAAAAAGTAGGTGCAACCATTGCTGACATTTTGGGATTTCCAGTCCAAATCACTCTTGCTCTGATAATTTTTGGTATATCTAGTGAGATAATGGGCCCTGCTAGGGGGTTCCTTTTTTATGCGATCTTGTTAGCTAGGAGGGAAATCTGCAAGAGATGGGTAGAAGTCGCATCTCCTACACACTCGGAATGACTGTCCTCCCTATTCAAAACGTCAAGGGCAGATTTGGCTAGATCGCAGAACAGTAAGAAGAAAGCAATATGGGATTGTTTATTAACATGGTCTAAGGTTTAGTTTTGGGGGTTATAATTTAGGATTTTGAGTTGTCACGTTTAAAATAATTTGGATCCTATGATTAGGCCTCTTTGAAACTCCCTGACTGTGTTGGCCCCCCCCCCCCAGTGTTCATCCCTTTATAGGTCAACATTAACAGTCGCCGGCTATACCTGAACCGGAGGAGAGTGTGACCACCCCTTCCCAACATGGGGCCAGTGACATTTTAGGACTGTTGTGTACCGGTAGGCGGGGCGCATCCTCCTGGTCCCCTTTCGATAGCCTACGTCTTCTTAAAACCGAGTTACGGTAACGACGCCTTATTTTGTCAACTGGAGTCTGAGGCGAATGAGGATGAAACTTTTTTTTTTTTTTTAAAAGGTAAATTTGAGTGGTCACATGAAGCTGACAGGGCTTTTCAACAATTAAAAGCCTCCTTCACTGCCACACCCATCTTAGCACATCCAAAACTCAATGAACCTTTTATTGTGGAAGCCGATGCTTCTGAGGTTGCAATTGGAGCGATTTTGTCACAAAAAAATTACGATACTGGCCAACTCCACCCAGTGGCCTATATGTCACGAAAATTGAACAGTGCGGAGCAAAACAACACCATTGTGGAAAAAGAGTTGTTAGCTATTCATGATGCTTTCAAGGAATGGCGACATTATCGTCTGGTGGCCAAGTTCATGGTCACAGTATATACAGACCATAGAAATCTCCAGTTTATGAGTTCCGTCCGAGTGTTGACACCTCATCAACTTCGCTGGATGATGTTCTTTGCAGAATATGACTTCCTCGTTATGTACCGACCTGGGCTTGAGAATAAAAAAGCTGATGCTCTTTCCAGAAAAGATTCCTCGTTACACAATTTCATGAGTGAACCACAGTCCATCTTTGCTCCTAACAGAATTTTATGTGTTTTATCTGCAGAACAATTTTTGGATAAAATCCGTGAACAATATCCTCTTATGTCCTGGGCAGATGGGATCAATAAAGACAGTAAACAAACAGTAGTTCAAGGATTACCATTGCATGGGAAACAAGTATATCTTCCCACAATAGAACTGCAAAAAACTGCTTTTCACTGGTTGCATTCAGTTCCAATGGCTGGACATCCAGGACCCAAGAAAACGTTTGACAATATGCAAAGACAGTTTTGGTGGCCTAATATGAAAAAAGACATTACTCAAATGGTCCGAGATTGTGAAACTTGTGCAAGAAGTAAAACAGATCATAGTAAACCTAAAGGTATGTTGCAACTTCTGCCCACTCCATCTTCCCCTTGGGAACATATTTCATTGGACTTTATAACAGGTTTACCTATGGTACAACAACACTCAGTCATTTTTGTAATTGTTGACAGTTTCACCAAGTATGCTCATTTCGTTGCATGCAAACAATTACCAACTTCTGTTCAATTGGCAAAACTGTTCCTTCAACAAGTTGTACGTCTTGATGGGTTACCAACTGCGATTTTATCCGATCGAGGGTCTCCGCTTTTTGTCCAAGTTTTGGCAAACATGGTGTCAAACGTTACATATTTCATCCACAATGTCGACAAGTTATCACCCTCAAACAGATGGACAAACCGAGCGGTTAAATCAGACCTTAAAACAATATTTATGTTGCTATGCAGCGGATGCTGCCGACTCATGGGTTGAGTTACTTTGGATGGTTGAGTTGGCGTACAATACTTCTTACGGCTAATCCATAGGTACATCCCCATTTGTTAGATTATGTGGCTATCATCCTCACACTTTGCCAGTCACCTTGCCAAAATCAATGTCCATTACTGCAGCGGTACAAGACACGTAACGCACATGCATCATGTGCACCAACAATTAAAACAACATCTCAATGAAGCCAAACTGAGATACAAACATCAATATGATAAACGTCATAGGCAAGGAACTATATATAATCCTGGAGATAAAGTATGGCTTTTTACAAAAAACTTCACGTTTAAAACAAAAAATCTTTTTCACCCTATAGGAAGCTGGCTCTGTATATACTATACCAAAGTAAGGTATAGTGTGCACAAAGTCCAGTGGAACCCCCAAAGGTAGGCAGAGGCAAAAGTAGATAATATATTACTCTCTATTTGTGGTAGTGTGGGCGAGCAGTAAGGCTTTATCAGAGGGTAGTCTTAAGCATTTATTGTACGCACTCAGGCAAGAAATGATGTCACACACTCAAAGACTGAACTCAGACCAATTTGTTAGTATAAAAATATTATTTTGTCGTATTTTATTTTTCTAGAACCAAGCCAGGCCTGGTACAGGTAAGTATAATAACACTTTGCAAGAATAATGCAGTTAAGTACAGTCTGAATGCAGTTGAATGGAGTTGCATTGGTTCCAGGTAAGTCATTTGTTTACAAAACAGTTTGAATTACTTTTCAGATTACTTTTCAAGTTACTTTTCAGATTACCTTTTAAGTTACTTTCTCTACTCGGTGTGATATGCCTAGATATCACACTGAGACATTTCCTAGAGGGAAGGTAAGTAAATCAGTTTTGGTACATTTGCAGTTTCTTAAGGTTTCATACAAACGAACTCCACACTATTTTCACAAGAAAGCTGTCATGGCAGTCCTATGGGAGAAAACAATGTTATCGACTTAACGGTAAGTACTTAGGTTGGGGAGTTGGTTTTCTGGAGTTAGATCCAGGGTCAAGGATGCACTCTCAAAGCACCCTCAGTGGCACTAGGGCGGCCGGGTGCAAAGTGCTGAGGCCCAATGTTATCCAATGGGGGCTAGGAGGCCTCCGGTTGGTGGTGGCTCACGAGCAGGCCACAAGGTTGTGGGAGCAAAGCTCCTGGACTTAAGCTCAGGGCAAAGGGGGATTCAAGTTAGCACACAAAGTGCACCCACAGCGGCACAGGGGCGGCCGGGTGCAGGGTGCTGTTTTGGCATCGGGTGCCCTGTTGCTTTCAATGGGAGTTGCCAGTTTTGGATTTTGGTTGCAGGCTCGGTCCAGGAAGTCTTCCAAGAGGAACCAACAGCTGGGCAGGTAAGTTGGAGGGCTCGGGGAAATAGGTGCACCTCAGGTCCTCTTCTCCAGGTCGCAGGGCGGCTGGATGCAGGGATATCTTTTGTGGTCGGATTTCATCTTACCGGGCCTCGCAGTGGGGGGGGTCTCCGTGCAGAGGCTGCAGGTGACGTTGGGGAGTCCTGGAGGGGTCAACCAACAGTGGACTCAGACTCTAGAGCGCTGGGGAACCTTGCTGGGACCGGTGGGCCACTCGGATTCGGGCCGTAGGCATCGGGTGCAGTGGTGGTTCCAGGCATCAGGTTTCTTTGTCCTCAGCAGGCTCGGAGTCTTTCTTTGGTGTTTCTTTTGAACAGAGCTGCTGTTTACAGGAGATGCTGTCTTTGTTGAAGGCAGTCAGTCCTCCCAGGGGTTCTGGAGGTCACTGGCTGCAGGACAAGGCAACTTTTGGCGCAGGATCTCTGGAAACTGCAGATGGGCTGGTAGGGCTGGGGACCAAGTCAGTTATTCTCTGCTGGGCATCTTGTTATGTCCTTCTTCTTCATAGGTTGCGGGAATCTGCTTCTTGGTTCAGGGCTGCCCCCTAAATACTGTATGTAGGGGGCGTCTTAGGGGTCTCGAGGTCAGTAGCCAAGTGTCTACACCCTTGTTGTGCTCACCCCACATGGGGGAGTGGGCACAATCCCTAATCCTGATTGGAAAGTGCCTGCCATCTGCAAGATGGCAGGCACTGAAGAGTGGGCTTCACCTCACCTGCCCCACCTGAGGGGTGGGGTTGTCAGAGGTGGGCACACCATCTGGGCTGCTCTAATTTTTCCAGTCTGTCTTTCTGCCGAAAAGGAGGGGAGACAGGAAGGGGGCCTGCTCCTGATAGCAGGAGAGGCTGGGGGTCGCGTTACAAAGGCGGCAAGGCCTTTGAAGCTCCCCTGTCACAGATGGCTCTTCCTGGCCTGGGGGAGGTGTGACCACCTCCGCCCAGAAAAGGCTTTGTTTCTGGGCTCAGGGAGCAAAGGATCCCAACGCAGGGGTCCAGAAACATGTCTTGTGGTGGCAGGCTGGTGTTTACCAGTCAGGGAACCCACCAGAGGCTGGTCGTTTTTCAGGGGGCATCTCTAAGATGCCCTCTGAGTGCATTGTATAATAAATCCCACACTGGCATCAGTGTGGGTTTCTTACGCTGAGAAGTTTGATACCAAACTGCCCAGAATTCAGTAAAGCCATATGGTGCTGTGGAGTTCGTAATGACAAACTCCCAGACCATATACTCTTTTATGGCTTTACTGCACTTACAATGTCTAAGAATGGACTTAGAGGGGGTGTGGCTTGGAGCGTCAAGATGGCGGTCGCACTCTAAGAGTGCTCCGGACCCCTCCGTCATCCGCTCAGCCATCCGCCTACAACGCTGCCACTATCCGTGATCCGCTACCTGGTGATGCCTGCTGGACTAGCCCCAAACGTCCTGCAGAGCTGTACTGTCGCTGGAGGGGCGAGAAAACTGACCTGGTGAGACGGAGCGGACGGCCTTCGCAATATGGCGGCGGGGCCTGCGGGATAACCCCTCGAGAGTGGTGAGCGCACACGGCTGCCCCTGCCGCCGGAATTGGTGCAGCTCCCCATGGCGCTGTGGCTCGCCTAGCCGGGATCCCCGGCAATGGATCGGAGGCAGGTGCGGAGCCGCGGCCGCTGCAGAGGAGATCCGGACCCGTCACGGCGCTCCTGCAGAGTGGTGCCGTGAGGCTGCTGGCGTTGAGCTTGGCCCCGCCCGCATCCAGGCCAGGGACCGTGGGCCTACTGTGGCAGGGCTAGGAGGCGGCCTGACCTGCGGTGACCGGAACCCTGGGCTTCTTCGAAGCGTACTCTCCCCAATATTGTTAACCAGTCTCCAGCAACTGCCCAGTGGAGCGATCTCATAAGGATTCCTCTCCTTGAGACGCTCGTTTGCAGCAGTGGTGACTTTTCGACGACATGCAGGACCGACCTCACCTAACAATAAGGAGGTGCACACCCCTTCGATCCTAGAGCGTGCCCCATGCTGGCCTACTGCCTTCTACACCTTATTCAGGGTAATCGCTGACGGAGCCAGCTTCCGACTCCCAGAGCGGTGTGTGCCGCGTTGGCGGTGGAGGGGCGCCCGAACCTGCGGAGACAATACTGAGTGCGCTGCGGCCGGCTTCCCGCGGGGGTACGCGCTGCGCGCACTGGCCCGAGCTCGGCGCTGAGGTTGCACCCAATGGTCCGACCCTACCTGGATCCTGGTGCATGTGGGAATGGGCGGCGGCTCGAGAGTGAGTGCACTGCTGTCTGCTGCGGGTGAGCCTGCTGGCCAAGTGTCTGTGACGGTCTGTGGGACCAGTGAGAGAGGCCGACTCAACCCCCTCTCTGAGGACCAGGAGGGCGCCGTTGAGGCCGGCTCCTCCTTCATCGGAGAACCGGTAAGCTGTCAGGGGATCCGGGGCCTCCCTCCGCGAGTCTTCCCTGGTTGCCTGCGGGACCCCCTCCAGTGGCGCCCCTCTGAACCTCCTTGTCTCCACGCGGCCAAAGACCTCCGCCTAGGGCCCCCTCCCGCGCTGCGCCCTCTCATTCCAGCGCTAGGCGGCGGGGGGAGTGCCAAAAGGAGGTCAATGCTGCCTAAAGCCAACTGTAGCCTGCCGAAGCCCTCTCACGTGGTGGCTGCCCACAATGCTCTGATCCCCATACCAGACTCCCATTGACTGTACACCGCGTCTGCCTCTGTTTTACCAGCAGATACCAGGGTGCTTGGTGCGGGCACGTGCATCAAGAGAACCCACTGGTCCAACCTGTACTAACATCCTGGGGTGCAAACACCTAACGATTCCGGAGAGGAGTAGTCCACGAGGACCGCTGCTGCTGGATGCTGGGGGGCTCCTTGGGGTCCCCGGTGGGTGGCTGGAGCGGCGATGTGGGGAGGTGATGACCTGGCCTGTGCAGTTCCCCCCAAACGCAGTGAGACTGAGGCACCACCGCAGCGGGGTGGTGGGGACTGATCCGGCTGCACTGATCGAGCAGCAAGGAGCTCCTGAAGAGGGGCTCCCCTACCACTTCCTCCCCCCTCCCCTGCTCCCACGTAGGCCCTCCTGGACATTGGCAACTCCGACTGTCACCCGAGCTGGGTGGGGACGCCGCTTACCCACGAATATCCGTGTTGCCGCACTCTGTCTAGCAGCTGAGGAGCTGGGGTGTCCAGGACCCTGGGAGGCCCCCCTGGGACATCGCCACAAACAAGCTGCCCACTAGGTGCAGGACCCCCCCTCCCTCGCCTTGACTTTGGTGCTTGAGCGCCCGCCACCCCGAGCGGCCGTTGCCCCCTTCCCGACGCCGCGATGGGGAAGGACCGCGTCCCTAAGGCATCCGCTACACAGACTCAAACCAAAATGGACCAATACACTACAACTGAACGGAGCCTGGCGGAGGGGACACCTGGGGGTCCCTCCCTCCCCGGGGGTGACCTATCGACCATCCTACAGGCCATTGGTGCTTCCCAGGCCTCAGTGGAGAACAAGATCGGCTAGGTCCGGGTGGATATGGCCCTCATTCGCCAGGATTTGCGCAACGCCACAGCAAGGATTTCAGAAGCGGAATCCCGCATCTCCACGGTAGAGGACGAGCTCGGTCAGCTGAAGGAGCAGGTATCCCACCTGCAAACACGCACCACGGAGCTACACCGCAGGGCCGAAAATGCCGAGAATCGCTTGCGCCGCAACAATTTGCACCTGGTGGGGTTCCCGGAGGGAGCCGAGCAGGGTCACGCGGACACCTTCGTGGAGGCCTGGCTGAAGTCTTGGATGCCCACATATGCTCTTTCCACCTGGTTTGCGATTGAGCGCGCCCATCGCTCCCTGGCCCCTAAGCCGCCTCCTGGTGCCCCACACCGCCCAATCATCGCGAGGCTCCTAAACTTTAGGGACAGAGACGCCATCCTGAACGCGGCCCGGGCTCAGGGTCCCCTGAAGTTCCAGAACCACACCATAATGCTTTTTCCAGACTACACAAGAGAGGTCCAGGCCCAACGTCGCTCCTACACAGAGGTCAAGCAAAAACTCAGTGGCCTGGGCTTGCGATATGGGCTCCTCTTCCCGGCTCGCCTGCGGGTCGTCTTCCAGTGCAAGACGCTCTTCTTCGACACCCCGCAGTCTGCATGGACCTGGCTGACTGAGGAGCGGCCCCTGCAGGTCTGCTCTGCATCCTTAACCGAACCGTCTGGTTCTCAGAAGTCTGGCCCGCCCCCCCTAAGCAACAAAGGAGGCGCACGCGATCCCGCAGGGGGCGGGGTCGGCATGGAGAGGCATCTGCGTCGCCTGGCCCAGGGATTTGGGGGCCCGATACCAATGCAGCCCCTCCAACCCCCCGTGACCAGAGCCGAGGAAGCTCCGCGGATGATCTACATCGTGGCCCGGACCCATCCAGTGCTCTGAACTCCGTGGCTTCGGACTCCGATCTTTCCAGAAGTCCCGTGATCTAGGGATCCAGTGGGGGTGGCAGGTGCATGAACCGCACAGATCCTGACTGCTCTGTGAGGGGAGTTATACCCCATGTACAATGCAAATTCAGAGGTATGCCAATGACACTATCATATCCGCTATTGTGGAGGGGTCCACCGTTACCACGTAGTGCCCAGCTAAGCGTTTCAGTTTAGCTCATTGTTATTGTTAACCTCTTTTCTTTTTTCAGGGCGACAGATGCTTCGGTTCCAGAAGTATAGGGAGGGGAGGTGGGGACCGTTGTCCTCAGGGTTGTTCTAGGTCTGACTCCGTTATGGTCACCTTTCTCTATTGTTTACAGCACCTTGACATTTGCTCACTGTACAGACACTGCAGAACAGTATTACACACAGCGCGAGCCAAGCCTACACATCCATGCGGAAGTGTATTGACCCCCTTGGGGCCCAGAGCCCTTTGGCCCACTCCTTTTATACTCCACTCACGACCCAGATGCCCGGGAAGGGTAGGTCCCTCCACGTTCTGTCCTGGAACGTGAACGGACTACTTGATCACTTCAAGCGTTCGGCAGTCCTCAAGTACGCCCAACGCCATGCGCCTGATATACTCCTGCTTCAGGAAACCGACCTCTTGGGAGCCCACAGTCCCTTCCTCGGACGGTATGGGTTCGACAGGGTGTGGCATTCTGGCTTTGAGCGGGGCTCGCGAGGGGCTGCAATCCTATTACGACGAGGGCTCCCCTTTACCCCTGATCATATCACGACAGACCCGCATGGTCGGTATGTGACCGTGTCCGGGAAGCTTGAAGGGAGTGCCCTGAACCTAGCCTCCATATATGTCCCACCTGCAACACTCACCTCTACCCTCCAGCGCCTCACTGACAAATTCTCCTCCCTGCCCCTTGGTCAGACTATAATCGGGGGCGACTTCAATGCAGTTATGCAGCCAACACTTGACGCGACTGGTACGCCTTCTCCGACAAGACTAGCCCACGCTAAGAAGTTAACTGACTGGTCGGCCGCCCTCTGCTTATGCGATGTCTGGAAGGTATGGAATCCTCGAGGTACTCAATACACCCATACCTCGGCAGCCCACCACACACACTCTCTCATTGATCTGCTCCTTCTGCCTGCCCCCGATTGCCACATCGTTTCTAATATTTCCATCCTCCCCCGGGGTATCTCGGATCACTCAGCCCTGTCTCTGCACCTGGGCGGAACCTCAGACAAGCCTCGGACGGTATGGAGGTTGAACGCTTGGTTTTTACAAGACAAAGCGGTCAAGAAAGCGATAGAGGTGGAATTACGTCACTATTTCCTTACTAATCAGGGCTCGGTCCCATCCCCGAGTACACTCTGGGAGGCCAGTAAAGCCACTATCCGGGAAGTGGCCAGAGGCCAGGTGCACGCGAAGCGGGCGGCGCGGAACGATCGCCTGACCCTGCTTGAGGCTCAAGCAACACGGTTGGAAACAGCCCTTTCTGGAACCCCTGATGTTCGTCAGGACAGACAGCTCATGGCTATTCAAGAGGAAATCAGGCAGATCTCCCTTGATTCGGCCATGATGCTGTGGCGTTCCTCCGTGGCCCAGGTATACGGTTGGGGCGATAAAAACGGGAAGTTGCTACATAACCTGATTTCCTACCCCCTAGCTACCAGGATAATCCCTGAAGTCCGGGACGCCTCGGGTAACAGTCAACACACATCTCCCACAATCGCACAGACGTTTGCGGATTATTACGCCCAGTTATACTCCGCTCGTGAACCAGAGGCTACTCTCTCGGACATGCTGGACCAAGCGAAGACCCAGCTCCCTTGCCTCACTGAGGCGGAAACGGCAGAACTAGACCTCCCCTTCACCCCAGAGGAGATACACGGTGCCATTTCCCTGATGAAGGCCGGGAAAACACCAGGGCCAGACGGCTTTCCACAAGAGTACTATGCGGCTTACAGGGACCTGTTGGTTCCTCATCTCTTAGAACTCTACCAACATGTCGCCGAAGTGGGCTCCTTTCCCCCCCCGAGACCGATGTGGCAACTATTGTTGTAATCCCCAAGACCCAGCCGCCCTCTTCTGTTTGCGCGGACTACCGCCCGATCTCTCTAATCAATACTGAAATGAAAATATACGCCACAGTCTTAGCCCAGCGTCTCTGCCCCCTTTTACACAAGCTGGTCCACCCAGACCAGTGTGGCTTCATGCCAACACGTGGCACCAGACATTGCCTGAGGCGCCTCCACCTTGCCCTAGCCCACCGCCAGCTCCTAACACCGTACCTGACGCTCCTACCTGTCGATTTCGAAAAAGCCTTCGATACAGTGGACTGGCGGTACTTGGATAGCGTCCTTCAGACGATGGGCTTTGGCTATCAATTCTGACGCCTTGTCCGAGTCCTTTACTCCAATCCCAGAGCCAGAGTACTTACTAACAGAGCCCTCTCGAAGGCATTCCCAATCCAGAGAGGCATGCGACAGGGGTGCCACCTCTCACCCCTACTTTTCGCACTGGCGATGGAACCCCTGGCCTGCCTCATTCGGAACGACCATCAGGTCCAGGGCTGGGTTGGGGAAACCACCATGTTAACAAAATTGCCCTATATGCGGACGATGTCCTGCTCTTCCTGGCGGACCCAGCCTGCTCTGGTCCTAGATGCCTCGGGGTACTCCAAGCCTTCGAAAAAGTCTCAGGCCTTCGACTCAACCCGGCTAAATCCACCCTTGTCCCTCTTCATCCCTCTAGGGAGTGTTTCGATTGGCAATCGACCATCCCCATCAGAAGACAATCATTCAAATATCTAGGGATTTGGATGGCTCTGCTCCCAGAGTTGGAGTGGGCCTTAAATATCACCCCATTGGTCAAGAAAGCTAAAGACGACCTCAAACGCTGGCAAACTCTACCACTCAACCCACTCGGGAGAGTGGCATTGTTCAAAATGATGATCCTCCCCCGCTTCTTATATACCATTCAGAATACCACCTTCCATTTTCCGTGCAGCTGGTTTAGGGAGTTGGGTGGGGTGATCACGAGGTTTTATGGGGAGGGGGGAGACCACGCGTCGCCCGATGCAGGATCCCACCCTTTGACGGAGGCATGGGTATGACCGATCTCCACCTATACTACTTAGCCACCAGGCTCCTTGTCATTCACGACTGGTTCACCGGGGGCTGGTCTGACCCAGCCTACAAAACGGAGCTCAGGGATCTGGACTTCCCCCAAATCCAATCATACTTATATGGGACCCCAATACCCAAAGCGATACCACTGATAACCAGAGCGGTCCTGGTGGCCTGGTGCACGGCCCTGCGGCACACGCGTTGGGATAGACGACTGAGTCAACACACGCCTCTCTGGCAAGGCTTATCGTTAAGGGAGGTGGAAACCCTCGCGGGCTTCCGACAATGGGACCATATAGGGATATCTCTACTAGGAGACGATGGGTGGGGGATCACATTAAGGCATTCCCCGCGTTACAGAAACGCTACACCCTCCACACCTCCCAATTTTATATAAGTATTTGTAACTCCGCCATGCCCTCGACACTCACATCTCAGCGGGCACGTCACTCCCCGAATTCAGCCCGTTGGAAGCACAAGTCATAATGGGGAATTTGGGGAGGGGAGGGGTGTCTCGGATATACCGCACCCTGGTCAACAACGGCCCAACGACTCTTGACCCGCTCCGTGCCCGCTGGGAGTGATGGCTGGGTCCCCTGGAGGAGGAGGATTGGCGTGACGCCCTTATGGCTCCCAAACTACTACGACCTCCGCCAAACTCCACCTCATTCAGCTCTACTACCTGCACACAGCTTATCTCACCCCGGCAGGCCTACATAAAGCAGGATTGCGTCCCTCCCCAGATTGTACGCGCTGTGGCCAAGCACCTGCAGATTTTTATCACATGGTGTGGTCATGGCCCAACCTTACCCCGTACTGGTCAGCGACAGAGTCTGAACTCACACTGGTCTTGGGCTGGCAGGTCCCCCACGACCCCTTACATCTTATTCTTGGGGTGATGGACGGCCTGGATGGCTCTAGAGTGGACAAACTATTCCTTGGGACGGCAGTTGCGGTGGCCAAACGAGATATTGCAGCGGCCTGGGCGCAGGTCAAACCCCCAAGCATAGCAAAATGGCGCCGGGGGGTGGATTGGTGTGCCGCTCAAGAAGAACCCTTATTTGAGGCCCGTGGATGCCCAGCCAAATTCAACAGAGTCTGGGGCAAATGGCTAAATCAATTGGACTAAATGTATCACCCTTGCACTTCTGTATACTTGTGTAACGCTCTCCTGTCTTGGTGGCTCGCTCGACCATTGATATGTCTGTATTCCAAACTACCTTCTGCGGAATTGATTTATATCACCTTGGAATGTCTTGTGCTGATTTTCCGTTTGCTTTTTAAAACAAAAATTGATTATCAAAAAAAAGAATGGACTTAGACACTGTAGGGGTACAGTGCTCATGCAACTGTACCCTCACCAGTGGTATAGTGCACCCAGCTAGAGAGGTGTCTTATCTATACCATAGGCAGTGGGTTGCAGGCATGGCGACTCTTAACTTTTCTCTGCACCAAAACACGCAGCCTTCAATGGCAGTGTGTGTGGGTTAGGGTACAAGACCTCGAAGGGTGGCACAATATGTGCTGCAGCCCTTAGAGGCCTTCCCTGGTCACAGTGCCCTTGGTACCCATGGTACCTTTTACAAGGGACTTACATGTGGCCAAAGAGGTGCCAATTGGGGTACAAAGGTACAATTTTGGGAAAGAACACAGGCCCTGGGAACCTGATTGGCAGGGACCCAGGGCACCTCAAGTTAAAGTGCATCAGAAATCTGGCAAAAAGTGGGGGGATTACTGTAACAGAAACCCAGCTTCCTACACACCCTAAATACATAGGGCTAAATGAAGTGATTCGGCAAGTGAACCCAGTCACTTACAAATTAAAGCGCCCTGCTTCTTTGCGAATTCATCCAGTGTTTCACACGTCACTACTAAAGTTGGCGGCTGCTCTGTGTCCAGAACGTCCTGTTCCTCTTTTGATTCACGGACAATGGGAGTATGAGGTACGAGACATTTTGGATTCTAGGTATAGGGGCTCCTCTTTATGGTATTTAGTGTTGTGGAAAGGATATGGACCTGAAAATGATTCTTGGGAACCCGCTGGGAAAATACACGCTCTCCGGTTGTTAAGACGCTTCCACCTCCGTTATTCTCAAAAGCCGGGCCCTAGACCGCGCTTGGGAGGGGGTGCACTGTCTAGGGCCTGCCCAACGCATCTCTGTGGTGCGCAGCTGTGTCCCATTGCCTTTGTGTGCTAAGCCTCTGTGTGGTAAAACACATGAGGTGGCCCTTTCTGCCCATTGGTGGTATTTGTGTTACTATCAGCACTGAAACATATGTGTATGTACCAATGCTTGTTTTCCTGTTTATCTTCTATATAACTGCCTGTAGTTGTGCATGCATGCATGCATCTCTCCTTGCTATTTGGGGAGGTCTTATGGTGAGTTTCTTTATTTGTAGGTATTTGTAGTCATTCTGGACTACATGTCCCATAATGCCTGGTGGCGGTCATCTTGGGTGTGGCAGGCCTCATAAAGCCAGCCACGCCCTGAGCTCAACGCTCACTATTCCTTTTGAGTGCTTTTGGTTCGGAGCTCTCTTCTCCGTCTCGGCTTCGGCTGCTGCGGGGCGTCCTCTGTGGTTGGAGGAGTGGTTTCCCGGTCCCGCTGGTTAATTTCCTCGTGGTTCGGGCAGCTGGCTTCCGCAACAGTGTGTAACAGGATTTCTTTTGCATTTCGAGCAGCCGGCTCCCGCTGCAGTGTGTGTCGCGACCTCGTCCGCGTTTCAAGCTCAGCGCATACACGCAGTCAGAGTTGGTGGTACTCTGTCCGGTAAGGAGTGAAAGGGGAAAATCATTGAGGGGCGTGATATGCTAACATTCTGAGCATTCATGATTGGTGCATTTACGTGTTTTTAGCCCCGTGTGTATAAAGCAGATATGAGTGATTATTTATTTGTTGTGGACTTTTGTTAAAGGCATTCAATATGATTTGGCAATAATGAATGCAGAATATAAAGCAAAAAACTGGTGATACTACAATACCTTTATAAATAACACTGCACATGTGGTCTAGATTCAAGGCTTAAGTTATACCACAAAAAATCTTTGCACAGTAAACTTTATTATTTGGCCACAGAAACTCTTCATCACCAGAAGCTCATTGGTGATATTATCAGTATATGGTGCTTATCGTTAAAAGTGAATCTCATTTGTTTATTTGTTAGTAACCTTTTGCTTTACAGGTCTCCTTCCCCGCTGTTCCCTTCCCACTTCCCTTCCCCCACTTGATCACTCCAATACTCTTTGGATTCATACTAGTTCAGAGTTGGAGGTGTCGAGAGGTGGGCCTATTGTGACATCACCATTTGGGAAAGAGGGAAAGAAGGATGGCAGAGTACTTATCTGAATACCCAAGGCTCTATAATCTACCTCCTTGGGGTCAACTATAAGAGGCAGGTTAACCCATTCCACACAGAAAGGAGATATGTGCATCAGGGAGAAAGATAGGAAATTATTGTCTGACCACAAGAGAAGATAAAATAACCATAACTGCCAAGTTCAAGTCTGGCCAATGTTCAACGAGTTGCCCTTGGCAGCCATGAACACCCCAAGTAATGTATGAAATATTTAATGGAGACAGTATAAAGCACTTTCCCTAAATGGATTATCAGAAGAGCATTCTTTAAGGTGCTGATGCCCACTACCATTTGGGAGGCACAAAAGGGGCACAGGTAATTGCTCTTTTTTGCAAAACATATTTGTCTCAAGAAAAATCTCCAATATCAGTATATGGTGCTTATCGTTAAAAGTGAATCTCATTTGTTTATTTGTTAGGAACCTTTTGCTTTACAGGTCTCCTTCCCCGCTGTTCCCTTCCCACTTTCCTTCCCTCCCTTGATCACTCCAATACTCTGTGGTTTCATACTAATTCAGAGTTGGAGGTGTCGAGAGGTGGGCCTATTGTGACATCACGTGCAGACACCGAGGAAGAACGGATGCTCTAACAGAATAGTGAGCCCACAATTTTTATTCCTCTCGGTCTGCATGAGAGGTTACAATGGCCTCCTTAGATGATCTCATGAAGGTCATCCAACAAATGCAGAGGGATTTGGCAGAGGCTAAGCATGCTACTGCGGCTCTCTCAGATAAAGTGGATAGGTTACAAAAACAAGGGGCAGGGGCGGCTCTCCCTCACACTACAATAACACCTTCTCGGTCCGATCCACAGCCTCCCACTAACATTGCGGTGCCCATTCCCACACAGATCCTGTTTGCAGCTCCCAAATGCTTTTCTGGAGATCCTACCAAAGTACAAATTGTTCTTACACAAATAGAGTTACATTTCACTTGCCGCCCTAGTGCATTTCCTGATCCACAGTCTAGGATAGCCTTTTTAATTTCCTCTCTCTCAGGTGATGCCGCCACTTGGGCAGTTCACCTTGTTCAACAGGATAGTCCACTGTTATACAACTGGCGGTGGTTTGTAGAGGAATTTGAGAAGGTATTTGATCGTTGTGCTGTCACACTATCAGCTGATAGAGAATTACTTGAACTCAAAAAAGGAAATAAATATTTGATTACATATTTATCTCATTTTAATCGTTTGATTGCTGAGACATCGTGGCCGGAAGAAAAAAGATGAGCTTTGTTTTATCAAGATCTCAAAGATGAGCTTAAGGATGTTTTGGCCCAAATAGACCCTCAACCTACTTCTTGTCCTGAGTTGATCAAACTCACTTTACGTTTGGATCACCGATTAGCAGAGAGAAAAGGAGATTGTAAAAAGTTGAAAAAACAGGGTGGCGTCGTGTAGAACAACCAAGAGTGCAGCATCTACAACGTCTGAACTAATGGAGATTGGACCTAAACGACAACCATTATCAAAGGATGAGAAAGAAAATCTGCGACAAAATGGACAATGTCTGTATATTGGTCGTAAGGGCCACTTTGTAAAAGAATGTCCAATAAAACCTAAGGGTAAAACTCTGGCTCCAAAGAAACTTGTGGCAGCAGTGGATACCATGACGGAAAACTAACTTGCCCAAGATGTTTGGAAGGGGATCTCTTGGGTACGATTGCTTTCCCTTCTGTTAACTTGTGTGTTTCAAATTATAGGGCTCATTTCCGGTTGCCTGTGAAAATAGTTTTAGATGTAGTAGAACATCAACTACAGGTATTACTGGATTCAGGTGCTGCTGGGAATTTCATTGATTTTGAGACAGCTCAACGTTTACAAATCCCATGTGTTGAGAAAGAAATACCTGAAATAGTACAAGCCTTGGACGGAAATTTTTTATCAGGGGGTCTAGTGACTATGCAAACCATTTTGATCCACATGACCTGCAGAGATGCCACAGAACAAATACATTCAGACACACTACAATTTGACGTTATCCAAGCTCTGCAATATGGTTTTATACTTGGAATGACATGGCTTTGCTCACATAATCCAGCTATTGATTGGCAAAAACAAGAACTTCGCTTTCAATCAGTACATTGTCTAAAACATTGTCTTTCACAAGCAAGAGCTACAGCCAAGGATGGAGTACATGGATACATTGCCACGGCTGCTGAAAAAGATATAGCGTTGCCTCCACAATACTCAGACTTCACTGATGTCTTTAGTGAAACAAAAGCAGCCATGTTACCACCACATAGGGCCTATGATTGCCAGATAGACTTGGTACCCAGATCTTGTGCTCCTAACTGTCATATTTATGCTCTGGCAGAAACAGAGAATCAACACCTAAAACAATACCTTGACCAGTATTTGGAGACTGGCTTCATATGTCCTTCACGCTCTCCAGCAGCATCTCCACTTTTTTTATCCTGAAAGCAAATGGGGAGCTAAGAACATGCATTGATTATAGGGCATTAAAAAAGATCACAATAAAGAACAAATATCCTCTACACCTTATTCCAGTGTTACTGGACGAAGTAAAAACAGCAGTGATTTACACCAAACTAGACCTCAGAAGTGCATATCACTTGGTCCAAATAAGGGACGGAGATGAATGGAAGACCAATTTTAAAACATGGTATGGTATTTTTGAATCTCTTGTAATACCCTCCGGTCTTTGCAACACCCCTGCGGCGTTCTAGTTCTTTTTAAACGTCGTTTCAAGAGAATATCAGGACATTTTTGTCATTGTGTACATTGATAACATTTTGATTTATTCAGAAAGTGTAAATATCCATGAAGTTCATGTAAAAAAGTTGCTGATGATTACCTTACGGGAACATCAATTGTATTGCAAGTTAAGTAAATGTGACTTTCATGTTACGCAAGTCTAATTTCTGGGAGTTATCCTGACCCCCTCTGGAATGAAAATGACCGAAAGAATAATTCAAGCAGTAACAGAGTGGCCCATCCCAAAATCAGTACGAGACGTACAATGTTTTCTTGGAATACAAATGATGGGCGTGCGCAGAATAATAAAGTCCAGATAGCAAAGTAAAATTTACAAAGTTTCTTTATTGTTCAATCGATATCAAAGTTTTAGATGTTTTCTTGGCTTTGCCAATTTTTATCAGCAGTTCAACGATCATTTTTCTCTAGAGGTATCCCCCATTACAAGGTTGTTACGGAAAAAGGTTAAATTTGAGTGGTCACATGAAGCTGAAAGGGCTTTTCAACCATTAAAGGCCACCTTCACTGCTGCACCCATCTTAGCACATCCAGATCTCAATGAACCTTTTATTGTGGAAGCCAATACTTTTGAGGTTGCAATTGGAGCCATTTTGTCACAAAAAAATCACAATACTGGCCAACTCCACCCAGTGGCCTATATGTCACAAAAATTGAACAGTGCAGAACAAAACTACACCATTGCGGAAAAAGAGTTGTCAGCCATTCGTGATGCTTTCAAGGAATGGCGACATTATCTTCTAGGGGCCAAGTTCATGGTCACAGTATATACCGACCATATAAATCTGCAGTTTGAGTTCCGCCCAGTGTTGACACCTCGTCAACTTCGCTGGATGATGTTCTTTGCAGAATATGACTTCCTCGTTATGTACAGACCTGGGCTCGAGAATAAAAAAGCTGACGCTCTTTCCAGAAAAGATTCCTTGTTACACAATTCCATGAGTGAACCACAGTACATTGTTGCTCCTACTAGAATTTTATGGGTTTTATCTGCTGAACAATTTTTGGATAAAATCTGTGAACAATTTCCATTTACGTCCTGGGCAGAATGGATCAATAAAGACAGTAAATGAACAGTAGTGCAAGAATTACCATTGCATGGGAAACAAGTATATCTTTCCACAATAGAACTGCAAAAAACTGCTTTTCACTGGTTGCATTCAGTTCCAACGGCTGGACATCCAGGACCCAAGAAAACTTTTGACAATACGCAAAGACAGTTTTGGGTGCCTAATATGAACAAATATACACACAGTTATAGCTACCCTAAAGTTGTAGTCACTTACATTACATTACTGTGTCCCTAATAACACTACTTGATAGGAGTGTTGGGCATATCAAAAATTGTGAAGGGCTGTCCTCACACACATCCAGGTGTCCTGATTCATCATACGCAGCCCTCGCTCTCTAAAAACTTGGTTTGATAGAGAGCGGGCCTACACCTGAAGACAGGGAGGCACTTCTAATCATTTAAGTGGGGCCAGCGAAAATAGTGAGTTAAAAACCAATGTAGTACCCCAATTTGCATTTAATCGTAGGATATATTACTTGGTATTAAAATTATAGGATGTGGGGATTAGGAAACTATTACCCCAAGACCACTGTTACCGTCGTCGACATGTTTCTGTCTACAGTTCTAATGAGTCCGTGGCGTTCTTCAGGATGAGAGACGGGCTCCTGCTTTGCAATATGCTATTAGATATTGCTTCCTTGTTAGGGCGACCTATGTCTGCCTCTAACCTAACGTTGTGGTTCTTAGATACATGTGGATACATAAATGAATATTTATTTAAATAAGTATGTGGGTGCTTTATTTGTTAGGTGGACATAAATTACGTATTTGCATGCTAGTGTGATAATTTCGTGACACTGCAAACCTGAGTAAACTTTTAACTTGAATTATGAGACCAGCCCACAATCTTATACCAACGTAGGGTCTTTAATGCCGCATGGGAGGAGGGTTCAGGGACCCCTGTAATCACACTCTAGGGAAAGTAAATAAATTTGCTTAAAAGGGAAAAGTTTTAGGTATAACCACATGCTCGCAACGAGAACTACTCTGTTCTCTCACGCATACTCTTACTGCCTCAAGGTGCATCCCTCGCCGTACACCTAAGTACGTTCACTCTTTCTCCCCGATGATGTCGGAATGGAGGTTTTCGCCAAGTTTCACCAAGTATGCTCATTTCGTTGCATGCAAACAATTACCAACTTCTGGTCAATTGGCAAAACTGTTCCTTCAACAAGTTGTACGTCTTCATGGGTTACCAACTGTGATTTTATCCGATTGAGGGTCTCAGTTTTCGTCCAGGTTTTGGCCAACATGGTGTCAAACGTTACATATTTCATCCACAATGTCGACAATTTACCACCCTCAAACAGATGGACAAACCGAACGGTTAAATCAGACTTTAAAACAATATGTACGCTGCTATGCAGCGGATGCTGCTGACTCATGGGTTGAGTTTCTTTGGATGGGTGAGTGGGCCTACAATACTTCTTACCACTAATCCACAGGTACATCCCTATTTGTTGGATTGTAGGGCTATCATCCTCACACTGTGCCAGTCACCTTGCTGAAATCATTGTCCATTACTCCAGCGGTACAAGACACGGTAATGCACATGCATCATGTGCACCAACAATTAAAACAACATCTCAATGAAGCCAAATTGAGATACAAACATCAATATGATAAACGTGATAGGCGAGGACCTATATATAATCCTGGAGATAAAGTATGGCTTTCTACAAAAAAAGTCATGTTTAAAAAAATATATATATTTTTCACCCTAAATACACAGGGCTGTATGAAGTGATTCGGCAAGTGAACCCAGTCACTTACAAATTAAAGCTCCCTGCTTCTTTGCGAATTCATCCAGTGTTTCACACGTCCCTACTAAAGTTGGCGGGTGCTCTGTGTCCAGAACGTCCTGTTCCTCTTTTGATTCACGGACAATGGGAGTATGAGGTACGAGACATTTTGGATTCTAGGTATAGGGGCTCCTCGTATGGTATTTAGTGTCTGGGAAAGGATATGGATCTGAAAATTATTCTTGGGAACACGCTGGGAATATAAACGCTCCCCGGTTGTTAAGACGCTTCCACCTCCGTTATCCTCAAAAGCCGGGCCCTAGACCGCGTTTGGGAGGGGTAAGTACTGTCATATCTAGGGCGGTGTGTGGTCTGTCTAGGGCCTGCCCAACGCATCTCTGTGGTGCGCACCTGTGTCCCACTGCCTTTGTGTGCTAAGCCTCTGTTTGGTAAAGCACGAGGCGGCCCTTTCTGCCCATTGGTGGTATTTGTGTTACTCTCAGCACTGAAACACATGTGTGTGTACCAATGCTTGTTTTCCTGTTTATCTTCTATATCACCGCCTGTGGTTGTGCATGCATGCGTATCTCCTTACTATTTGGGGAGGTCTCATGGTGAGTTTCTTTATTTGTAGTCACTCTGAACTACATGTTCCATGATGCCTGGTGGCGGTCATCTTGGGTGTGGCAGGCCTCATAAAGCCAGCCCCGCCCTGAGCTCAACGCTCACTATTCCTTTGGAGTGCATTTGGTTCGGAGCTCTCTTCTCCGTCTCGGCTTCGGCTGCTGCAGGGCGTCTTCTGTGGTTGGAGGCGTGGTCTCTCAGTCCTGCTGGTTCATTTCCTCGTGGTTCGGGCAGCTGGCTTCTGCAACAGTGTGTAATGCGATTTCTTTCGCATTTCAAGCAGCTGGCTCCCGCTGCAGTGTGTCACGACCTCTTCCGCGTTTCGAGCTCTGCGCATACACGCAGTGAGAGTAGGCCGTACTCTGTCCGGTAAGGAGTGAAAGGGGAAAATCTTTGAGGGGCGTGATATTCTAACATTTTGAGCATTCATGATTGGTGCATTTACGTGTTTTTAGCCCCGTGTGTATAAAGCAGATACGAGTGATTAATTATTTGTTGTGGAGTTTTGTTGATGGCATTCATTATGATTTGGCAATAAGGAATGCAGAATATAAAGCAAAAAATAGGTGATACTACAATACCTTTATAAATAACACTGCACATGTGGTCTAGATTCAAGGCTTAAGTTATTCCACAAAAAATCTTTGCACAGTAAACTTTATTATTTGGCCACTCTTCATCACCAGAAGCTCATTGGTTACATGTGAATCTAATTTGTTTATTTGTTAGTAAACTTTTGCTTTACAGGTAACCTTCCCCGCTGTTCCCTTCCCACTTCCCTTCCCCCCACTTGATCTCGCCAATACTCTGTGGTTTCATACTAATTCGAAGTTGGAGGAGTCGAGAGGTGGGCCTATTGTGACATCACCATTTGGGAAGGAGGGAAAAAAGGATGGCAGAGTACTTATCTGAATACTCAAGACTCTATAATCTACCTCCTTGGGGTCAACTATAAGAGGCAGGTTAACCCATTCCACACAGAAAGGAGATATGCGCATCAGGGAGAAAGATAGGAAATTATTGTCTGACCACAAGAGAAGATAAAATAACCATAACTGCCAAGTTCAAGTCTGGCCAATGTTCAACGAGTTGCCCCTGGCAGCCATGAACACCCCAAGTAATGTATGAAATGCCTAAGGGAGACAGTATAAGCACTTTCCCTGAATGGATTATCAGAAGAGCATTCTATATGGTGCTGATGCCCACTGCCCTTTGGGAGGCACAAAAGGGGCACAGGTAATTGCTCTTTTTTGCAAAAATGTATGTTTCAAGAAAAATCTCCAAATTGCAGTAAATGACATAAAAATACTTTGGAATTCACTTCCTACTAGTTTTGAATATGTTTGCAGTATCTGCTTCCACATCATTCTTCTTACTGAAGGGGAATCTAAAAATGAAAATATTGCTGAGTATTGTTATGAGGGTCGCCAGATGGCAGAGAATTGACTGAGATCCATCGTTTGTTCATGGATAACATGGTTGTTATTTGTTGTGTGACCATCTAAATTTTGTCCTGTATGTAAGGTATGGCAGGCTCCAGGGCTAGAAAATGTTCTTCGGTTCCCAAAAATTGATTTGCAATTTTTTGCCCTGATGAGTTAAAGTCTGATGGTGTAAACAGTGAAATCCCTAATCTGCTGTGACAAAGATCTGTGGAACTAGAAGTTGTATGTGCTATCCTTGCAGAAGGGTAGTCTGCCAGTTACACAGGAACTTCAAGGGATTACAAGGGGTTGCAAGTCAGAATATTGTATACAAAAATATTGTTTAACATAAATAGGGAGTCCTAAATATCAGTTACAAAATATTGTCCCCTGGGGAGTAGATTTTCTATTATTAACTTCAATGGGGTAATATATTTGTAAATTATTTTTACACAATATTTCTAATATTCTGACAATGATATTCAGGTACCACACCCATAAGGACACATGATCATCTCCATGGATTGTGGATCTGAGGCTTGGCTCCAATGGAGAGGAAGGGAACATTAGTCTTTTAAGGGCAGCCGCATGGATAAAAGAGGCACTAAAGCTTTGGAGCACACTTATATGTGGACGTTTTGTGCATCAAGACACGAAGAACAACATCTTGTAGAGCTAGAAAATAGAGGCGGTAATGCTAAATCCAAACACCCGTCCAACATGGATCCAATAAACATGATCCTCCAAGAAAAGACAAGGTAGACATTGGATTAATTCATTTAAAATCCTAAACTGAAAAGGTATTGCAGCGTGTTGGCTGCATCTGAATCATAGTACACAAGATTGAGGAGAAATACCAAAAGACACTGCCGTGGAACACTACAAGAAGAATTCTCATGCATCTACAAACTGCTAAAACGCTGCAAATATCATTCTGAGCACACGTTCTGATTGTTGTATGAGGCACCTTATGGTCAATTGTGGGAAATAAATATGTCTGATAAATGGTACAACATGTAGCTAGTATTTTTGCAATATGTTTCATTCATTATATCTGTACTATCATAAATTGTATCCATTTTGATTAATATTACTACATACAACACTTGGGAAATACACACTCGATATTGAGAGATTTACAAACTAGAGAGGTGGAGTTGGCCTACCCCACACAAGAGTGCGATATTTTCCCAAAAAACGAATAACAGAAATAAAATAAGGGTATTAGAGAGTAGATCAGAGAGCGTCGGGCCTAAAGTTACTTTAAACATCTAGTATCTTGTCTGCATCACACGTACACCAGAGACACCCCATAGAGGAAACCCAAAGTCAGAAAACTGTTCAGGTCCTGAGCACCTTACGAAAGCAGTTTGCAGTCACAAACCCTGTGATTCACAAAGTTACAAGTTTTGAGGATGCGAAATGCTATTTTCAAATGTAAAGAATGAATCCCCTTTTGAGAGGGTTATGCGGCGAATTCTGAGTCACAATGAGGCGGGCGAGTGATAGGAGTGTTCCTCACCTCAAATGTGACCAGCAATGAGATGTATGAATGGGCTGTGACAGCAAACCACTGAAAAGTTATTGACAGCTCTAAGGAGGGCTCACTCGTTTGCAAAGGGGAAGCTGTTCCCGTTGGTCAGATTCCCACTGGGGAAGGGAACTGTGTCAGGTGGTCTCAGGGGAGAGCAGTCAATGGTCAATAAGCCCACTGGCTCCTCTTCTCCAACCTCTTTCCAAATAGGAAATAAAAAATTGAGCAGCACCATTTCCTTTAAAAATCAAGGTCTGCTTAAAAACAAAACAAAAAAATAAATGCAAGTTGTCTGATGTTCTTTGCAGCCCACCACCCCTTTGTCCAGAGGTAATCACAAATAGTGAGCATCCGAATTAATATGCATTAGGCAGGTTGTTCTGCGACCTGACATCTTGCAATATGATCTATAAGAACAAATGTCACAATGCATAATTACTGACTGGTTGCAAAAGTCAAAATATGTACCCATTATTTATGACCTGTCTGTTATAGCACTGGGCCCATAATTCGGTGTACAATTCACTTCCTTACAATAAGAGGAAGCAGATGTAAAACCACAGACCCACTTTATCCTTCAAAGATGGATGGCAAGGAGGACTTCACTGAAGTTCTAGTTTCATTTTGATGACAGAGAAACAAGGGTGGGACTATAATGAGGGCTTCCTTTCACTACATTTTGCTGGAGCTGTCTGGAGACAGAGTAGTTCAAAATGAACAACTGATGGACGGAATGCTGAACAATGCCAAACATTCACCTCCGGTACAGAGATCTGGGCCTAAATCCATTGTTTTTTGCTCACCACACCACCCCAGTTTGGACGCAGCTGTATGCAAATCAGTCTTAACCCTGCTCCCCATGGGAACAGTCCAGCCCGAACTGCTAGGTCAGGTCCTCCCTGTACTGGAAACCAGCATCCTGGGACCGGTTTCGGGGTATCACCCCTTATCAGTTAGGATAGCCTGAATATAGTGGCAGGGCAATCACAGGACCCACATCTGCCCTTCCCACTTGGGGGAAACAGAGCTGGTCATGCCCACTACCTGCATCCTATTTCTGATGTGTGCAAGACGAGCAGTGATGAATGAGGCTTTGGACATGGTGGCAGCTCGGAGGGAATATACTCCAGCCCCAGCCGTCTACTGATCCAGCAAACCAGCAGCAAATGCAGGGACTTTACCTTTGGGAAAGACAGCATCTGTGGCTTTGCTTGTCAATGTTCACCGCCTATCTTTATCCTCTCTGTAATCTCAACTTATACGTTCCTTTTCGACACGTATGGATGGCTTTCTTTACAGTGAGCGAGGCGATGCCTTATCTTTCTGGCGCACTCTACTGACCTCCACCCCTAGGCAGCATGAATAAATGTCCAGCCCACTCACTTTCAGTGGTAAGTTCTGAAGTCATTACCAAGAGGTCAGAAAACCTTGTTCCATTCTTAGTGGCAATGGCAATCTAATAAAGACAGATGGTCTTCTGTCTGAACCAGGGCTGAACAAGTCGCTTCTGCTCCTGATAACAAATCACCTTTTCAAATAACTTATAAAGGTGCATAGAAGGGCAAATTTCTTAATTGCAGCAAGTGGATAATTTCCATTTTTTTTTTTTTAAATTTTATTCATTTTTCGCATTTAAGACAATGAAGCATTGGTTCTGCAAGAATATACAAACATATCTTTAAATGAGACCACCTTTTCATATCAGTTTACAATATCTCCACAACAACTGTTCGGCTCTAAATCACTCAGTATTGAGTTTTCACACACTCTGCCTGTGCTGTGAGATGTGGCTGATCCTGCTATTACAGTATTAGGTTTACAGTGTATTCAAAAGATTATATAACACTTTGAACTTACGAATAATCCCCCCTCCCTCCCTGCTGACGACTCCTATATAAGGAATAAGAGATGAGTACGACCTCTTAAATAAAGCAGAACTTGATAAGATTATTAGCTATCTATTCAATGCTATATAATAGTTTACACATTTGTTATAGGGTACTATGCAGTCTCATATAGTATACACTGATGCCAATATTTTCAGGTGTTGCTAACACTTAGAAACACGTCTATTAACTACTTAGCGTATTATTGTCCAGAGTTAAAAGTATCAGTTGATATAAAGGAAGCCAATAGGACATCCCAGCTCATGGCGATGGGGTTTTTTCGTAGTCCCTTCCTTTCTTCTGCACGGATTGCTACACTTTCTGCTAGTCCCCATTTTTCTACTTCTTCCCTCCAATCTCGTAATGTAGGAGCTATTGGGGATTTCCATCTTCTAGTTATGCCGCGCTTGGCTAACAGTAGAGCTAAATCTGCAAACTTCGCATGTACCTCCTGGCCCTTGCGTCGTTTATATAGTCCTAATATACATGTTTCAACTGTTTGGAATCTGTCATCACTTGGTGTTTCTTCTAACACCTTGGTTATCCCCTCCCAGTATTCACGCAGTTTACCACATGTCCACAACATATGTGTCAGTTCCGCATCCTGCTCAGCGCATCTGGGGCATATTGCATTGGCATTTGGGTATATAGAATTTATTGTATGTGGTGTTAAATACACTCTTTGGGTTATCATATATTGGATGAACTTAAATCGGGTGTTACGTGACACTCGCTTAGGATATTCAAGTATGGTAATCCATTCTTTGTCCTGTAAAAGTCTGCTAATATCTCGTTCCCACTTAGTACGCACCAATTGTAGCAGGGTTGGCTGATGTGTACGCAACCCTCGATAAAACCATCTTGTAAGGTGGCTGCCTGTTCCCATAAGGTACATCAAATGAACCAGTTCATTTGTTGCTGGTTCTAATCCCTGAGGGGCCCATTTTCTTTTAATGTAGGCTACTAAGTTTGCATGAGTTAAGAACAATACTTCTGTTGCTCCACGTTCGTTGGTGAAATCTGTGTGCGTTAAGAGTGTTCCTTCTCCAAAAAGATCGCCGACTGTGTTCACCCCGACTTGTGTCCAGCGGTCCAACTGCCGGCTAGTTAGTGTTCCTGTATTAGTGGGGATACCTAATAGTGGTATATTAGGCGCATACGCAGGAGTATCTGCCGTGCATTTCAATGCTCGTTTCCAATAGTCTAGTGCTGTTCTAAGCAGCGTTTTTGACCTGGGTGGGGATATAGCATTTGGGTATAACAACCGGTTTAGTCTACCTTGTGCAATCATTTGCGGGGTATATGCTATTTCTTGTAAGTTTCGACCTGCCACCCAATATGACAGCCATTGTAATTGTGTAGCAAGGCAATATGCGTAAAAGTCCGGGGCTCCCATTCCCCCCGTATTTGATGGGAGTTGTAGTTTCTTTAGGCTCAATTGTCGCCGGCCTGTGCCCCATATTAAGCTAATCTACAATGTATTCAGGTTATTAAAAATATGTTTGGGGAACAGTACTGGCAAATCCGTAAAGAAATATAATAATCGTGGTAACATCACCATTTTCGAGATAGTCAGTCTGGATAGGGGCAGGGATGTCCAAAATGGGACCTGTGCTCGTAGCGAGGTGATCGCCCTCTGGAGATTTCCATCAATAATGTCTTGTGGATACCTATATACTTGAATGCCCAGGTATCTGAATGTACTATGTGTAATGAAGTGACTAGGAGTCAGGTTAGGTCTTTTCAGTGGGTTTAATGCAGCAACCCCATCCATCGACCAGCTAGCCAAGTCTGCCAACTGCCGACCCACAGAACCTTCGTGGACCTGGTTCCACGCTAGAACACAGAACGTGGAACCAGGCTATGTCACACTTCTTCCCTCTTACATTGACATATATTTTAACAACAAGATAACAGCCAGAAATATTGAAAGAAACTGGAGACCCTTCATCCCCCTAAAATACAAAAAGAAAAGAGCATGGTATGTATGCTAAAACATTTCGAATGTGCACTAGTTATCTCAAAAAATCGTGAAGGTAACTTGGGCTTTTGCAGACTCTATTGCTCGTGCGAGTAGGCACATATTCAGAGTGGGCAGAAGAAGAAATTCCTACATCAGACCCAGGCAACGAGTTTCTTCCGTTATTGCCCCCCACATGAACAACTCGACTGTGGTTCCAAATACGACCATCATCTGTTTTGACAGCATTTTTAAACAGTTTAACCACACTTTTTATAGCAGTAAATTTGGACCAGTTCTGGCGCCCCACGGGAGCTTTAACTTTGACCTTGTCTCCAACCCTGAACTCAATGGCCTTACAAGAACGGCGAGCATCTAGATAGACCTTCCTTTTTTGTTGAAGGGATAACTCTTTGTCTCTCCACTCACCAATGCCATTGTTTTTGAGGCCTTTATCTAAAATCATCCACCCTGGACATAAAAACGTATTGGATGATCTTCCTCTGAATAATTGAAAAGGAGTTTTCCCAGTTGTTGAATGTGGTGTAAATCTGTAAGCTGAGATTCGATTCTGTAATTCAGTCTTCCAGTTCAAACAGTTAACTCTTGCCAGTTGGATGCTTTCCTTCAAGGTTTTATTCAATCTCTCAATGGCACCATTTGATTCGGGATGATAAAGCGAAATCTTTTTATGTTCAATACCACACTTCGCCAAATAATCCTCCATTTCCCTAGAACAGAATTGAGGACCATTGTCCGAAAGTAGTGAATTTGGAAAACTTTCACGTTTAAATATGGATTCTAAAAACTTAATTATGCACTGTGTCGTAATGTCCCTCACTGAACTGACTTCAATCCACCGAGAGTATAAATCCGTCAACACAATTAGATAGGGTGTCTGATGCTCTCCATGAAGGGGACCAACAATGTCAATGGCCACCTCGTCCCAAGGACCCATTGGTAATCTTCTACAAACCATAGGTGGCTGTCTGGGCTTGAGAACCTTGTCACTTAAAGAGCAAGGGACACAATCACGGACAGCACGTTCCACCATGAGGTCTAAACCCGGCCACCAAAAATCCTGTCTGATGCGTTCCTTGGTTTTAGAGATACCCAAATGCCCCTCGTGTGCCATTTGAATAATGTTGTTCCTCAAACTCACAGGTGGAACCAGCCTCGTCCCTCTAGTTAGGACGCCCTCAGCAATGGCTAACTCATTTAACACCGATGACCAGGGCTTTCCCAGGCTACTTCCCTTGTCCTGTGACAACAACTCCATCACCCCCAAAAGTTCTGCGTCTTTATTCAGTTCTTCCTTCCACACATCTTCCTTTATTACCCCTAGAGTGATGTCACACACACTAATATCAAACTCCTCGTCTTGTCCCACCTCACACGTCTGCTCCGTTGAGTCCACTGTGTCCACTAAACGCGAGAGACAATCCGCAGAAACATTTGTACTCCCGGGAATGTACTCAAAATTGAAATTAAACTCCTGCAACGATATGACCCACCTCCTTATCCTCGAGGAGATGGCGTCAAGACCCTTCTTTTCAAAAATTTCTTTCAGAGGTTTATGATCTGACTTGACTTTGAAAGATATGCCCCAAACAAATTTCCTAAATTTATTGATTGCCCAAAATATGGCGAGGGCCTCTTTTTCAATAACTGAGTAGTTAAGCTCAGCACCCTTAAGACACCTGGAGGCACACGCAATTAATTCCTCTTGACCATTACGCAACTGTATAAGTAGAGCGCCCAAACCTTTTTTACTGGCATCAGTGACAATATATGTCACATCACCCGGTTTAAATGCTTGTAAGTTGGATGCACTCTTGAGATCTTTTTTGACACCTAAGAACTCCTTTTTACACTCTTCTCCCCACACAAACTCAGCATTCTTGCACAGTAGACTTCTTAGATGAATGGTTTTATCTGCAAAATTCCTGATGAATTTGCTGTAAAACTCAGCCATCCCCAAAAAGGAAAAAAGCTCTTCCTTTGTAGATGGTTCCTTCAAACCCTCTATCGTGTCCACCAGCTCCTTTTTGGTCTTACGCCCCTGCTAGATATATGATGTCCAAGATAATCTAGCTCGGTAACTCCAAACTTACACTTATCTCGACGTAACGACAAACCTGCCTTCCTCAGTCTTTCAAGTACCTTAACTACCCTACCATCATGTTCCTGAATGGTTTTCCCACAAATCAAAACATCATCTTGGTAGCACTTGACTCCAGGTATCCCTTTGATGACATCATTCATAATTCTCTGAAAGACAGATGCTGCGGACACTAACCCGAACGGCATCCTTAAAAACTTAAATGCACCCATTGGGGTTATGAATGCAGTAAGCTCTTGTGAATCCTTACTGAGGGGTACCTGGTGGTAGGCCGATGCTAGATCTAATGTACTAAAATAACATGCACCATCTAATGTCGAAACCATCTCTTCAATATTGGGAAGCGGAAATCTGTCCACCACTACCTCCCTGTTGAGGGCGCGAAGATCCACACATAGACGAATCTCATTGTTGGCCTTACGCCCAACGACAATGGGAGCCAACCACTCCGTGGCCTCCACAGGCTCTATCACCCCAGTAGCTACTAACCTGTCAATCTCCTTTTCTACTGCTTCATGCACACTGATCGGAACTCTCCTTACCTTGGCCACTATAGGTTTTGCCCCAAGCTTAAGTTTGATGCGGTGACTATAACCTTTCAGGCAACCTAGAGAGTCACTGAACAATCCTTCAAACTCCTTCACAAATTTCTCCTCAGCATTCCCAACGGACTGCACTTGCACAGGGGGTTTTGCATTGGGATTTAGAATAATACCCAAACGAGCTTGATGAGTCCAGCTCAGTAAATTGTCTCCTTTCTCTGCCACATAAACTCTAGCATCCGTAAATCTACCATTGCATTCTATACAACTTAAAAAGTAACCTAACATCTTAATTGGTGTTCCCCCATAGCCTGTTGGTCTAACATCTGATTTTATTAAATTTGTCCTGCTCGAAAAATTCTTAGTGAACTCTTCCTTAGATATGAATGTGAGATGAGAACATGAGTCAAATTTCATTTTAACTCTAACATCTCCCACCTTTACCCACTCTGTGGGATGTTCCACCCCACACTCATTCACTTGGAAGGTAACCTCTCTTACTTCATTCCTGCTGTCACTTTTATTGCGAAAACGACAGTTTTTGTAAAATGTCCCCTCTTCCCACATGTTGCGCAAATCACTTTAAGAGCCGGACATTCTCTTGCATTTGCCTTGTGACCAAATTTACCACAACAATAACATGTTCCCTGAAACATCATAACATTTCTCCTTTCATATTGCGCATTACTTGTCCTATTTTCTTCCTCTCTACTCTTGTAGTTGATGTTCCCTGCTTTCTTTACAGCATCATCTTTTTGTACTGCATGACATACCACTTCTTCAACATTTCCTGTAACACTCGGTTGTTTACTAACTTTACTCAACTCCCCTACACATTTGAGCATATGTTCCACACGTTTTGCTATAATCATTACTTCGTCTAACGGTGGTTCATCCTTTAACCAAAGTTCCTCTCTTATCTTGTCACTGCAACATCTTAAAACAAATTGATCCCTTATTCTTTCTTCTACTAATTCCCCAAACTTACAACTCAAGGCCAACTTGCGTAACGAGGTCACAAATTCTTCCACAGTTTCTTCCTTTCCTTGTTCTCTCAAACCAAAGTAATACCGCTCCATGATGGTACTCACTTTTGGCAGGTAGTGTACGTCTAACTGTTTTACGCAAACCTCGTACTCATTCAACCCCCTTTGAACTGCCTGGCTCAGCTGTGGCAAGCTCTCTAATACTTCTTGCCCTTCACCCCCTAAACAGTGGAGTAATAGTGCTTGTTTCCTCTCTGCACTCAAGTTAGTACCACACACCCTCGCATAATTTTCAAATATTTTCCTCCATTTTTTCCACTTAACTGGCGGCTCCCCTGGATCAGACAGAAAAAACGGAGGTGCAGTCACATTTTGCAACCTCAACCTTTCAAAATGAAGCTTACTTTACACCCCCCAAAAAAATTTTTTTTTTATTTTTTTTTATTTTTTTTACAATCTCCTTATTTTTTTTTACCCCACAGTCACTGTTTATACAATTTTTCCCTTACTGATGTTTTTAGCAGGGGTGTGTGACGAACTAGTCATGAACAATTGGAAGATCCTTATGCAAGGTGTGCTTGTCACCGTGATGACAAGCTGTGATTTCCAAATGATAACCAACCTGTTTCTTTGTAATTGCCTTCTTTGCTTCAGCCCTCTTTTTTTTTAAACAATAAATTGACTTTCTAGCTTATACTGTTTTCCGATGTCCTCAGGTTATATTTTGGGCCTCTTTCCACAGCCGGATTCACTTAAACTGTGTTAAGCCTCACACCAGCCTGCCCTTTATTTCCCGATCTTTTCCTGATCCAAAATGGCCGCCGACGTCGTCGCGTACAGCCTCAGGCCTCTTTCTACGGCCGGTTCCGCTTGTTCTGGAAGTGAGAAGCCTTTGGTCTTCTTTCGCCGGGAAATTGGGCACTACGACCCGCAGCGTGACGCGCATCCAAGCCGATGCGTTCCAGTGATGACACCAGGCCCCAATCTGTGTCGCGAAGCCTGCAAGACAGTTTACTCGCCTCCCGCTGTTCCCTCAGACCTCTTCCGACAGCTTAAATGCGGCGATCCTTCTTGCTTCCGACTCCTCCGTCCAGGTGAGTCTTTCTCGTCCTTCTTCACGATTTTTGTTCCTCTGGTTCCTTTCACGATGTTGGGGTTGCCTCACCACTCTTCTCCCTTAGCACGCTCGTCGCCAGTGTAATGAAGTGACTAGGAGTCAGGTTAGGTCTTTTCAGTGGGTTTAATGCAGCAACCCCATCCATCGACCAGCTAGCCAAGTCTGCCAACTGCCGACCCACAGAACCTTCGTGGACCTGGTTCCATGCTAGAACACAGAACGTGGAACCAGGCTATGTCACACTATGAGCTACTGCTATGTTCTTATTTCCAAAGGGGATGGTCTGTGCCTCCATGTCATTGGTGAAAGGGAACGCACAGGATTTTTCGTAATTTATGGCCAACCCTGCAATAGATTCAAATTGCACGAAGGTCTGCGCTGTTGCCAGTCTGTTTTCTTGTAGGTTACCCACGTATAATATAATGTCGTCCGCGTATAATGACACGGCATGGAGGTCCCAAAGGCGGGCGCACAGCGAAATGGCCGCACTGTAGTGCAGCTCCGCTGGCCGCCGACACCATCCTCCATGTATCCTGCTCCCTGGGGGATATCCACGATACTTGTCATACGGAGACACATATGTGACACCCGCACGATCGATCAGGAAGATTTGCCTGCTGCTGGGACCCCCATTTGGCACAAGACACGCTGAGCGAAGGTGCAGGCCCTTGAAACAACATGGCGGACACCTGAGTATCGGTGGTGAAGACCGCGGCTTCGGGCGCATCGGAGACTGCTGGTGAACCCGCCTCTGCTACCGCACTGCACCTCGCAACTGGACCCATTGCTGCTGGTGAGGTCTACCCGTTCCCCCCCTCCTGTGAGCACCTGCGGCCGGCCACTGACATCCGGCGGCCCCGGACCAGACGAGGGACGCAGGGCTGCCTCAACACTGCTGCGCCTGCCTGTGATCTGCGCCGGCGGCGTGATTTACTTGCCTGCCTGCCCTGTCCCACTCTGCATCCTGCGGGGGCTCAACGCAGAGGGCCGCCGACTTGCGCTGTTGCGGTTCCGCTGACCGGGAGCCGGGTTCGCCATGAGGCCCTCGCCGGCTGCGGGGGCGCTGTGGCGGCGCAGCCTGGTGTCGTCGGCTGGAGCCTAGATCCGGGGCTGGGATCGCGACGGCGGACTGCCTACCTGCCCGAGTTGATCACGCGGGGCTGGTCTTGGTGGCGAAGAGGAGCGGAGGTGAGGATACGTGAGCGGGGGAGGCCCAGTTCAACCGCAGTGAGTACCCGGGGTGTGTTTCCTTGGGTGACACTGCGACGGGCCCTTTGCCCTGCATACTATTAATGGACCTGGCGGTTTAATCCTGCAGCGCGCTGGAAATCGCGCCTCCGTCCTGGCGGCCTGTGAGGTGCTCCTCTCCTGGGGTTTTGCTTTGGAAGCCCTCTGCGCAACAGCCTCGAGCTACTGGATTTGGGCCTTATTGTTAACCCCTATGGTCGCTGCGCGCAGCTCCCTATCAGTACTGCTGCAAGATAGGGTGGACACATGCTATTTCTGCTATCTACCTGCATTTCGCCACCGCATGTATTTGATGACACTCAAATAATTCCCTCTACAATACGAACCGATCTGCTGCATAGCGCGCTGCACTGAAATTCAACATTCGCATATAGCCGGCGGCGGCCTTCTATTCCTGGCTCGCTGGTGAGCTGTGGAGGATCTCCCTGGGCTCGGTTCTTCGTTGCCACGTCTCCACACTACTCATAGCTCTTTGAACCTGTGGACCCCACCCCGGTGGAGGTGATCTTGCACCATGACTGAAATACTTACTCAGTGACATTGTTGGTCACCCGATAGAATGGGCAAACCGGACAAAAACCAACCGCGACTTAATTTCGAGCTGCGCAAGTCAGGGAAATCGTCGCAATCTGCCGTTTCTGACTCAGAACTGGAAGCCACGTCTCAGTCACCCACTGCTCTGGAAAAGACCCTATCCGCCATCCAAGCTAGTCTACAGTCAATAGATGGGAAGATTGAGGTCCTCAGTAGCCGTATGGACAATATATCAGCCAAATTAGACAAGCAGTCAGCTAGAATCGGCGAGGCTGAGCAACGCATCTCCTGCGCTGAGGATGGGCTTCAACGGGTAACCGACAAAACCAGTGACATTGAAAAGATCTTGGCGGTCATCCAGGCTAAAAACGAGGAACTTGAGGCGCGCTCCCGGCGCAATAATGTGCGCATTAATGGTCACAAGCAAACCCCAAATTAACCTGTGCTTAAGCTTCTGGTAGCTTGGCACAAAGCAGTCAGGCTTAACTTAGAGGCAAGGTGTAAAGTATGTATGCAGCAGTTCAGACAGAAATAAAGTGAAAACACAACACCAAAAAAATCAACTTAGAAAAATTGAGTACAATGTAATAAATTATTTGAGGCCAAAACGACAAAAATTCAATCAGTAGAACTGGAGATATGCAGTTTTAAAGTTTTAGATAATAATAGTGCTTAAAAGCACAAAGCGCCTGCTGTGGTCATCTGGTCGCACCAGACCGGGACAAGGTCACAGGTTCAGGCCTACCGCGATGGAGCACAGGCCAGATACAGGGACCAAGTTGGGCCCACTGAACAAAGTACCTTAAATCCTGGTTAAGGAGTATTGTGAGATCCTGTGTTAAGGATGAGTCACACAGAGGCGGGTTCAATGAGCTGCAAGAAGTGATGTGAGGTCCTGCGTTGAGAATGCGTCATGCAGCTTCAGTTCCAAGGAAGCTGTCGAAAAGGCTCATGATGCAAGGTCCAGGAAAGTGTGATAGGTGACAGTTCTGCCCCCTATCAAGTCTGAGAATAGGCCCATCCTGCCAACACTTATTTCTCCTCATCTCACTGTCTGGGAGCAATACACAAAGACCAACTGCCAGCTACACCTAATCATGTGACCAGGATACAGGTTGCAGGCATCAAATGGTTGCAGTGGCGGCCGGCATGCGTCTGGGGTGGTGAGGTGGGGGGCAAGGGGTTAAGGGGGTGTAAAAAAAGAAAAAGACACCTACCTCCTCGTCGCTCTGTCCCACGTCGTCTCTCCTCCGCGTCGGCCGAATAGGAAGCAGCCAGGCTTCCCTGGGCCAATCACAACACTGCAATGCAGCATTGTGATTTGCTCCCCTAAGCCAATCACAACGCTGCAATGCAGTGTTGTGATTGGACTGATTGCCGTAGTTCACCGCTCAGATGGGGACTGGAGGCCTGGGCATGTTCGCCACCTAGGCCGTAATGCAGCCTGGGTGGAGAACAGGCTAAGTGAGCATGACTGTTTGGCCGGCCCGGGACTGCCGGCCAAAGCGGCATGAGCACTTCAGTGTGCCCACCACTCCTCCCCTGCTCTGTGAGTAGAGCAGTCCGCCCCCATGCTGCTGAAGCAGGAACAAATAAAATGATAATAACATCAAGCTATTATGATTTTATTTTTCCTTTCTTTCACTGCTGCAAAGGAGTGAGTGGGGCGACGCTCCTCCGCCTTAGCGGAGGAGCCGCCACTGAATGGTTGGGACAAGAAAATGACAACTTTCAAAAAGTGGCTTAAAAAATCTGACTTTACCATTAAAGAGGGTTTTAAATTACAATTCTCCAGACACCAAACTCGACATTCCTTCTAGGGTCAAGGGGACATAAGACCTGGGCGAAGGTGAGCATTTTGAATTTCTCCTTCTCCAGGAAGGAGTTGAAAGTGTGCAGATCTAGAATAGGCTCGAAGGCCTCGGTCCTTCTTGGGAACAGAAAGTAGCAAAATAACAACCATGCCCTACTTCTGGCTCAGACACCCTCTCGACAGTCCCTTTGGCCAAAAGGGCCTGCACTTTCTGCCGCAAAATGGAGAGATGATCCTCTGTCAGTCGCTGAGTGGACGGTGGAAGGTTCAGCGGGGACAAAAGGAAGGGTAAAGCATAACCTCGGCGTACAATGTGCAGGACCCACCTGTCCGACATGATCGCTTGCCAGCCCGGATAGAATAGGTGGATTCTGCTGCCTACTGTGTGACTGTGATCCTGTAAGGGTACTTTAAAGAGGTTTGGTGGGGGGTGATATACGGGGCAGCATGCTGACCTTAGCCCTGGGAGTTCTTATAAATCTAAGCTCCGGACAGTACACTTGGTCCTGTTTTTTATGTGTCAGAGTGAGTATCAAATATGCCTAGAGGTATACTCAAAGCATTATTTTATTCGAAGAGTACCTCTGGTATGTTTAAAAACACTTTAACCCCTTCGATGCTCATGACGAGCTGGACTCGTCATGGCACACAGTGGTCGTGTGCTCATGACGAGTCCAGCTCGTCATAAGACCACCCACGGGGGAAGCGCTGGCGCTCCCCCCGTGGGAATCCGATCGTCGGTTTTTTTGGGGGAAGGCAGGGGAAGGGCTTCCCTGCCTCCCCCCCATGACGTCAGCGCGCGAGGCGCGCTGGCGTCATTGGGGTTTCCTTTGTTCCCCGACACGCTGGAAGCCATTTGCTTCCAGCGCGTCGGGGAATAAGGTTAGTTTTGGCTCCGGGGAGGGGGATTTGAAACAGAAGAGGCATCGAGGGAAAGGAAAACCCTTTCCTTTCCTCGATGCTCTTTGTGCATTCCTGCTGCACGATCATGCGATCGTGCAGCAGGAATGCCCACTAGACGCCAGGGAATTTTAAAAAAAAACAACAGAAAATACTGTTTTGGGGAGCGGCCCCTTGGGCAAGGGTCGCTCCCCTTTTGGGGGCCTTATGTTTTTGGTGCTCTGCCCCCCTGGGGGGGGGGGCAGTTTTATTTATATAGCGCGGGGCTTTACCCGAAGGTGTGAGAGCGCTTCAGTAACATTACATGATGAGAAGGTTACAAGTGAGCATAATACAAAAGCAAGCGTTACATTACATGAGGAAAAAGTGACAATTGTGCATGATACATGAGATACAAAATACAAATAGAGGTATAATACTGCAATAAGTGGCAGAACACACTGGGAAGGCACTTCTATAGGCATGGAGTACAGAATTTCCTATAGTGGAAGAACTTCCTTGAGGGAGTAGAGAGGGCGTGAAAGGGTACACAAATCGAGCACAGCACGCAAGGGTGAGGAATGTACAGGAAAAAGTACAAATTTACAATGAAGAGCGAACTTCCTAGAGGGGGCTGAGAGTGAAAGTATTAGTTCTGAAAGTGTCTTTGGAAGAGAAGAGATTTGAGGTCAGCTTAGAAGATCCGGGTAGAGGAGGTGGCACGGAGCAATGGGGGAAGCGAGTTCCAGATTCTCACCGCATTGCCTGAGAAGGATTGCGCCATCGATCTTACCCTTTTGAAGACGGGGGGGGCGGAGGGGGCTCAAGCAGAAGCTTTTTTGCATTGCCAGAAGGGCGAGAGCCACCGGACAATTTCAATTTATTCGCCAGGTAACGAGGGGAGGACGTGTGTAAGGCTTTGTGTGTGATGCAGGCAGTTTTGTAAATAGATCTTGCCTCGATCGGAAGCCATCGAAGAGAGGACAGGATAGGAGTGACGTGGTCGCTTCGTTTAGACCCTGAAATGAAGCGAGCTGCTGAATGGAGGATGGATTTGAGAGGGGAGAGGTGGGATTTGGGTAGGCCCGTCAGAAGAGAATTGCAATAATCCAGACTTGAGAGAACCAGAGATTGTACCAAGGTTTTTAAGTCTTTCTCCGGGAAGAACCGACGGATCCCCCATAGAAGGCGCAACTGGTAACATGCGTTCTTAGCAATAGAGTTGATGTGGGAGATTAGGTTGAGTCTTTTGTCAAGAATGACACCTAGGGATTTAGCGCTGTCGACAATGATGGGTTTGTTGTTGAGTAGGTTCAGCTGATCCATCCAAGATTGAACAGGAGGAGGTGAGAGAGAGGTAGAGAGGAGGAGGAATTCAGTTTTGACGGGATTCAGAATGAGTTGGTGAGCTAACATCCAGTTGTGAATAGAGTTGAGAGTAGAGTTGAGTAGTGAGAGATCGTGTGCGGAAGATAAAGGTATCTTCCCACTAGTCCACCAGGCATTTATTTGTGGAGAGTGACCCCTTGGGTGGCAGAATAGCAGTATGTTTTTAGGCCCATCTGCCCCCAAGGAGGGCAGAAGCCACTAGACACCAGGGTTTTTTAAATTTTTGTGTTGGGGAGTGGCCAAAAGGGCAAGGGTTGCTCCCTTTTACGGGGGTGAATATTTTATTTATACTCTTTGGCCCACCTAACCCTTAGCTTGGCTGGTGGATTGTGTGTGGACTGGTGCATTATTTGCATATGTGATTGTAATGTTTTTTTCTCCTTTTTATTCTAGTGTAAAGCTTTTGATTCCTGTTTGCGGTTTTGGCAGTGGTTGTTCTGCAGTTTTGCGTAATTGCATTTATTTGGTAAGAAAAATATTTTTGTTGTGTGTACTCCAAATGAGTATTATTGTCATGCATGAATGAATTTTTTTGTAAGTGGTGTCATAATGGCAGCATATTTGTTAGTGTTCAGAGCATGAAATTCTTTGCGATGTTTTGCATTGTCTTATGTGTAATTTTTTTTTCTTCTTTTTTAGTGGGATATTGTTGATCCTTACTGTGTCTGTGCAGAGTAGGTGGTGGTGAGTCTAGCTGCTTCTGTCACGTGAGTGGTATAGTGTTGGAGTATATAGGTCTTTGTGATAAAGATACATTTTGTTTATTTCTTTTTTTTACAAAGGGTTTGTTGTTGTTGACTTGTTTGACAAGTAACCTTTATTAGTAAGCATTATGGCTAGCCGTAGAATTACTGCTCAGCAGGTGGTTGGTTTGCTTCTTGAATCTTCCTCTGAGCAGGATTATGAGACTGACAGTGCGTCTGAGGGAGAGGAGGGAGGGGAAGATTCAGGCAGTGAGTTTTCTCTCCACATGGAATCATCGGATGATGAAGGTACTCTCAGTGCAGATGAAGTGCCTGTTTTAGAGGAGGATACTACTGTGCCGATGGTGCCTGGGGCTGCTAGGCTTCCTACTGGAAGTGCTGGACTCTGGGTTGATCCAAACATGGTGCAGCCGGTGTTGCCTGCCGTTAGTGGTTATGCAGGGTGTAGAGTGGATTGTGAACATTATTTGCCTATACAGTATTTTCAGTTGTTTATGGATGATGTATTTTTGGGTGAGATTGTTGAGCAGACTAATTTGTATGCTGAACAGTTTTTGAGGGACAACCGTGCCAGACTTAAGCCCCATTCTAGAGCTACCCGGTGGAGTCCCACAAATCTGGAAGAGATGAAGAAGTTTTTGGGTTTGACTTTTTTGATGGGTTTGATAAGGAAGCCGTCCATGGGTTCATATTGGTCTACCAGTCCCTTGATGGCAACGGCCATATTTCCTGCAGTTATGACTCGTGATCGGTATTTACTTTTGCTTCGGATGCTGCATTTTGTTGATAATGGTTTGGCGTTGCCACGAGATCACCCTGAATGTGACCGTCTTTTTAAGATTCGGCCTGTTCTTGATCACTTTGTAGATCGATTTTCAGAGATCTATACTCCAGTGAAAGAAATATCTATTGATGAGTCTTTGGTCCTGTTCAAGGGCCGTTTGGTTTTTAGGCAGTACACTAGCAAGAGGGCACGCTATGGAATTAAGCTGTATATGTTGTCTGAGAGTAGGACAGGATATGTTTTTAATTTGCGTGTGTACACTGGTAGGGATTCCACTATTGACCCCCCTGGTTGTCCGTCAACTTTTGGAGTTTCAGAGAAAATTGTGTGGGATCTTGCTAGAGGACTGTTTAACAAAGGCCACCATTTGTACCTTGATAACTTCTACACTGCTGTGCAATTGTTTAAGGAATTGTTCAAAGTGGACACTTTTGCTTGTGGCACAATCCGCTCTAACCGTAAAGGTTATCCAAAAGAGCTTGTTTGCAAAAAACTTCAGAGGGGACAGTGCAGTGCCTTGCGTAGTGAGGAACTGCTAGCTGTGAAATTTGTGGACAGAAGGGATGTGTACATGCTGACTACCATCCATGATGAGAGTACTTCACCTGTGGCTGTTTGGGGTCAGATTGCTGAAGTGCGCAAACCTGTGTGCATTTTAGACTACAATAAGCACATGGGTGGTGTTGATAGAGTAGATCAGAGGTTGGAACCTTACACTGCTATTCGTAAGGCTTACATTTGGTATAAGAAGTTGGCCATCCATCTCTTCAATTTAGCAACTTTCAATGCTTTTGTTGTGTTCAAGGAGTGTTCTCCTGCGTCAAAGTTGACTTTTGTTCAGTTTCAGCAGTCTGTCATAGGCAGACTTGTTGTTGTGGAACAGGCAAGTGTTCCTAGAGTTGGAGTGGTGGAGGATGTGGCTCGATTGAAAGATCGCCACTTTCCTGATCACATTCCTCCTACACCCTCAAAAGACTTTCCCACTAGGAGATGTAGAGTCTGTTGGCGAAGGGGTACGCGGAAGGAGACTCGTATGTACTGCCCTGAGTGTCCTTCTAACCCTGGGCTGTGTGTGCCTGCTTGTTATAGAGCGTACCACAAGCAAAAGAATTATTGGGAGCAACCATGAGTGGTAAAGTGAACTGCCTGGTCTATAATGTTTAAGAATTGTTGTTCTGTTTCAAGGTTGGCATTAGTGCAATGTATTTAGTTTCTGATTTTGTGTTAGTAGATTTGTATCTATTTGCAATTTGTTTGTGCTTTCTTTTTGTATAAAAAATCCTAAATGTGATGGTGGTGTGTGTAGGCTGGTGCTTGGCTGGCGGTGTGCGTGGAGTGGCGCTTGGCTGGCGGTGTGCGTGGAGTGGCGCTTGGCTGGCGGTGTGCGTGAAGTGGCTCTTGGCTGGCGGTGTGCGTGGAGTGGCGCTTGGCTGGCGGTGTGCGTGGAGTGGTGCTTGGCTGGCGGTGTGCGTGGAGTGGCGCTTGGCTGGCAGTGTGCGTGGAGTGGCGCTTGGCTGGCAGTGTGCGTGGAGTGGCGCTAGGCTGGCGGTGTGCGTGGAGTGGCGCTAGGCTGGCGGTGTGCGTGGAGTGGCGCTTGGCTGGCGGTGTGCGTGGAGTGGCGCTTGGCTGGCGGTGTGCATGAAGTGGCGCTTGGCTGGCGGTGTGCGTGGAGTGGCGCTTGGCTGGCGGTGTGCGTGGAGTGGCGCTTGGCTGGCGGTGTGCGTGGAGTGGCGCTTGGCTGGCGGTGTGCGTGGACTGGCGCTCAGCTGGCAGTGTGTGAGTAGTGACTTGCTGCTGGTCACTACACACACTGCTAGCCGAGCGACACTCCACGCAATCCATCAGCTTGTGTGGTTGCTGTGTTAGGAATGTGGGCGTGTGAAAGTGATGGGCCCTTGAATGGCGCTGTCTGCTGGTGTGAGTGTTGTAATGTGATGGGCCCGCGGCTGGTGGTGTGAATGGTTTTGTATTTGTCACACGTATGAAAGGTGTATGAATGGCCTGTAAAGAGGTTGGTGCCTTGTCGTGGCTTTACAGCTCACGAGCTGTGAGTCAATGGTTCAGTTTCTCGTCCTTTCAATTATTAACAGTGCATTTCATTTTTGTGAAATCACTTGTTAATACAATTATATATACTGAACCATCACTCACCCTCGTGCCAAATCCAACCAGTATGTGTGTGTGCTTGAGGATTAGATGGCTGTGCAGTAATATTTTTTTTTTGTCTTTCTCAAGCAGGGTGTACCTTGTCCCTTTTTGTGAATGTTGTAATGTGTTTGTTTCGTGCCTGGTGGTGTGAATGGTATTGTGTGTATCACGTATGAAAGGTGTGTGAATGGCCTGTAAAGCGGTTGGGGCCTTGACGTGGCTTTACAGCTCACGAGCTGCGAGCCACTGGTTCAGTTTTTTGTCCTTTCAATTATTGACAGTGCATTTCATTTTTGTGAAATCTCTTGTTAATAAAATTGTATATACTGAACCATCACTTGCCCTCGTGCCAAATCCAACCAGTATGTGTGTGTGCTTGAGGAATAGATGGCTGTGCAGTAATCTTTGTCTTTTTAGTCTGTCTGCCAAGGTGTACATTCCGTCTAAGAATAACCTACCAACTGTAGATATTGTCGTAAACGAAACACCCATGGGAGTACATGGTGATATCTCTCTTGTGGATCCCAACAAGTTATGGTACCCACAATGTCCTGCAAACCTCAAAATGTCTGTCACATTTTCCTTGCAATATTGTGCCAAAATTTTCACGCTGCAGAAATAAACAACACATTATCTCAACATGACCTGGTTTTGCAAGGGGGTCACCTGGGTTTTGGCCCGGGGCTCGGCGGCCACCTAGGGAAACCTACCAAACCCACACATTTCTGAAAAGTAGATACCCGGGGGCTTCCAGGGAGGTATGGCTTGCGTGGATCCCCAACGTTTCCTTACCCAGAATCCCCTGCAAACCGCAATTTTAGCTGAAAAAATCACTTTTTCAGAAATTTTTGTGTGGGAAAGTGTGGCATCACCTAGGCTCACACAAATTTCCTACCACTCAGCGTTCCCCCAGGTCTCCCGATAAAAATGGTGCCTCACTTGTGTGGGAGGCCCAAGTACCCGCGACAGGCAAGGGCCCACAACGTATTGAGGCGACCTCAAAATGGCCTATCACAAAACGACCTGGTTTTGCAAGGGGGTCCCATGACGTTTTGGCCCGGGGCTCGGCGGCCACCTAGGAAACCTACCAAACCCACACATTTCTGAAAAGTAGACACCCGGGGATTCCAGGGAGGTATGGCTTGCGTGGATCCCCCAACGTTTTCTTACCCAGAATCCCCTGCAAACCTGACATTTTGCTGAAAAAATACCTTTTTACACACATTTTGTGTGGTAAAGTTGTGGCATCACCGGGCTGACACAAATTTCCTACCACCCAGCGTCCCCCCAGGTCTCCCGATAAAAATGGTGCCTCACTTGTGTGGGAGGCCCAAGTACCCGCGACAGGCAAGGGCCCAAAACGTAGTGAGGCGACATCAAAATTGCCTATCTCAAAACCACCTGGTTTTGCAAGGGGGTCACCTGGGTTTTGGCCCGTGCTCGGCGGCCATCTAGGAAACCTACCAAACCCACACATTTCTGAAAAGTAGACACCCGGGGCTTCCAGGGAGGTATGGCTTGCGTGGATCCCCCAACGTTTCCTACCCAGAATCCCCTGCAAACCTCAATTTTAGCTGAAAAAAATCACTTTTTTCACACATTTTTGTGTGGGAAAGTGTGGCATCACCGGGCTCACACAAATTTCCTACCACCCAGCGTTCCCCTAGGTCTCCCGATAAAATGGTGCCTCACTTGTGTGGGAGGCCCAAGTACCCGCGACATGCAAGGACACAAAACGTTTTGAGGCAACATCAACATTGCCTATCAAAAAATGTTTTGGGCCCTTGCCTGTTGCGGTTACTTGGGCCTCCCACACAAGTGAGGCACCATTTTTATCGGGAGATCTGGGGGAACGCTGGGTGGTAGGAAATTTGTGTGAGGCCAGTGATGCCACACTTTCCCACACAAAAATGTGTGAAAAAAGTGATTTTTTCAGCTAAAATTGAGGTTTGCAGGGGATTCTGGGTAAGGAAACTTTGGGGATCCACGCAAGCCATACCTCCCTGGAAGCCCCGGGTGTCTACTTTTCAGAAATGTGTGGGTTTGGTAGGTTTCCTAGATGGCCGCCGAGCACGGGCCAAAGACCCAGGTGACTCCCTTGCAAAACCAGGTGGTTTTGAGATAGGCAATTTTGATGTCGCCTCACTACGTTTTGGGCCCTTGCCTGTCGCGAGTACTTGGGCCTCCCACACAAGTGAGGCACCATTTTATCGGGAGACCTGGGAGAACGCTGGGTGGTGGGAAATTTGTGTGAGGCCAGTGATGCCACACTTTCCCACACAAAAATGTGTGAAAAAGTGATTTTTTTCAGCTAAAAGTGAGGTTTGCAGGGATTCTGGGTAAGGAAACGTTGGGGGATCCACGCAAGCCATACCTCCCTGGAAGCCCCGGGTGTCTACGTTTCAGAAATGTGTGGGTTTGGTAGGTTTCCTAGATGGCCGCCGAGCACGGGACCAAAACCCAGGTGACCCCTTGCAAAACCAGGTGGTTTTGAGATAGGCAATCTTGATGTCGCCTCACTACGTTTTGGGCCCTTGCCTGTCGCTGGTACTTGGGCCTCCCACACAAGTGAGGCACCATTTTTATCGGGAGACCTGGGGAACGCTGGGTGGTGGGAAATTTGTGTGAGGCCAGTGATGCCACACTTTCCCACACAAAAATGTGTGAAAAAGTGATTTTTTCAGCTAAAATTGAGGTTTGCAGGGGATTCTGGGTAAGGAAACGTTGGGGGATCCACGCAAGCCATGCCTCCCTGGAAGCCCCGGTGTCTACTTTTCAGAAATGTGTGGGTTTGGTAGGTTTCCCTAGATGGCCGCCGAGCACGGGCCAAAACCCAGGTGACTCCCTTGCAAAACCAGGTGGTTTTGAGATAGGCAATTTTGATGTCGCCTCACTACGTTTTGGGCCCTTGCCTGTCGCGGGTACTTGGGCCTCCCACACAAGTGAGGCACCATTTTTATCGGGAGACCTGGGGGAACGCTGGGTGGTAGGAAATTTGTGTGAGGCCAGTGATGCCACACTTTCCCACACAAAAATGTGTGAAAAAAGTGATTTTTTTCAGCTAAAATTGAGGTTTGCAGGGGATTCGGGGTAAGGAAACGTTGGGGGATCCACGCAAGCCATACCTCCCTGGAAGCCCCTGGGTGTCTACTTTTCAGAAATGTGTTGGTTTGGTAGGTTTCCCTAGGTGCCGGCAGAGCTAGGGTTCACAAACTACAGCTAGGCACTTTGCCAAAAAAGGGTCATTTTTCACTGCGAAATTGAGGTGTGACCACGTTGCGTTTTGCGCCGTTTCCTGTCGCGGGCACTAGGCCGACCCACACAAGTGAGGTACCATTTTTCTCGTAAGACTTTGGGGAACGCGGGGTGGGTGGAAATTTGTGGATCCACGCAGATTCCAGAACTTTCCACCACAGAAATGTGGGGAAAATGTGTTTTTTTTGACAATTTTTTAGGTTTGCAAGGGATTCTAGGTAACAGAACCTGGTGGGAGGCAGTCAAGTCACCCCATCCTGGATTGCCCTGGGTGTCTAGTTTTCAAAAATGTATAGGTTTGCTAGGTTTCCCTAGGTGCCGGCAGAGCTAGGGTTCAAAAACTACAGCTAGGCACTTTGCCAAAAAAGGGTCATTTTTCACTGCGAAATTGAGGTGTGACCACGTTGCGTTTTGCGCCGTTTCCTGTCGCGGGCACTAGGCCGACCCACACAAGTGAGGTACCATTTTTCTCGTAAGACTTTGGGGAACGCGGGGTGGGCAGAAATTTGTGGATCCATGCAGATTCCAGAACTTTCCACCACAGAAATGTGGGGAAAATGTGTTTTTTTGACAATTGTTTAGGTTTGCAAGGGATTCTGGGTAACAGAACCTGGTGGGAGGCAGTCAAGTCACCCCATCCTGGATTCCCCTGGGTGTCTAGTTTTCAAAAATGTATAGGTTTGCTAGGTTTCCCTAGGTGCCGGCAGAGCTAGGGTTCAAAAACTACAGCTTGGCACTTTGCCAAAAAAGGGTCATTTTTCACTGCGAAATTGAGGTGTGACCACGTTGCGTTTTGCGCCGTTTCCTGTCGCAGGCACTAGGCCGACCCACACAAGTGAGGTACCATTTTTCTCGTAAGACTTTGGGGAACGCGGGGTGGGTGGAAATTTGTGGATCCACACAGATTACAGAACTTTCCACCACAGAAATGTGGGGAAAATGTGTTTTTTTTTACAATGTTTTAGGTTTACGAGGAATTCTGGGTAACGGAACCTGGTGGGAGGCAGTCAAGTCACCCCATCCTGGATTCCCCTGGGTGTCTAGTTTCCAAAAATGTATAGGTTTGCTAGGTTTCCCTAGGTGCCGGCAGAGCTAGGGTTCAAAAACTACAGCTAGGCACTTTGCAAAAAAAGGGTCATTTTTCACTGTGAAAATGTGGTGCGTCCACGTTGCGTTTTGCGCTGCTTCCTGTCGCGGGCACTAGGCCTACCCACACAAGTGAGGTACCATTGTTTTCGGAAGACCTTGGGGAACGCGGGGTGGGTAGAATTTTGTGGATCCGCGCAGATTCCAGAACTTTCCACCACAGAAAAGTGAGGAAAATGTGTTTTTCTTACCAATTTTTTAGGTTTGCAAGAGATTCTGGGTAACAGAACCTGGTGAGAGCCAGTCAAGTCACCCCGTCCTGAATTCCCCTGGGTGTCTAGTTTTCAAAAATGTATAGGTTTGCTAGGTTTCCCTAAGTGCCCGCAGAGCTAGGGTTCAAAAACTACAGCTAGGCACTTTTCAAAAAAAGGGTAATTTTTCATTGTGAAAATGTGGTACGTCCACGTTGCATTTTGAGCCATTTCCTGTTGTGGGCACAAGGCCTACCCACACAAGTGAGGTACCATTTTTATCGGGAGACTTAGGGTAATACAGAATTGTAGAGCAACTGTTATTACCTATTGACTTTCGATGCATTTCTGCCTTCCAAATGAAAGACAATATGTAAAAAATAAGTGATTTTGAAAAATGACCTATAATTCTCATGCTAGTATGGGTACTCCCAATTTCGGAAATGTGCAAATATCTACTGTTTCTAAAATCTACATTTTGTTCCCATTTCAGAAATACATAGGTGTCTTTCATAACAAGTTTTCCATGTATACATTTTCCCAAAATAATTGCTATATACCCGGTACATAATAAAAAACCATTGCAAGATGCTGCTCAGTTATTGGCTCTGGGTTCGTCGGGTTCTTGGTGAACCTACAAGTCCTATATATCCCCACAACCAGAAAGGTCCAGCGGATATAACGGTATATTGCTTTCAAATAGCTGTCATAATTAGAAGAAGTTACAGGTGAAAACGTTGACACAAATGGCTGTTTTTTTCAACTAATTTTCAATTTGTCCTTCATTTAACTGTTAGTTTCTATAAGGAAAACTTTAAGGATCTACACAAATGACCCCTTGCTGAATTCAGAATTTTATCCACTTGTCAGAAATGTATGGCTTTTCAGGATCCATCATTGGTTTCTTACCCATTTCTACCATTAACTGGAAGGAGGTTGAAAGCACAAAAAATAGCAAAAATAGGCTATGTCCCAGAAAAATGCCAAAACTGTGTAAAAAAGTTGGTTTTCTGACAAAAGTCTGCTTGTCCCTGAAAGCTGGGAAGATGGTGATTTCAGCACCACAACCCCTTTTTGATGCCATTTGCAGGGAAAAAACAAGACGCTTTCATCTGTAGCCCTTTTTCGCATTTTTCCCAAAAAAAACAAAATGTTGCTGTATTTTGGCTAATTTCTGGGTCCCCTCCAGGGGAATCCACAAACCCTGGGTACCTTTACAATCCCCATGATGTTAGAAAAAAGGACGCAAATTTGGCGTGGATACCTTATGTGGTCAAAAAGTTACAGGGGCCTAAGCGCGCACTACCCCAAATAGCCAAAAAAAGGCTTAGCACAGGGGGGGGGGGGAAAGGCCTAGCAGCGAAGGGGTTAAAAAGTGACAAAGCAATCATATGGCAAAATACAATGAATTGCCTGACCTAAGATCTATCTGTTACCAGGGCTAGATTAACTTCCCTTGATTGAGTCCACTGGGTTGGCATTGCTCCTAACCCGGTGTGCGAGGTCGTCAAATGATGAAGCATGCCTCGATAAGTTGAGGGTGAGATGACCTCTCAAAAATCTTTTAATGACTCACAACCAGGAGAAGTCAAATAAACCTAATAGGACCCAGTTGACTTCAAACACCCTCAAGTCTCTTTCTTGTGTTGTATAGTTTTCGGAGGATATACTTGAGGTGAAACCTCCCTTACTCTCCCCATAGGGATCCACCACATTGCTAGACAGAGTCATTTTCTTCAGGGTGCCAACTGGGTTGATCTATCACATCATAACAGCAGCAACGTGATAGAGTGGTATCACATCATAACAGCAGTAACGTGACAGAGTGGTGAGCAGCAGCACGGTCTGGTATTCATGTTCAATAGCAGTGAACATTTGTGCTAGGGGAAATTGTGCTTCAGGCTGATTGCTATTCATTTCGGTGACTGGTACACCTTTGAGGCTACGCTATGTGACAATTAACGTGTTCTGCAGCTGGTTGTACTTGGTAGCAGATCAAGTGAGAGAACACTGAGTGGCATGCACTTGTATCGAAACCATATCTAGTCAATAACATTTTTGGAGGAAAACTATACTTTTAGCACATCAAAATGCAAACTTTTATGCCACCTCCATTTTTTGTAAGAGCTCCAGGAGAACCAACTGTTACATGGCAGAAATGGAAAAAGATTTTGTGGAATTAAGCAGGAGTATGTGGCACAAATTTAAGTGCAGAATGCAAACATTCTTTATTACTACACTATCTAGGTGGTGAGGGACAAGAGGTACTAGAAAACTTGCCGGAGATAAGTGCCGCTGACCAGTGGTCGTTGAATATATATGAAATGTGTATCTTGCAACTAGATCATCATTATCTGCCACGAGTTAGTATCATCTTGGAGAGATATTATTTTGGGTTAAGGGAGCAGGCGAAAGGTAAGTCGGAAGGAGATTTTGTAATTGGTCGTAGGAAGTTAGCGGCTAGCTGTAAATTTGGAGAGGCAACAGAGGAGAAAATAAGGGATACATTTGTATTGAAATGTGCACATGACAAAATAAGAGACGAATTGCGGTTAAAAGACGAACGACCATTGGAATAAGTTATTGCAATTGCTAAACGTGTGGAGCATATGGTTAAGTGTGTAGATTAATTAAGCAGTGCCAAGAATAGGATGAAGGAAAGCAATGGAAAGGTAGAAGAAATAGTATGTCAGGTCAAGAATAAAAGTCCCACAGTTTCAGAGGGTAATAAATGTATACGTGCTTCAGAAGGTAAATATGTACAAGAACTTAAATACACGTGTTTTCACTGGGGTAAGACAGGGCAAATACAATGTTCTGTCCAGCTATGCACGTTATTTGCAATGTGTGTGGAAAAAAACTTAATTCTTAAAGTGCTGCAGAAGTAAGTTCAGCAGGAGGTAAAATAGATTGTATTTCAGGTGGATGGCGTCAAGACTCCGCATCCATCACATAAAGTAAAAATTGAGGAGTTGACATTGAGATGAAGTTTGATTCTTGTTCTCAACTCACTATGATCTGCATGAACACCTTTGACAATTTCTTCAAAGGAAAAGTGAAGTTGAGTAAAAATTATAATTTCCCGATGGGCTATGGCGGGGTACCGATAAAAATGGTTGGGTACTTCACTGCATGTATTGAGCCTGGAGAAAGAATGGTAGCTGAGAAGGTGTATGTAGCCAAGAGAGGGGATGCATTACTAGGGTGGTCACATCAGCATTTATTGGGTGTCAATCCTAATGCTGATCCTCAGGTACAGGTACAAGAGATAGATGACCCCTTAGTCGCTTTTGATGAGGAGTACAAAGATGTGTTCCAGGATGGGTTGTGCTGTCTCAAAGGTTACAGACATCACATAAACTTGAACGATGGAGCTAAACCAGTTGTTGCTAAAGTAAGAAGGATACCTTTGAATGAACAAGTTGGCGTACAGAAGGAAATGGAACCTTTGATTGAGATGAAGATTATTGAACTAGTTGAGGCAACAGAATGGTTGGCACCAATTGTGGTGGCTAAAAAGGCCAGTGGCGAGATTTCTTCATGCATAGATTTACAAGCACTTCACAGAGAGGTAATTGTGGACAGGTTTCCACTGCCCAGTATAGATGAGATTCTCTCTACACTAGCTGATGCCAGATATTTCACATTAGATCTAGCATCGGCTTATCATCAGGTGGAGTTAGATAAATCTTCACAGGAGTTGACGGCATTAATCATAACCGGTAGGAACATTTACATTTTTAAGAATGCCCTTTGGTTTGGTCTGCAGCCTCGGTATTCCAAAGAATTATGTCAAATGTACTTAAAGGGGTCACAGGTGTGAAATGCTATTAGGATGATTTGTAAATTTTTGGAAGTACGAAGAAGGAACATTATTCAAGGGTGTGTATAGTTTTGGAGAGGTTGAGGAATGCAGGCTTGACCTTGAGAAAGGACATGTGTACGTTTTGGCTTGCAGGAAGTTATTATCTGGGACATTGTATCTCAGGACAAGGGGTGTTTCCTAAAAAAAGAGTTAGTTGACACCATTGTCAAGCTTCAGGAACCCTGTAACAAAAAAGAGCTAGTTTATTTTTTAGGTATGGTAGAATACTACTGTAAATTCATCCCAGGCTATGCGGATGAGACACAAAACATAAGGAAGTTGTTGGGCACAAATGTGAATTTTGAGTGGGATCTGGAGTGCTCATACAAGTTCCTGTCGCTCAAGGAAAATGTAAGAAATGCCCCCTCTTTACCAGCATTTATACCAGGTGAGGACACATACATCATGACTGATGCCAGTGCCAAAGGTATTGGGCTGTATTACTTCAGAAAAGGAATGGAATGGAACATGTAATTGCTTGTGCATCTAGATGCTTAAAAGGTTCAACTGAGTTACTTAGTTATAGAAAAAGAGACATTGGCAATCTATTGGGCGTTGGTAAAATACAGAAACTTGATTTGGGGCATGAAGGTAAAAGTACTCTCAGATCACAAACCACTGAAAGAGGCTTTCTCAAAAAAAGGTTTGGATGCCATATCATCACGAATTAGGAATTGATTTTTTCTTTACAAGAGTATGATTTCACAGTCCACTATATTTCAGGAGTAATACATTGTTCGGGTGACTGTTTGTCACGCTTGGTGGATGTAACGGAAATTATTCAGGAGGCAGAAAGGAGTTTGGATGAGGAAGTAAATGTATGTGGAGTCACTTTGGGTGCTGTTGGACTTGGCCCTTTTTGCAGGGTCATCCCTGAACTTTTTGCCTTCCTCCTGTATTTTTTCTGACCTGTTGTTGGCTGTTTTATGACTCTGGGCACTTTACCACTGCTGATCAGTGCTAAAGTGCATATGCTCTCTGTTATAAATTGATGTATGGATTAGTGACTCCATGTTTGGCCTATTTGATTCACTGTCAGACCCTAGTACAGTGCACTGGTTGTGCCCAGGGCTTGTGACTCAAATGCTGCTGGTGGGCTTGCAGCACTGGTTGTGCCACCCACAGAAGCAGCCTGTAAAAGTGTGTCTCAGGTCTGCCATTGCAGAGCCTGTGTGCAGTCTGATACTGCCATGTTGACTGGGCAAGTACACCCACTTGCCAGTCCCTAAACCTTCCCTTTTCTGCATATTAGTCACCCCTATGGTAGGCCCAAGGGCAGGGTGCATTGTAAGTATAAGGTAGGACATGCCCTGGTGTGTGTGGCATGTCCTAATAGTGAATTACAGCCATTTTTGTTTTTCACTATTGCAAGGCTACCTGTTCCCCATAGGCCAGAATGGGCAGTTTGATTATTACATCTTATAATCCTAACTGACCCAGGGAACATGGTAGAAAAACGAATTTAGTATGCCTGAACTCAGAATGATAAAATACATCTTTTAGTGAAGTTGGTTTTAACATTCTGTGTTTGAAAATACCACTTTTAGAAAGTAGGTATTTTCTTGCCTAACTATCCAAGCCTGCCTCTGCTAGGTTGTGTACTCCTTGTCTGGCGTTTGAGTGACAGGGGCTGGGGGATTCCAGGAGACAGGGTGAGTCAGCACAGGGCTGAATAGAGAGATCTGCATGTAGATGGGTGGGAGGAGTTGCACCTGAGACCTGAATAGGGCTGTGCCTTCCCTCCACAATGCTGGCTCCACCTCCTGTGGTGCGTCTGATGTCCCTGGCCTACACTGTGAAAGGAAAGAAGGAGTCTTGTCAACAAAGTGCTCCAGGACTGACCAGAACTGGTTTGGACTAGACAAAGGCCTCTCTGCCGTCAGAGAACAAAGGGAAAATGAGTATAAAAGAGGGGACCCAAACCCCAGAACTTTAGATCACTTTGGGAAACAAGAAGAACCTTTGCTGCGGAGAGGAACCAGAGAAACTGAGGAGGAGACTATCCCTAAGCTGAGTGCTGTTTGGGGGATTGGCCTGCAGTGGCTGCCTGACTGCCAAAGAAAGGAGAAAGGAACTTTGTGTGTACTTTCATCAACTTGTAAAAGATCTCCAAGGGTTTGAGAGAGAGCTTGCCTCCTGCTAAAGTCTCAGGGACAACAGACTTCACCCACCAGCTCCCCAAGAGTTCTTTTGAAGTGCCTGCTGTTGTGTTGGGCCTTCTGAGGGACTGCGTGTCGCAAGGAGCTGGAAGCACGACTCACGAAGAAGAAGCGTGTCGCCGCCGCAGCCGCTGTTGTCGCATCACTGAAGAAGGGTGTCGCCGCTGCCACTGTCGCTTCGCAACGCAGAAGCGCCTCGCATCGCCAGAGAAGAGGATTGACGTCGCATCAGATGCCGCCGCATCATCGGAGAAGCGTGTCGCCGCCGCAGCCGCTGTCGTCGCATCGCTGAAGAAGGGTGTCGCCGCTGCAACTGTCGCATTGCATCGCCGAAGCGCCTCGCATCACCGGAGAAGAGGATCGACGTCGCATCAGACGCCGCCGCATCACCGGGAAGCGTGTCGCAGGGCTTGTCGCGGCTCAGAAGAATCGTTGAGTCGCCGCATGGCCGTCGGGCGTGCAGGCATTGTGTCGCATCAAGAAGAAGACGCCATCTTTGTTTCATTGCACCGGATCTTCATCGCATCACGGCGTTGCTGGTCGCTTCGCCACGGAAGCGCAGTAAGAAACCGACGCATCACCTCCCCACGCCGAGAAGAACCGACGCATCCCCTACGCATCAGTAGAGACCTGACGCATCACCGTTCTTGCGTGTAAGGAACCGACGCATCACCTTCCCTGCAACACTTTCGTTGTATAGCGTTACGCATCCAAAGGTACATTGAACTCAAAGTGTCGCATTTACCATCTTAAGAGAACTGAGCTAATTCTACCATTTTTAAGTACAGTATTGTGGATTTTTGTCGTTTGTGGTCTTGTGTTAAATCTATATAAAAGATACTTATTTTTAATATACAACCTGTGTGGTGTCCATCTGTAGTGTTGTCACTTGATTACTGTATGTGTTCACAAATGCTTTACACACTGCCTCTGAGATAAGCCTGTCTGCTTGTGCCAAGCTACCAAGGGGGTGAGAAGGGGTTATTTTAGGAGTGTACCCCCTTACCCTGACTAGACGCAAGGGTCCCTATTTGGTCAAAGGTACCTACCTCTGCCAACTAGAGACCCCCAAATCTAACAGGTGCCATAGAGGAAGTAGAATGGAAGAGCGAGATGAACATGGATCAGGAAATCTCGAAAGTGGTTGAAATGACTTTATTGGAGAAAGTTGAACATTTCGGGAAACCCTGGTCCATGATTTACGATGAGCTTTTAGTGATGAATGGAATTCTCACTCGTGGTACAAAATTTGTTCCACCTGTTGGGGTGCGTAGCAAATCACTGAATTTTACACATGATGGACACATGGACATTGTGAAAATGAAGGAAAGATTAAGGTTACAATATTGGTGGCAAGGAATGGACAAGGAATTAGAAAGGATGGTGAGAGATTGCCTGCAGTGTTGTGTGATCGATAAAGTCTTAAAGCATAAACAAATGCCTATGGTTTGTAGAAAACTTCCAAAGTATCCTTGGGATGAAATTGCTATTGACACAGTAGGTTCTTTGGATGGTGAAAGTAATACACCATAAGTAATAGTGATGTTAGATTTGTACTCAAGGTGGATTGAGGGAGCTTGTGTCAGAGATATTTCAACTTTGAATGTAATCACATTTCTACAAGAAATATTTAAAAAGGGAAAGCTAACCTAATTTTATTCTATCGGACAACAACCCCCAATTTTGTTCAAATGAAATGCAGAAGTTTTTAAGACATTGTGGGATTGTACATAAAAGAAGTTACATTTATCACCCAGAAACCAACTGTGCTGTTGAAAGGGTGAACAAAACTTTAAAAGAGAGTATTCAGTTAGCAAGGGCAAGCAATTTAAACTGGAAGTCAGTCCTGCAAGACAAGATAACAGCATATTGCATGTCCCCTCATTCTACGACTGGGAGGCCACCTTTTGAGTTGCTCAAAGGCAGATCTGCAAATTCTAAAATATGCCCTGGGTGGATGAATTGGGATAAAGGGTTAAGAGATAATGATGATGGTGAATGGAGGAATAAAGAAATCAGGCATCAGGAGTACAGGAAGCAGCAATTTGATGAAAAGGAAATGTGTGGCAGACAATCAAGTTGTTTTGGTTGACATTGTGAAGATTAGAGCACCTGTGGGATGTCAATCATGGTCTAAATACACTGAGGAGAGAAAAGTTGTGAAGTGTTTTAGAAAAGCACTAAAAACGGAAGATGGGAGAATTTGGAATAAGGGTTGGGTGGTGGTAGTCAGATCTTGTTCCAACTTTCCCAAGAATTGACACAGGCAGAAGCGCAATCAGTGCTCAGAACAGAACAGAGTTGTTTAGGAAGCCATAATGAGTCGCATTCGAGGCTCATTAGAGAGAGGAGTGTGAGAGCAATGAAAAAACCCTGTACATGAAAGATTATATTTGCAACGTTTAGTGGGGGTACTTACACTCACTCTATATTAAATGCATAGTTTTGCCATGATTAGTTTAGGGTATGAAGGGTCATGGCTAATGTTTATATATATGATTCTTATGTATGTTATGTTAATGTCAACTATTTCTGTGTAAATGATTCTGATATATGTTATGGTTTAGCTCATGCTTTAGTAGGTTTCTAGGACAATGTTTTGTTCTTAAGACAATGTGTCTCTGTGATTAATTTCACATGTTTATTGAAGGGGGAGAAGTGTGAGATGACATAGTTGGGTTCTATTGAAGAACCTTTGTACCAGAGGGTTCTATCAGGGCTTGAAGTGTGTTGGGAGCATTTTAACTGTGGCAGTTGACCACAGTACTGGTGGATGGATGAGTTGATTAAACTGCACTTGAAGAACCACATTCAAGTCTATTGTGTTATCTTATGTGTGGTAAACACCACAGAGACCAAAGAGGACTAAGTTCGCAGAACGGGGAGGATGGGAGAGCCGTAAAGAATCTGCGGCTTCATCCTGTCTCTACCAGATACAGCATTATCGAAGGTAAGTAACTTGCTCATCTGATTGAGACATCTAGCTGCAGATTCCTTACTTTAGAATCAGATACCAAAGCATTCCATCCCGGAGTAGGGTCTGCGAACTGAGACCATGATAGAGTGTCTAATTAAAATAAAACCAGTCTAGAACAAGAGAAAACAACTGGGTATTCATAAAGAGTGGAGGTGAGCAAAAAAATAGTCCATAAATGAAAAATCTGTGGAAGAACCACAGATAAATAAAGTCCTAAGACACAAAAAAGCATAGGAGTAAAACATCCCCGTTGACCTAACAAAATATGGTAGAAGCCAAGTAATAATATGAATAGAAAACTATTTGCACTCTTAAGAGGATCCAAACCCATGCATGCTCACCGCATAAGCCCTGGGGAAGCAACCGCAGCCAGAAAGGTCATAAGACCTTGAAAGCATGGAAAGATCGATACCCATGATAGTAGGACAATTGTGCGAAATGAACCCATAATATAAAATGATCTGCGCACCAAACGAAACTCGAACAGCGTGTTTGAAACTTGCAACACACAGATCAGCAGGCCATGCCATGGAGCTGTACCTCTCCATAGAGAATACTATCCGAACCAGACCTGCTATGTAAACACAGAGAAAGGTCCTTCACCAGTGGGAAAGCATAACGAATGCACTATAAAAAAGGGAAGACAACACAACATAACCTGCGTATGTGTAAAGTGCACAATACCCGAAAAGGGTATGTTGGCGTTGAATAACAGACGACTAGTGTTACCCAACTCAATGGTACTCATTCCGTCGACCTGAGAAGGATGAAAGGCTGAGTGGACCCAATAAGAGGTTAACCTGTGACCAGAAGGACAAACACAGGCACCTAAAGTGGACGCATTAAACCACAGTGCCATCAGCGGCAAGAACAACTATTGGTAGAGACCAGAATTTCCTTAGGAAAATCCACTAGAGATAAAAACCAATACCTCTAGGAGATCCCCAAGATATACACTGACAAAGGAACAAAATAAATAACCGCTAATGTATTGACAAGAGAGAAGTATAACACATAGATAGAAAATAAAGCTAACCAATCAGTCTGAAAAGTATGACACAACAGTATGGAAACCATAGTGGCCATAATACCACGTAGGAAAGCAACAGCTATTCAAAACATCAGAAAAATGCAATTTGCCTGAGACATCATTATGCCGCAATAGAGTATAAGGTGAAGAAGATATAAAGCCAAAGTTACAATATGACCTTACTTTATGAATAGAGATCTATTTTCAGATGACCCAGAAAGGTTAATACGTTACCTTACTTTATGAATCAAGACCCATTACAGACCCAGAAAGGGTCACACATACAGGTTTTTTTTTTTTAAATAATAAAAAAGAACTCAGCTGATATGTATAGTCCATCTAGAAACAACACTCCGTAAAATGTGTACTCAAACTACAAACAGCAGAGTCAGGCAAAAGGTGAAAATAGTTGTCACCTAGAAGAACAAGGATCCTTAATTATAGAAAGAAAGGCATCCGATAAGTAGATAAAATATCAGCAATGCGTACGTCATCTAAGAATCACACTTCGCTAAGTGTGAACCCAACTACAAACACCTACCTATAAGAGAAGAATAAAAGCCATCTTTAAAAAGCAGAAGCTATGAGGTAAATGCCCAGGCCCTCATAGGCCATTTATAGGAAAACCTTAATCGAGAAGAAAAGGTACACCATAGAGGATAAGGTCCTTCAGAAAAGAAGAAAAATCTGTAGTAGTAACGCAAGGCGTTATAACAACCCAAAAGAGGCAAGAATATTAAGTACCCTCTAAATAGAATGAATGAAATAGACCGAGAGACTACGTCCTCCAGAGAACTATAAAAATATGACATATACCTGTGAAAACAAAAATCTTGTCTAAGGGTCATGCACAAACATGTTTACACTAAGAGGTCGAAGGGCCAATCAAATAGCATTGGCTATAAGATAGAACCTGAGGAGCAAAACACAGAGTGTCGTAAGGATCACACAATGATAAACTATGGTTAAGAATGCTTAAAATCTAGCAAAAAGTAGAGAACTTGTACTATAAACCAAAAGCAACGTTTATTATCTGACAGCAAGTCCTGTGCACACGCAAATAAGTATTAACAACACGCAAAATATTCGTTGTTTAACATAAGACAACAATAGATTCTTTTCTTCAAGTGTTGATTTAATGTTATGTTGCTTCACAGGCCAGCCAACACATGTTTCGTCACTGGGTGTATAACCCTTGACTTCTTCAGGGCTGGAATTAAGTAAAAATCGGCTTGTGTCACAGTACATTAAAGAAATTGTTACAAAATATATGTCTCATAAGAGTACGACATATAGATCAGAAGTGGTGATTCATGTTAAACCAATTACAGTCCAGGTGGGAATAGTGGCCAGAGAAGAGGGTTCGCCATTGATAAAAGGATGTTCCAGTCATAGTTGTAGCCATCTACAACAGGAACTATGCATGGAGTGTAGTCCAAAGCATATACTCGAATGGTTGCATGCCGACCGCTCGGTGTACAAGTGTGTATGTCTATCAAGTTTAGACCTAGGTACATGGTCAAAAGTGAGTGATGGTGAAATGTGTCCATGATAGCTGCTATTTTATGGTGTAGGAAGGGGAGGAACAGAAATGTTGCATGGTCAGTGTGTGTTCCTCATTGTACTTTCACCTGGCACACTGCGGTGGATGGAGCCGCGTTTTCTTCTTGGCAATACTGGGACATAAATATAGACACCTTGGATATATCTTTGCCTTGGCATATACAGCCTGATTTAACTGAGAATACGTTGTTTTGGCTTGAACTTACCAGTTACAACAGGTAAGAATACGTATGCTGATTTAGCACTTAACTGAAAGACATTCATTGACTGCCTCAGTAAGTTAACCTTATTGATCTTGTGAATACTCAAGGATACCATACTGATGGGATTTATCATTACACAGATCCGTGACTAGGACGTGCTAATATAGAAGTGGCTTTTTAGGACCCGCTGGGTCGGAATTATCACCAGCTGTAAGCTGAGCTTCAAATTTGAGTTTTATATGTGGTATTACTAGTTATACGTCATGCGGATATGGAGTTAACTTTGACATAATCTGATTTGATTACTCGTTACTATGTTACAGGTCTGATATGTGACTACCATAGACGTAAGGTATGCACATTCTTAATACGATGCACAATCGAGGGTTAGACTTGTTCACAACTCACAGGTACTAGGCACGTGTGCCAGGTGAAAGTACAATGAGGAACACACACTGACCATGCAACATTTCTGTTCCTCCCCTTCCTACACCATAAAATAGCAGCTATCATGGACACATTTCACCATCACTCACTTTTGACCATGTACCTAGGTCTAAACTTGATAGACATACACACTTGTACACCGAGCGGTCGGCATGCAACCATTCGAGTATATGCTTTGGACTACACTCCATGCATAGTTCCTGTTGTAGATGGCTACAACTATGACTGGTACATCCTTTTATCAATGGCGAACCCTCTTCTCTGGCCACTATTCCCACCTGGACTGTAATTGGTTTAACATGAATCACCACTTCTGATCTATATGTCGTACTCTTATGAGACATATATTTTGTAACAATTTCTTTAATGTACTGTGACTCAAGCCGATTTTTACTTAATTCCAGCCCTGAAGAAGTCAAGGGTTATACACCCAGTGACGAAACACGTGTTGGCTGGCCTGTGAAGCAACATAACATTAAATCAACACTTGAAGAAAAGAATCTATTGTTGTCTTATGTTAAACAACGAATATTTTGCGTGTTGTTAATACTTATTTGCGTGTGCACAGGACTTGCTGTCATTTGTGTAATACGGACTTTTGTCCATTATTGAGGGCTTAGGGGTTTTCCCTCAACCTGTTGCACCGCACTGAATACTATCATCTGTGATACTCACGTTATTGGGTTAGCGCCACTATATACCCTGTGCTTAACAATACCCCCGCTCTGTCTCTGTAACGTTTATTATCTGACTGGAAGACAAGCAGTTACCAAGATTAATAAGAGATTCATAGAAATAAGCATAATGTATGATACCAAACAACAGAGGAATAATAAGACACAGAGGGTGGGAATATGCACCCTCGAAGAGAGTTTAATAGTGCAGAAGCTGAGAAACCCCAGATTACAACATATATGGTGAGAAATGCTAAGGTAGCATACAAAAGATACTCCACATAGAGTATGGTACACAGCAAAAAGGCATTAACTCTTGAGTCTGAGCTCATCTTCAGAATAAAGCATCCCACAAGACCTAAATATCAGGTATCAATTAAAAACCAGAGCTAAAGAGCTGGGAAACTGTCCTGGACAGAGCTGAAGGATACAGCCACCGCTTCTGCATCCAGCAGAAGAATCAAGAAAGCCACTTCTTGTGGAATACAACTTCTGCAATCCCATCTGACCGGGATCAAGGGACAGGAAAACACAGGAAAAGACTACAAGGTTATTGAAACAAACATAAACCGTGCAGTAAGCAGAAAACTACACTGGTTGGAACCAGATGAAGTACATATAGTAACTCAGTCATCCAGAAACACTTCATTTTACACAGGTAGAAAGAAGAATCCAACCAATGTTGTCAAAGAGAATTCAGGTGGTCTTATCACCTTGACCAGCTCTGAAGAGCCTTAAAGCCGAATCAGCTTGTTCACCAAATAGATGAACACCATCATAGGGCATATCTTTGAGGCTTTCCTGTACAGGCTCTGAAAACCCAGTCTGACACAGCCATGCATGTCTGCGCAGTATAACTGACTGAGCCATAGCTCTACCCACGGAATCGGTGGTATCCATACCACATTTAATGGTGAATTTCGCCGCTTCCCGGCCATCTTGCACCACCTGTAGGACCTCACTCTTGCCTTCCTCTGAAAGAGAAGGCAGCTGCTGCGCCACAGAGTCCCATAAAGCATGAGAAAATCTGCCAAAGCACATGCCGTATTTAACTACCTCAATGCTAACTGATGGAAGAGAATATATTCCTCCCACAATGTTCTAGCCATCTGGAGTTTTTATTTGGTGGAAGCAAGGGTCCGGTGAAGCCGTAGCAGCTTGAACCACCAGCCCTTTTGTGGTGGGATTTCGCAGGAGACAAAGTAGGTCCCTATGGGGTGTGGGGGATGGGAAAGGCCTATGGCCCACAGCCCGGTCAACTGGAGTTCCTGACACAGATCTAGCCCATGCACGTAACAAAAGGTCAAACAGAGACTCATTATAAGGAAGTAAAAGTTCTACTCCCGTCTCACCTTGATGAAGAACATCCACCAAAGTGTCTCTAGACAATTCCACTAAGGGAGCTGGCAGTCCAGGACTGCAGCTGCCCTCCTCAATATTTCAGCAAAAGATTAACTTTCCATCATTGTGATACCAGGTTGAGAAAGTAAATCTGAAACTGTAGAGGACTCTAGTCCACTAGCCTCTTCCAGTTCAATCAGCCAACTTTCCAGGAGGCTGGACAGTTTTGCCCAAAGCGTTTAGACACTCTATATTACCTCTTTTACCTGCCAAGCTGTGCATTCCCGCAGGAAAAAAAGGAACAGGTTGTATAAAGCCAGATGGAGAGTTGCCCAAAGCAGGCGGTTCCATCGGCGCGTCCGGAGCGGTTGCGGAGTCGTATCAACGTCCGAAAGAGTTATGGGATCGGTGTGGGCTGGCACCGTCTACGTCATTGGATGACTCAACCCGACACCGAAGATGTGAATCCCGAAAGGATGTGCACGGCGCCACTTCAAATCCGATAATGGATTAGGGTCCAACTGTCACCGAGAGCGAACCCGCCGGTGAGGATCCAGTCAGGGCACCTCCTACCTCCTTGGGGCAAGAAAGCACACCAGAGGAAGACTGGGACCCAAAAATCTTATGCAGGGAAAAATAATATTCCAGCATTTGGACTAGAGTCACTCCAGGATATTTAAGGAGGCGCGGGGTGGACTCCAGTGAATTCTCCACAACTGATGGTTGGGAGACAGCATCAGAGACGTGCACACATACCAACCGTTTGCGCTTCAGAGCCTACCTCTATGTCGATGGAGGCGGCCCCTCACCAGAACGGCTCCTCGACTGGTCTTTGGACTTCGGCGAGGACTAACAATGGCGCAGTTTCTTAGACAAATGCGCCACCAGAAGTTTCATCCGATGCTCTCTTAACACCTTCGGCCAAAGACGCTGACAGGAACTGCACTCCTCTGAGTCATGGTGTTCTCCAAGGCACCACAAACAGACGGTATGCGGATCCGTGACCGACGTCTGTCTGTCACAAGCTCCACAGGGTTTAAACCCAGACGACATCGCAAAAAAACCACACTGTTCCCTTGACGAAACGTCGAGATGGGCCTGAAAAAACAGCCACCTGACCGCTCCAGATCCGCGTTGCAAACTGTTGTCAGTGTGCCGGAAAGAGTATCATATAGACTTCATCGACATCACATTGCGTGATGACGTCGATACGGAGTTGCGCAGCACCCTCTTCCGGCACGCGGACGTGCTGTGGAAAAAGTTTCCAGATCCAGTCTTGCACCTGCGGCTAGATGTCTTTATCAGATAACAGGATGTTAGACAGTTTTGCCTGGAGGGGATCAATCTGGCATGTGCTGCACCAATGCACAAACTTGTCGTAACGACAGGCGTTTACAGTTTTTGTCGAAGGACGCCTAGCTGTCAAGATGACATCAACCACTTATGGAGGAAGGTTGAAGGTGTGGAGATTTAAGAGGCCCGAATGCAAAACCAGGAGCTCCTGCTGTGACAGCAGAACATCCCGAGGGGCAGCCTGATTGGAGGAAAAATGGTTACGCCCAGGAGTTCTAGATACTGCACCCTCCATGCCCAATCCGGAGCAACTAGGATGACTTGGGCCCAGTCTGTCCTGATCTTCTTGAGAACTCGAGGCAGGAGTGGTATCAGTGGAAAGGCATACAGGTGTTCCGAGTTCCACTTGAGGCAGAGCGTGTCTCCAAGTGAGAGATGCCTTGGAACTCCAACATGCGGAAGTGCTGACATTGAGCATTTTCTGCAGTGGCGAAGACCCAAGGTTCTCCCCATTTGCTGAAGAGACCTTGTGCCTCCACCAGGTATAACTACCACTCGTGATCCGCAAGGTGCTGACATCCAATGAACCCACCAGGTGGTTCACCACCAGGAAAATGCCCTGGTGCTCCAGCCATTTCCAGAGGCGAAAGGCCTCCAGACACAGGGTCCGTGACCCCACCCCGCCCTGTTTGTTGCAGTACCACATAGTGCTTGTGTCTGTGAGCAATGGTGCCAGCCTCCCCTTGATGGATAGAAAGAAGGTTTTCAACATCAAGCGGATAGCCCTCAGCTCCAGAAGGTTGCTATAGAGCCGAGACTCTGCAGGAGACCAGAGGCCTCTGATCTCCACCTCTCCCAGATGGCTGCCACAACCCAGAAGCGATTCAATGGTCACCATTGTCAGCTCTGGGTGGAGAAGGGAGAGGGGGACACACACAATCTTTATTTATATGATTAATTAAAACCTTTGCAATCTCGTTTACATAATAAGCATTAAAAAAAAAAGGACGCTAAAACATTATGTACAATTTTCCTCTATGCAAATGTTAAAGTGGCAGCTTTCGTGCAATAGAGTCAGTAATCTAAGAAAACGGCATTTTTATCCCAGCTTATGGAGTAAAAAGGGGCGTTTTCCTTTCCCATGTATACCAATGTTGAGCATATGATGTCTTCTTGACAGTCCCCATTGATTGGTATACTGGTGCAACTTTGAGAACAATAAAACCGTTAAAAAAGAAAGTCTCTTTAAAGTTCATTGTGCGTAGCCTTCTTTTTTTTTCCCTTTTCGATTTTCTGTTTGTTTTATAAGATCTTTGTTGATTTTCCAGCTTCCTGGATACTTGAATGGGGGTTCAGTGTGTTTAGCTAAAAGTGATAGAATCTTCAGCCCCTAAATAATGTTGTAGTATCCTGACTGTTTCCTGTTTTTCTGTTTGGTGATCGGTATGCTCTTGGGCCGATTGTTATTTGCTCTCTGTGCCTTCGTTATAGGGCAATGTTCTCCTTTCTACTATACCGAAGAACTTTGTGAGGCGGCAGTTTAATTGGATGACAGTAGAGTTGAAGCATAGCTTCACTGCCTGCCAGCAAGTCTTGATGCCGTTTTGTTTGAAGGTGGGGCGAAGTAGAGTGCGTCTGATGTCCAGTAGGCTTGGGCAAATGCAGATAATGTGCACAAATCCTCGCTTCCGTTTCCACAGAGGCGGCAAGTACGGTCTGCTGGTTTCCTTTTCCAGGGAGGTAAATGCGGGAGGATCGGTAGGATGCCCAGGTGTAGTCTTAAGAATTTTTCTTTCATCTTCATTTTGAAGCCTACACTTAAATATGGTTGTGGTTTGAGAACTTTATAGTCATTAAGCACAGACTAGCCCTGTGCCCTTTTTGCCAAGGTTTCTTTGTCTTCGATTATGGATATGGTTTTTGTTGCCTTTGTTACTGCCTTCTTGAAGCTCTGATGGGTTGCAGAGGTGGCCCTCAGGTTCGTTAGACCTAGTTTTGATAGGGAGTCTAAGAGGTACTCTCTAGCAGGTAATTTTCCATGGCATGTCAATTCAGTCCAGAGGTGTGAATTTAGTGATCCTGGCTCGGCTCCTCTAATCTACTGCCAGCTTTTTATGTACGTCCCCCTCCTAGCCACTGTCTGCTTCTGTAAGCCAAATTCTAGACGAAGTTTGGCAGGAGACTCATAGGTCAGGAGGTGGAAGATCGCTCTGTAGGCGCTGATGGTGATTTTGTCCAAAGCAATCGCATCTCTCCCTCGCATTGATTCACTTCCATAAATTAGAATTGGTTGTAGCTTGCCCTGGATAACCTGTGGTAGTGGATCCAAGGTTAGGCCTGGTAGGGCTTTCCTTAGGGGCTTCATTGCTAGTGAAGTTGTGGTGCCTTTCAGATGCAGGTCCTCCATCTGAGGTTTGTACGAGCCTCTGCTATCTAATAAGACTACGAGATATTTATATTCAGTGGCTGTTTCTAGGTGATGTCCGTCCAGATACCAGTTCAACTTTTTCTTCCTGGAATACTTTATTACCATAGTTGCTTTGTATAGGTTAATGCACAATGCGTTGACCTGCGAAAAGTTGTTGGTAGTGTCCAGGAGGTGCTGCAGACCAATTGGCGTTCTGCTTATTAAGGCCAGGTTGTCTGCGTATAAAAGGTTGGAAAGGGAACTTTTTCCTAGTTTCGTGGCATGCGATATGCTTTTGTCCAATTCCCCGGGGAGGTCTGCCATAAAGAGATTAAAGAACAAGGGTGCTAGGACACACCCTTGTTTCAGCCCTTTGGAGGTGTTAATTCGCCTAGAGAGAAATGTGTCCCAGCTCCCAGCTTGATTTTGACCCAGGTGTCTGTGTGTAGTAAAATCAACTGGTTTAGGAGGGCCGCTGGAATCTCCCATTTTTTCAGTTTCTGCCATAATCTAGCGCGGTCTACATGATCGAATGCTGCGCTATAGTCTATGAAACATAGAAATAGCAGTTTCTTTGCCTCTTTGGCTGTGTCAATCAGCAGTGCCAGGGTCAGGATGTTAGTGGTGGTTCCCATTTGTCTGCAGAAGCTGGTCTGATTTACAGGGATGATGGATTTTGACGAGGCCCAAGTTGTTAGTTCTTCCACGATCACTCTCGCATAGTACTTAACTTAATTGTCGATTAAGGCGACAAGTCGATAATTATTTGTGTTGGCCTTGTCTCCCTGCTTATAGATGGGAGAAATCGTGGATCCCTTCCAAGATTCCGGGATGAATTCTGTTTCCAATACCTCGTTGAAGACTGACACCATGGCTTTGTTCCAGTACTCTGGATCGAGTTTGTACAGAATTGGCAGTATTCCGTTGGGGCCTGGAGCGCTTTCCAGCCTTTCTTTAGCTATTTTCTTTTTTTTTTTTCTTTTTTTTTATAACTTTGTTTATTAGTTTTATACACAACCAACAAGAGACAATGACCTACTTCACAAAATAATAGCTTCGTGCGACCTTCAGAAGTAAACGGCACAATACCGTGCTGGTAATAGGTATACAGTGCATCATACATTTGGTAAACCCAATCCGCTCTACGCCATAGATCCCTCTACTGTCTTAACCATTTCGTCAAAGGGCAAGGCCGGACGGCCTACGTCGTTGGAAGCGTTCAGCCGTAATGCTACAAGGGGGGCTACTGGTCAGGGGGGCAAGGTGACGTGAAGAAGAAGCAGCATCCAAGTCCGTGTCCACCAAGGTCGCCCCTCCCGGCCTGTACAGGGCCCAAAAGTTCTTTGGTCTATTGCGGGGCGGTAACAAGTCACTGTAATTTTCGGTCTGGGTGCAGCAGTACATCATATCTTTAGTCCACTGAGCTATTGTAGGCGTCGGTCCACGAAGCCAACAGATCGCCACACATCTCTTTGCTAAAAGCAGTGCCATGTCTACTAGCCGTCGCAACGCTTTAGGGAGGGGCCTGGAGTATCCCAGCAATGCTAAAAACGGGTCAGCGGCCAACGTCAGTTCAGTGATTCTATTTATTTCAGAAAAAACCCGAACCCAGAAGCGGGCAACCCCGGGCATGTCCAGGCTAAGTGGAAGAAGTCAGCAATTTGTTCCCCACATCTTTCACACTGAGAGTCCTCCCGTAGCCCATAACGATGGAGACGTTCCGGCGTGTAGTAAACCCTGTTTAAAAATTTAAAATGTACAAGTCTGTGCCGACCATTGAGGGAGACGCGTTTAGTGCTCATGCAGCAGTAGAGCCATTTGTCATCCGTAAGGTCGACCTGTAGGTCACGCTGCCAGGCTAGCCGTGGTTTGGTGTATTTATTTCCCCTAGCAGACTGTGTGGTGCGGTAAATCCTAGATACCATCTTAGTAGGTGTTTGCGCTCTAATGACGGCAGTTAGAGCCACGACCTCAGGGGGCTCCGCCATATCCTCGCCCAATAGATCCTTAAGAGCATGTCTAATTCTATGGAATTGGAAACGGGCAAGGGGCGTCGGCTGAGCGTCCTCTCCGTTCATAGCATCCCATGTGCGCGCCTTGCCCTCTACAAAAAGGTCCCCTATGGTGTGGGCATTTAGCGTCTGCAAAGCGGCTGTGACCCCCCTATCTCTACATGGTGGAAGCCAATAGCACCACTCAAGGCGGGCCACTGGGGAATACAATATGTTGCCCGCCTGAATTGCTAATAAATAATGCCAGGCATGAACGACCGCATTAAGGGAATCCAATATACCCGTACGTCTATCAGGGGGTGCGAACAGTAAGGCAGGAAGAGGCCTAGGGGCAGCAACTATCGCCTATATACGTACGTGCGGGATGTCGAACGGGCCGTGAATCCAATAATATGCTTGAACTTTGAGCAGCTCTATAATACAAATCCAAGTCAGGAGCACCCAGTCCCCCCATCGAGTACGGCATTATCAGTATGTGCCAGGCAACGCGAGCCTGCTTGCCCGCCCAGGCCAGGTGTACCATTAAGGACTGGAGGCGCCGGAAGAATACACGGGGAAGTATCATGGGGATATTCATGAAGAGGAAGAGAAAGCGCGGCAGCACGATCATTTTCATAAGGGACACTCTGCCCATCAGCGATAAGGGGAGGCGCACCCATCGATTAATATCCTCTTTTAACTTGGAAATAGCGACCCCATAGTTCTCCCTGAGGACCACCTCAGGGTCAGTATGCAGTTTGATCCCCAAGTACCGCACCGCCTCCATAGTCCACTGCAGAGGGTACTCAGGCTCGAAGGCCACCATGGCTGGGGTCAGGGGGAACATGATGGATTTGCTCCAGTTGACCCTCAGGCCAGACAAAGAGCCAAAGCGTACCACCTCACGTAAAACCGGGGAGAGATTATCCTCAGGGTCTCTGACATAAAGCAGTGTGTCATCCGCATAGGTGGAGACGATTAGGCGGTAATTCGGAAAGCGAATGCCTCTGTGGATATGATACTCCCGTAGGGCGCATGCCAAGGGCTCAGCAATCAGGGCATAGAGAATTGGAGATAAGGGGCAACCCTGTCTCGTACCTCTGTAAATTCGTATAGGGTCAGTGACCAGGGAGCCTATTTTTATGCTCACTGTGGGGGAGGAATACAGTACGGCAAGAAGTTGTAGAAACACCTCCCCTACCCCCATGCGACGGAGGACCTGCCTCATGAAGGTGTGGTGCAGCGGCCAGGGCAGCTGACTTCGGAGCACAGGGTTCACGGTTCGATCCCCGGCTCCGGCAGCAGCTCAGCTCAGCACCATGTGACTCTGGGCAATAGCTCACTTAATTTCCACGACGGCCCCCAGCGCCTTGAGACCCGTAAGGGTGAGTAGTTCGCGCTTTACAAATACAGATTTAGATTTAGATTTTGATGAAGGGCCATTCGACCGAGTCGAATGCCTTTTCCATGTCTAAAAATACTGCAATAGCCGGCACCTCCGGTCGTGTATGTTGAAGAGCAGCAAAGACCGTGCGCATGTTGTATGTCAGATTTCTGCTTGGCACAAATCCGGCCTGCTCCGGGGCCACCAAGGTCGTGACGAGCGGAGCCAAACGATTGGCAAGCAGTTTCACGAAAAGTTTAGTGTCCACATTCATCAAGGACAGAGGACGATATGAGGCACACTCGTCTGGAGACTTACCCGGTTTAAGTATAGCCACCAGGATCGCTTCACGCATAGTTGGGGGCATCACGCCTGTGGCACACATGTCCTCAAACAGCGCGAGCAGGTGTGGCAGTAAAAGATCAATAAATGCTCTGTAAAAGGCGACAGTGAGGCCATCCCCTCCCGGCGCGCTCCCCGCCCTCATAGCAGAGAGAGCTAGAATTATTTCATCCCTTTCGATCGGCCGCATCAGAAACTCTCGATGTACGTCGGACAGCCACGGTAGTTTTATATGCGTCAGATAGTCTAATATTTGCTCGTCCGGGCTGCAGCCTCTTGAAGCATAGAGGTCCGTATAGTATTGACGAAATTGATCCGCCACTTGGGCCTCTGTCAGCGGAGAGTCGTCAGGCTGTGGTCGAATGTCTGGGATTGCCGTGGCATCTTTACGCTTCCTGATGAACTGCGCAAGGACCGCTCCCGGCCGTTCGCCCTCGCCATAAGTGCGAGCAGTGGCATATTTCCCAAGATGCTTTATTTCCCCGTCGGCCTCTGTATGGTATTCCTGTAGGGTCTGCGTCAATTCTAGTGTAAGCGCTGCATTCAGGCCATCGATTAGGGAAGCCTCTAGCGTCTTTATCTTATGCTCCAGGACCGTCAGCCTGTTACGGATCGACTTTGCCACCCCCCTAATATATACCTTAAAAGCCTCCCATATTGTTTGAAAGGAATCTACTGACCCCACATTGGTTTAAAAAACGTTTCGATTGCCGTAGCGATTTCATCCTTAAAAACTGCATCAAGGAGAGAGTAAGGTGGGAAGCGCCACATAAAAGGGGGAATACGCTTCTGGGGAGAAGTGAGAACCAAGAGCAGAGGTGAATGGTCAGAGTATGTGCGCGGTAGAATCGTGCAAGACTGGATGTGCGGCGACAAGCTTCTGGAGGCAAACCAGTAGTCTATTCTAGTATGAACATTATAATACGCTGAATAATGTGTGTACCCGTCCTGGCCCGTGTGCCCGTGGCGCCAAACATCCCGCATATCCAACCTGATCAAGGATGCCTCCACGACTCTAGCCGAAGCGGAGACACGCCTGTCCGGGCCGTCCGACCTGTCTAAAGTAGGGTCCCTAACAAAATTGAAATCCCCACCCCATAGGATCTGTCCGTGAGCCTGGAGATGAGTCAGGTCAGTCAACTTATCATAAAAGTCTGGGTGATCATAATTAGGTCTAGAAACGTTTAAGAAAAGTAGCTCCATTCCCCTACCGTAGCATTTGGTAAGAACAAACCGACCCTCCCTATCCGTCTCCAAAGGAGATAGACGGAACGCCGTCTTCGGATTGACCCACGTCAGGACCCCTCTAGCATGCATGGTGAAACCTGCCACGTGCACATTACCTAGGAGCCCTTTTGTGCGTAAAATGGGGCTATCTAGAGGGAGGTGTGTCTCCTGTAGGAGAGCGATGTCTATATTATGCCTGTATAAGTAGCTCAGAATTTTCCGGACTTTCCTATAATCATTAAGGCCACGTACGTTCCACGTAAGCACTGCTACCGAGCCCAGGGCATTGTCAGAACGCGTCGTAGTCCTATCCGTCATGATGAGGCAACCAGCCTAGGTCCCATGGCGTCAGTCTCTTCGGGTCCACACAGCCATGATGTCGCGCTAGCCAAGTTGTCACAGCAAAAAATATGTCAAAGGTCAGTCTCAATGCATTCCCACCCCCTACCCACCCCCCCACCCACGTCAGGCCCACCCCAACAGGACCCGCACCATAGAACCCCCACCCCTCAACTCTGCAATTAGTCTAAATAAATCACTCTCAACAATCCCAAAAAAATCAAGACAAATCCCAAAGAACCCCCCACCCACGCCTGCCCCACCCCAACTTGGCTGCGAAATATACCCTCCCCCCCCATAATACATTCCCACCCCCCCCCAACTGAAATTGTACTCCCCAGTGTGATTCACACGAGGGCGGATGTTGCTCTCCCCACAAAGAAACGGTAGGAAAAAGCATACGGCTTTCATAAGGCCGCGCTCCGAAAACCGTCAAGACTAGTTAAAGCAACTACGTACAGCTTGTAGTACTGAAACCCAACTGTAATCCCAAATGCTACTCCGGGAGATTGATCAGAATCAAAAGGTGGAGTAACCCCATATTCTCAAGCCATAAGTGAAAATAGTATCTGAGCTACGCCTGCGGACTAACCCCCTAGAATCTCTCAGGGTATCACGACCCCCAACTAGTACCCCCCGCCTCACCCCAATCAGCAGGTTAGGAGAGCCGTGAGCCCAATTATCAACAGAAGTATTACCATCCCCCGGCGCTGCTCCTCGCAACAGACCCTCCCCGGTCACCCAGACATGACCCATTCACACTGGGCTGCAAAAGCAACTGTAGGAAGCCCCCTACACCTCTTAAACTTTTCACACAGTGTCACCCGCAAAATTCTAGTCCTGGTTGTCCAGCGTGCCGCCCGCCGCCTCATCAAGGAGTCGCTTCTCCGGGCTGTGCCGCTGCTCCTTCGCCCAGTCTTTCATTGCCTTCTGAAGCGCCTTTGGGTCGGTGAAAATGTGGGATCGTCCCTGACGATTGACCCGTAGCTTTGCCGGGTATAGCATGGCGTAGTCCACCCCCAGGTCACGGAGTTGTTTCTTCATGGGGGCAAACTGGCGCCGAGCCTCCTGAACCCGAACCGTAAAGTCCAGAAACAGAGAGATAGGGGACCCCTCAAATCGCAGCTGTTGTTTCTCTCTAGCGGTCCTCAGTGCCACATCCCGATCACGGTAATTCAACAGTTTCGCTATGATCGATCTAGGGGCAGCACCCGGTGGCGGTCGTGGGCCCAATGATCGATGTGCCCTCTCCACCACAAACATAGGGGAGAACGTGTCCTCGCCAAGCAAAGTCTTCAGGAGTCGTTCCGTGAACTGTTCCATATTTCCCGTCTGGGTGGTCTCAGGGAGTCCCGCAATGCGGAGGTTACAGCGCCGAGAGCGCGCTTCCAGGTCCTCCGTCTTGTCCTGGAGCACCTTCAGGATCCCGCCCAGTTGTTTATGCTCCGTGCCTAGGATCGTCTGAGCCTCCTCAGCCTCCGTGAGCCTGCGCTCCGACATGTCTAGGCGCTCGGCGTGCTTGTCTAGACGTTCGGCCATGCGATCCATCCGGTAGGATAGTGCATCCATCTTAGTGCCAAGCGCCGTTATGCCCCCCTGCAAATTCTTTTCCATGGACCGCAGTAGGCCTCTGATGTCATCCCCTGGATCTTCTGCCGTGTGGTCCTGTTCTCCAGTCGCCCCGTCACGTGAAGCCTCGCTAGATTTTGACCTCTTCTGGCCAAACGACAGTTTCTGTTGCGTCCTGTCCACACGGCCCATCCTGACTTAGCAGTGATGACTGACCAGGCACTTCTTTGGGCCTATTCCTGGAAGGTGCCTCCACTCCCAGGAGACAAGGGCAGCACCCTGATGTCCCTCCCGGCGCTCCCCGTGCCAGCCACCAGCACCAAGGTATCAAGCGAGACTGGCCAGCCCGCGCACCCTCCAGGTGGGCAGCTACTATCCAGGCCTCTTAACAGGCGGCTCAAGCGCGCAGCTGGCGCATGAGGCACAGACGCCACCAGCAGCGACCCTCCAGCCCCACGCGTACCGGCACCGGGATCCAGACAGGACCGAAGGAAGGCCAAGTGTCCGCGATGGGGATCGCCGTGAGGGAGGAGGGGGGGGGACACCACGCTCCAGGGATCGATGGCGTCGCGGGACTCAGCACTCCGGGGTCGTCCCCCACCTCAACGCACCCCGCAGTGCAGCCTCGAGCAGTCCGGGGCCTCCACCGATCCAGAGGTTCACATCCCGGGCAACCCGCCCCAGGAAGCTCTCACCCCGTAGGGACAGGTTCCCCTCCAATGGGTGGCGGCTGCCGTCCGAACGGTCTCCGGGCAGCTGCGCAGGCGACGCAACTGCCGTACCACCAGCAAGGCCCAGGCCAGGGCGGCAGGGAGGCCAGGCACTAATCAGCTTGGGCCGCAGCGTAGGGGTGCTGGGGGCGCTTCCCGCACCCGGTCGCTGTCCCGGCGAGTGTACACCGCTATCAGGACCTCCGCAGCCTAGCCAGGCATCGGGGTTCTTCGCTTCTCGGCGGCAGTCGGGAGCAGCCGCAGGCCTCGCGGCCCCCTTCGTCTCCGCTCCCGATCTCGCGCCGTCGTCTGACTCACCCCCGGGTGTCTCAAGCGGGGGTCACGCCGCAGTCGTCCAGCGCCCGGTGGCGAGCTCCCAGTCGTGTAGTCTCGGCAGGGGCCAGGGATCTGCGCGCTGCGCCCTCCACCGCACTTATTCACTCAGTGCGGGCTGAGCGGTGATACCGCAGCTCTCCAGCAGAGCAGCAGGCCCATCCGGCGCCGCGAACGCAGGTCGCGTGTGCGCGCTCCAGTGGATCGGAGCTTCTCAATTTTTCGCCCCGACCGGGCTGCCAGTGATCAGGAGTCGAGGGGTCGTCTTCCCTCGATCCTCATGTTGCGTAGTTGCAGGATTCCTGTAATATCGGCTGACGGATTATCGGAGCTCTCGGCTCAGGCGGCCATCTTGGTCGCGAGCAAGCTCCACCTCCCTTCTTTAGCTATTTTCATCCTAATTTGTAGTGCTGTTATTCTGTGACGTTCCTCGTCGCTGTTTTGTGGTGCTTCTAAGCCTGCTGTTTCTTCGCCCCCACGATTTATAACTATTCCGAATGGTGCCAGAACGTGTGTCCTCGTTTGGTTTGGGTCCGGGCTCTTCCCTGGATATGTTACCTCTGTCCCCTTGTTTGACGTAGGATTCTTCCCCAGTCTGTTCTACCCCTTGTTTCATGTTGTTAAAATGTTTCATGTTGTTAAAATGATGATATAAATATTTTGCCCAGTCTTCCTCTGAGATATGAGAGTTTATTCCTTGGTGGGCTGGCCGCAGGAGGGTGTTGATTGTCTGCCAAAACCGGACACTATTCTTGAGTTTTGAATCATGCAGTAACCTTGCCCAGAGTAATTCGTTTCCTTGCCTTTTTTTGTTCCCATTTTTTTCTTTTCAGTGTTGCCTTCAATTTCTGCAGGCCGCCTTGCAGGGCTGGATTTTGAGGGTTCCTGCACAACTGCCTTAAGGTTTGGTTTATTGAATGTTTGACTCTTCTGATCTGTGGGGTGATTATGTTTGCACACGTGTTTTGCTGTTGCTCCCGTTTTCCTTCCTATCTTGGTGCCAAATTTATCCCTGAGGGCCTTTGTGAAGTTCTCCCATGTTTTTTAAAATTTATTTTTAAATTTTCTTTATTGGTTTTTCAGTTAACACAACACAAACACAATTATACGTTGTCAATGTGGGGGTACAATTCAGACTGTTATTACCAAGTGCATCTTATCTGTCGTTTTTAAATCACATTGAAGTAGGATTATCCATACAAATTACTACAAGAAACTTCGTAAGGTTACACATGTCTCTGTGGAATACAGTATTTACACATTCGCAATCACTCTAGGGTTGCAACCCAATCCCCGCTTCCCGCTTGATTCATTGGCCCTTCCCTATCTCCAGCTCCCTCCGGTTCTCCGGTTTCCTTACCCACCAGGTATTGCTGAAATATACTCCAGTACGCCCATGGCCTAGTTTGCGGGGGTAGAAGTTCTATATAGGCATCAGATTGAGTATTACAATAAATCATGACTCTTGTCCATTCCTTGGTAGCTGGGATTGGGCCCCTGCCCCATCGCATCGCCACCCGCCTTTTAGCCAGCAACAGCCCCATCGCCACTAACTGTCGGGCCTCTTTATTAATTACCTTGTTGTACCCAAGCAGCACGAGGAAAGGATCCGGGACTATGATGAGACCGGTTATTTCATTTACCATGTGGAATATTTTTCCCCAGAATTCTAATATTCCTGGGCAGTCCCAGGCTAAATGCATAAAACTGGCCTCTGGCTCTGTGCAGCGCCAACAGGAAGCTGATTCTCGTAGGCCGTATCTGAACTATCGTTCTGGAGTATAGTACGTTCTATTGATATATTTAAAATGTATAAGGCGATGCCTAGCGTTCAGTGATATTTGTCTAGTCACCTCGCAGCAATATTGACATTCCTTGTCTCCGATTATACGCCCCAGGTCCCTCTGCCAGTCCTGTCTCATTTTCAAATGTATCGACCTTCTGTTTTCTTGTGTGGTATTATAGATCCTAGAGACTAGCTTTGCGGGGGAGAAGGCTCGAATAATGTGCGCGAGGGCTAGCATCTCAGGTGGTTCCTGGAGACTTTCCCCTAATAGCGCCTTCAAAGCGTGCTGTACTCTGAAGTGCTGGTAATGTACTAAAGGAGAAGGAGTATTTCCCTCTACTAATATATGCTCCCATTGACGGAATTCACCCTCCTTGAACAGGTCTCCTACTTCTGTAATGTTTACCCTGTGCAAAGCTTTGGATACTTCCCTCTCTTTACCTGATGGGAGCCAGGTGCACCATTCTAGGGGAATCGAGGGCGAGTACAATAACGCACCCGCCTGTCTATCAAGCAGGTTATGCCAGGCATGCGTTGTGGAGTTAAGGGAATCCAGTAGGCTGTGTTTTCTGGTTGGCATCTTAAAAAGCACCTGTGTCAGCTGCTATTTTCTCTATATGTGTGTGCGGAAGGGGCTCTTGGCCTTGTAACCATGCGTAAGCATGTGAACACTGAGCTGCTCTATAAAATAAATCTAGGTCTGGGGCGTTAAGACCCCCCATGGAGTATGGCAAGGTGAGAGTTTCCCATTTGACACAAGGTTGTTTACCCGCCGAGGCTAGCTTAATCAGGAGGGATCTCATCTTGGAAAATATGTGCGCTGGGAGAACCATGGGGATGTTTTGAAATAGGAATAACCGTCTTGGAAGGACAACTAACTTCATTAGTGAAATCCGCCCCAGCAACAAGAGGGGTAATTTTATGCATCTGGCCACATCTTCCTCAAGTCTCCCCAGGGCTTTCCCATAGTTGTCAGTGAGGACTACCTCTGAGTCCGTGTGCACCTGTATACCCAGATAACGGACCGACTCTGTGGTCCACTGGAGTGGGAATTCCATATGGATTGGCTGTGTAGATGAGGTCAACGGGAAAATTAGAGATTTCGTCCAGTTAATCTTTTTTTTTTTTTTATGATTCTTTTTATTAAACGTAACAAATCGACAATTTCATGTACATTAGAGAGGAAGTAGATCAATCTTACATCAATAATCACTTTCAGTAGTTACAGAACAATAATGCTTGAGTGTACTAGCTTTCATGGTGAGGGAAGATCGTCGAGCAAGGGAACATTAGGGTGGGCTACAGATATCTCCCCGATAGGCATTCCAGTCACTCCAGATGGAGGCCCACCTTTTGGGTCATCCCCGCGCTACATATTCTGTTTTTTCCCTGAACATACACCAGTCCATGTTTGCCTTCCAAGCCTCGACCTTGGGTGCGTGTGTGGCCCCCCATAGTTGTGCGATGTTTCGCTTTGCTATCATTAGGCCTAGGGTGATCCAGAGCTTGCTTTTACTGTTCAGGTCTGTAGGTTCCCATACGTTCAGTAGGCACCTTTTAGCTTCAGGGTGAATAGTAAGTGTGAGTACTTCATATCGTGTATTTTACGCCAATACTGCTGTATGTGTTCACACTCCCATAGTATATGCATGAAGGTGCCCTCCCGGCCACATTGCTTCCTGCAATCTCCCTTCTCCGTCTTTCCCATTCAACCAGACAGGGCCCTGTGATGTAAACTCTGTGCAATATTTTAAGTTGGACGAGTCGCAATTTGGCAGAGATTGCTGCTTCTCTTGGGGGAGGCTACTGCTTCCTGCCATTCCTCATCATCTAATTCTAGGCAGTCTCTCTCCCATTTCTCTCTTGTTTTCTGGAGGGGGTCAGCAGTATTATTAATCAATTTCTTATAGGTCAGGGATATGGCTTTCTTCGGTAGGTAACCGTCAAGCAACCTGTCTTCGAGGGGCGAGGATTCCAGATGGGAGGAGAGTCCAGTTAATCTTTAAACCGGACAGCTGCCCGAAGCGGACCACCTCGGTTAGCACTGGGGTAAGGTGAGTCGCAGGCTCTCTTACATATAGAAGCATGTCATCTGCATATGCTGAAGCTATCAATTGGTAACTTGGGAAGCGCACCCCTCAATGGCTATGGTACTCCCTGAGAGCACATAGCAGCGATCCAGCGACTAGTGCGTACAATAGCGGGGACAGGGGGCATCCCTGTCGTGTGCCTCTAGTAATAAGTATAGGCGACGTCACCCAATTCCCCAGTCTGACTCTGGCCACTGGGGCCTCATACAATACTTTTACTAGCTGGAGAAAGACATCCCCTACTCCAACCCCCCTCAGCACTGCTTCCATAAAGGGCCATTCTACAGAGTCAAACACTTTCTCAACGTCTAAGAAGACTGCCGCTGCTTTGACTTTTGGGTTTATATGCTGAATCGCAGCAAAGACTGTTCTGAGATTGGACGTTAAATTACGCCCAGGAACAAAACCCGCCTGCTCTGCCCCCACCAGTCCAGGGATCAGGGGCGATATTCAGTTGGCCAGTATTTTAGCAAAAAGTTTCATATCTACATTGAGTAGGGACAAGGGTCTGCATGATGAGCAATCATTAGGGGGTTTTCCTGGCTTGAGAAGGGTGACTATTGTAGCCTCTCTCATCGAGGGGGGCATCACTTTACTCTCTGCCATCTCCTCAAACAGAGAGTCGAGGTGTGGAAGTTCTCCCATGTGGTTAGGGGGTGGGTCGTTGTGTCAATATCTTGGCAAAGGAGGGTCTTTGCTGATTCTGATAGTTTCTCAACTGAATCGGGGCTGCACTTTATCCGCTTGAAGTCAGTGGTGTATTGTGCCAATACTTTTGCTCGCCTCCATTAAGTATTTGGCATTTGCTTTGAGTGTCACCTCTTGCAGTAAATGATCGCTTTGCTCATTATCTTCCAGTTGGTAAGGCAAACTTTTGTGGAACAGGGGGAGTTATAATCAAGGTGGGAGGTGGTTGTTGTTGAGTAAAAGTTGGGGCCGGTGGATAATCCTCAGTGAAGTGGCCCTCAGGTTGAGATGTTCGAGCTCTTGAAGTAAGAAAGTTGATGGTCTGGTTTGCTTGTTTTGGGTGAGTTGGCCCCTGGCTCGGAATTTTCCACTCTTCGGATAGTTCCTGTAGCAGCTCCTCGTACCAAGAAGGTGGAGATGAAAGTCCTCTGCTAGTATGATGTTCTCTGTGTCGTCCTCTTCTGAGATTCTTGTCAGTTCTTTGATTAATTCTTTACCAGCTTTTAGCCTGTGCTTCGGGTGTAAGTATGTGTTGATGTTTATGATTGGACATTCTACTTCATTAAAGTTGATTGTTGTGGTTACAGCCTGTATGGCGCTTGGGGCTGCTATAAACGCCCTTACTGGGTGGATAGTTCCTATTGTGGATATTGAGGCATAAATTATCAGGCCGCCCGACCGGTGTCCGTATTTGGACCCCTTTATCGCGGGAACCAGATGCAACGTAAACCCCTGTAGTTCTATTGCTTAATCCTCCCAGGTTTCTTGTAGTAGCATGAGATTGAATGCTTTCAGGTAATTTAATACCTCGGGGTCCTTTGCCTTGCTGGCCAAGCAGTTGATGTTCCAGACGCACATGCGGATCCTTCTTAGCTCCTTCAGAGATGGTATAGAGCGGGGGATTCCCTGTCATTGGGTATGGTCGACCTTGATTGTTCGTCGTAGGTGGGTCCGGTCGGGGTCTGCTGTCAGTGGCATGGAGTCCTTTGGCTCGTGGCTCCCCCATGGGATGTTGTTTTTTATTGGCCACTGGAGAGCTGCTCTGTGCGCCTTTTAGTATAGATTTGGTAGTGTGTGGATCATGAGGGGAGTTCCATCTGTATTTCCGATTAGCAAGGGAGTTGGATAGCCAGACTTTTTTTCAAAATATAGCCTTATCCCCCACTGTAGAAATGTGTTTGCCTCCTTCATGACCATGTTGGCTGCCTCGTTTGTTATCCAGATAGTTTTGATTGCTTCTGGGCCATGCCGGTTATCGGTTTGTAAAAACTCAATTGAAAGTAGATCTGTTGAGCTTAGATTGTCCAGATTTTTAATTGTTCGCAAGAGTCACAGTATACTCCCCCTGTTTAGAGTGTCCACTCTTCCCCTTGATTTGTATTCTGGCACAAATAGGAGAGTATCTGTCGCTCTTAGGTCTTTGGATGGGTCACCATATTGTTGGGTTGCTTCAAGTTGTGATGGCCGTTGGGGGGGTGGGGTTGGCAATGCTATTTCCTTGGGGCTCTGTAAGTGTCTGACCTTCAGTCAGTTTGATTCTGCAATGGGTAAGCTCTATTAGGTGCCTTTGTGCAGAAACTCTTGTACCGTTCACTGACTCTCCACTTGATTGAGCCGATACTGATTGTGTTGACCTTTGCGGCGGAAGAGTAACCATGCAGGATTCTTGTGAATCAATGGCTATCTGATTACAGGTCTGGTTGTTGCCACAGTGACTGGCCTCCTTTAGGCTCTTTAGGGCCGTGTCGCCGAGTGCGTCCAATGCAATGTTTTCCAGGGAAGCATTTGGCCTCGTGATCTGGTGGTCTTTTCCTTCATCCGACGTCTAGGCATCCATGCCTTGCTCTGTTCGAGACTGGGTTGCTGATGCGTGATGTTCTGCAGTCATGAGGGATATCCTGCTATATGAATCTTGTGGTGTTCTCCTAGCTACCCTTCCTGGTGCGCCATTTAGTTTCTTGGTATCCAGAACCTCAGGGGTGCCTACATTTACTGATGTGATGCTTGACTTGTATGATTGGACCCCCAGAGTTATCTCTTCTCCAGAGGTCATTGAGACTTCAGGTTGCTGTGATGGGGCAGGGAGATGTGTGATATCCTTAGGGCCCAGGAGACCGCTTGAGGGGGAGCTTACCCTGAATTTGCCCTTGATCTTGGACTTCCTGTTCCTGCCTTTTCTTCTTTGTTTGCGGCGAGTGTGTGCGTTCTTAGGATTTATATTACCAGCTCCCTCTCCGGTTGAAATGCATGCAATGGGCGCCTCTGTTGATTGGTTTGGGCTCAAGAGTGGGTTTTCTTCCATTTTGGGTCCTGCCTACCCTTGTGTCCTGGCCTGTAGCACTTTCGTCTGGGTCAGTGTATGCCTTGATGGTATCAATGGTACTGTTAAATTTGATGTTTGATTTTAGGTCTGTTAATAGGTTTTCTAGCATAGCTGGCAGGGTGGCTATTTTCTCAAAGATTGGTGCACATGTGCATTCAGAGGGGCAGATTTACAAGCCCCTTGCGCCACTTTTGCATCATTTTTCCCATGTTAAAAATGACGCAAAAGTGGCGCAAGGGGCTTGTAAATCTGCCCCAGGATGTGCAATTAGGGTGGCTTGGGCCGCTTCTTGCTCCTGCTTGATGAGGCCATTAAGATCTGCAAGCTTCTTGTCTATCCCTGAGGTGAAGACTGCTAAAGTGTGGAGAACCGTAAGCTGCATGTCTAGCTTGTCTGATTGGTATTGGAGGGCGGTTGCTGAAAGCTGCATGGTGTTTAATAGGGTTGCCCAGATGGTTTCTGTGGGATAAATTCTCTCCAAGCTGCTTCCTTTGGTTGATGCCACTTTAGGTGGGCCTGGAGTGGGCTTTAAAGTGTATGAAGCAACAAGTTCCTCCCATTCCTGGGATGCGAGAAAGGACATATCACAGTCTGTTCCTTGCGAATCTTCATTTAGTCGGTAAGCGGAGTGGGTAGCGAGAGGATTGTGCAATAGTGGGTTGAAGGCAGTCAGGGTGACGGGTTGTGCATTCGTAGATTTTAATGGAGAACTGTTTTTTGGTTGTGGTGTGTGCAAGGCATTTTGCCTGATTCCTGAAGCTTGTGTAGGGGAGGGCGTAAGTGAGCCTCTAGATTCATTATCTTTTCCTGTTTTTAAGCTAGCTAAAAGTTCCAGTTCCAGTGCTAGTTGGGTGTTCTTTCGAGGGGGGAGGATTAGTTGCCAGAGTGCCTCTGGGTGGACTTCTACCGCTCCCGACAGAGGAGTCCCCTTGAACACTGTTTCCATTTGGCTATTATTCCTGTTTAACAGTGTTGTATTTTTGTCAATTGGACCAGCCGCGGTTTGGGAGCCCCCTGCGGACGATAAGGTTGGTGCCCCTAAGTAATGTCCAGAACCCCCTGGCTATAGTGGGGTTTGGAGACCCTTGATGCACTCGCTCTTTGAGTAGATTGCTTTACTGGAATCTTTCAGTAATGCGAATTTGGTGTAAATTTTTGGTTGATGTGTGCATACATTTTTTCCCTGAGTCGTATGGTAATGAGTTCTTCTGATTTGCAACTTTTTGAATCCGTCTCTTTCTAACTGGTTTTTTTTTGCTTCTCTGTTGCTGCTGGGCTTCTATCGTTACTGTTGTCTTTGTGGCTATCATTGAGATAGTTGCTGATATCTCTACTATCTTTAATGTCTTTGGTGGTGGCTGTGGTTCTGGTGTTGTATTTGGGACGTCCAGTCTTTTTTATTTTCTTAGACTTTGTGAGGGTCCCTCTCACTTTTCCCGACTTCATGCTGGTGGTATCTTATTGACTTGCTTGTCTGCTTTGTATAATGTTTGCCACCTTCTCTGATTGCGCCTTGGAGCACAAGTTGCTGAGCCCAGTTTCAGTGACAGCCCAGATTGGGAGCGACTATGTGGAGAAGGTGTGTGAGGAGGAAGCAAGCCGTGGATTTAGGTCTGTTTTCCCTTAGAGTTCTGAGTCTGGTCCTCCCCTGGGAAGCCCGCTTCAGCCCCTGCGGAACCCCCTGCCAAGGGCTTGTAATTTATTATTGAGAGGGAAAAGAGGAGTTTGAGCTCTGGTGATCCTGCCGCTTGCGTCTACTTGGTGTTAGCCCCTACTGTGAGGCCGGGGGGGGCTAGACACTTGAGGCTGTAGCTTTTTTCTTTTTTTCCTTCCGCTTGTTTAAGGAAGCGGTTAGAAGCTCTCCTCTTTCACCTTGTTCCAGCAGATATCTTGTAGGCGCTTGATTGCTTGTGTTTTGTGCAGCCTTGTCGATTGACTCCCCGTGGTTTGCCCCTTTTTTTCCCTCCTTCAGCCTTTTGCCTTCCAGCAGCTTTTTAACTGTTTGCCTCCCTCTTTCCTTCTTTTTTCTTCTTTCTCTCACTTTTTTTTTTTTTTTCCTTTCACCTTTCTTGGGATTAATTGTCCTATTGTCCTTATAGCTTGTTTCCCCCCCCCCCCCCCAAATCCCACCTTCTCCCCCTCTGAGGCGCTAGTGTGAGGTGTTCTAAGGGAAGAGGGGCAGAGGGCAGGTGTGGGCAGCATGGGGTAGTGTAGCTGTCTGGCTATGGTGCTGTCGCTACCGCAGTTGTGCATGCAGGGCGGGGTCTTCCCGGGAGAGAGCAAGCTGCACCAGCCTACTGCTGGCCGCCTCCGCTCCTCCCGGAGACCTCGCGGCTCTAAGCCTTACCTGCTGCGCTGTGGGTGTAGCTGGGCTTGCTCAGCTTGCTGCTTTGCTTCCTGCTGCAGCTCGCTTCTCCGGCCGAGTGGCTAGATGCAGGACGTGGCAGGAGCGGTGAGCCGGTGCGGCGGGCGCGGCACAGCAGAAGCCTCTACCCTCTCTGAGAATGTAGGACCGGCAGCCCCGCTTCAGCTCCTCCTGCTCCTCCTGCTAACCGCCGCCTTGCCGCCTTGCTCCCACACTGCCCGGGGTGCTGGAGTGCAGAGTAAAGCTCGATAGGGCGGCTGCTGGTGTGGTGGTGCGGCGCGTCTGCTACGGCTTGCTCGCTTGGCACAACAACCCGGAACTGGATACAGAATCAGTTGTTTCAGATAGAGGGGGGGAGGGAGAGGGGTCTTCCACTGACCCAATTGTGGTCCAACAACCATCACTGCAGATCTTCTGCAGTCTCCTCTGAAATCGGGACATGGTCAGAAAGGTGCTGGGCCCACTGAGACTTCAGATCCCACTGCAGAGCTTGCATATGCCATCTGGCATGCTCAACGAGAAGGATGAAGGTGGCCAGCAATCCCAGCAGCCTCAGAGTCGACCTCACTGAAATCCAGGACAGAGGCTGAAAGATCGTCCTGAACTCTCCTTCCCAGGGGAAAGGCACAAAACAAAACTGTGTCCAGAACGGCTACAATGAAAGGTAGAGTCTGAGATGGAGTCAGGTGTGACTGGGGCACATTGATGGTGAACCCTAAAGATGTCAGGAGGTTTGCCTCCATCTGGAGGTGGCTGACGACTGCCTGGGGCAAACCCGCCTTCAACAGCCAGTTGTTGAGGTAGGGGAAGACTGGCACCCCTGACTTACTTTTGTGAACACCCAAGGAGCAGGGCGCAGGTTTGAAATAGGCCCCAGGCCTCCATCTTTCTTGAACGCCATTAATTAACAGGAATGACAACCTAGACATACTTCTGGCGCAGCCGTTCTCTCAGCAACCCCTTTGACCAAAAATGTTCCGCTTCCTTTGGCAAAATGGAGAGGTCAGCTGAGAAGAAAGGAAGGGCAAAGCATATGATTTGCAAACAATTTATAGAACGCACCTGTCCAACGTGATTGCTTGCCAACCCGGATAGAATAGGTGGATTCTGCCTCCCACCAGTTGACTGTGGCCCTGGAAGGGTACACTAAAGTCATTTTGCAGGAGGGGCTTTGGGTAGGGGGGTGGACTGGCATCACGCTGACCTTAGCACCTCGACCTCTCCCACAAAACTGCTGGGTTCACTGTGAGGGTTGGAAAGGCTGGCAGTAAGGGATGCCTCTGCCAAAGGCACGAAAGGAATGATAAAAATGTTGCAGTTGGCAAGGTGGGACAGAAATACCCAGAGAACGAGCGATGGCGGTACTCTCTGAAAGATTTGAGGGTGGAGTCAGCTTTTTCCCCGAGCGGGTGAGTCCCATCAAGGGGCATGTTAATCAGGAAGGACTGGACATCGCAAAAGAAGCAAGTCTAGCGCAGAAACGCATGGTGGCGAATGGCAACACTGATGCCTATGGCCCACCGGATGGAGTTGGTGGTGTCCAAGGCTGCATAATAACCATCTTGAATCGCTTGAGACAGTACGGGCAAAGGTCTTTTGGCACACCAGGGAGAACTTGTGCCATGAAATCCCAAAGGGTGTGAGTGTAATGGCCCAAGAAACAGGAGGTGATAACAGAGCACAGGGACAAACAGGTGGAGTGAAAAGAGGCATTTTCCAAATGTTTCCACTCGCTTCGACTGTGTATCGGGGAGAGAGGGGAGTGAGGAAAAGTGTTTGGATTGAAACAGCTGGTGGAGGCTTACACCAAGAGACTTTCTGGTGAAGGGTGCTGTGTCAGGAAAGCCGGGCCGCCAGGAGCAGGGCGATGACACCTGGCGACCAAAGCAAGACTTGACTCAAGTACCCAAAAGGGTGCCTGTCAAGACCTCATTGAAAGGCAGGAGGGGCTTAGAGGAAGTCTGACCCGGCTGTAGGCTCTCATTAAGAGCATTAGTTTTCACCTCCAGGGTTGGAAGCTGGAGGTCAAGGACTTCAGCCGCCCTATGTACGACCATAGCATAAGAGGCAGATTCTCAGTGGCGGGCCCGGGAGGAGAGAAAGGAGCAGACTCTGGGGAGGTGTCTAGTCCGCTAGCCTCCTGCAAGTCCTCATACAAGTTGTCATCCTGTGAAGGCTCAGCAAACTCATCACCTGGGTCATAATCGTTAATTGGAGCCGGTCCCAAAAAGGGAGTGCAAAGAATGTTGCCTGCCTGTGGTGGGTCGAGTGCAGGAATGGGTGCCTTGTCGAATTCAGGCGCGAAGATGGTTGAATTTGAACCGGCATCAGTTCAGCATCCGAGGGGACAATCGGCAGCACCTCTTTGGGTGGCAAGGGCGGCATTGGAGTCGATGTACTTGGGCTAGGCTTGTTATTCCATTTATATGGCCTCTCGGCTCCTAGTGGCCCAAAGGCGCACCAGAGGAAGTCAGTAGGGATTCGAAGAGCCAGAGCATAGCTGTGTGGAACTCTTCGATATGGCGTGGCATGGCTGAAGGCCCTGGAAACTTGGGTTCTGCCAGAACCAGCTGCTGAATTCGCTCTGAAGTCAGCCGACTTCTACAGCGCAATTGAGATGGGCGGTGCCGCCCACTTGCTTGCTCTGAGGAGTGCAAGTGGCACGAAGGAGCAGAACTCTGCTTCGATTTTGTGTGTTTCTTGTGCTTACTTGAGGTTTTAGAGCGCAATGAAGACCAGCATCTGGGGCGGCTCCTCAACTCCAGAAATGGGAACAGGAACAGATCTTGAAAGTGGAGCAGGACTTGGAGCGGTCACAGCGCTCGGTTTTCTTATGCTTGGAGATATAAAGTTTCGTCTTGTGTTCCCCGATAGCCTTCGGGTTAATTGACGCACAGTATGCAGCAGGATTTAGTGTCATGGCTCGACCCCAGACACCACAGGCATACCTGATGGGGATCCGTCGCAGACATTTGGTTTGAAACCTGTCATTTTATGGAGGGACATCCCTTGCAAACTAGGAATTTTGAGAAACTCGAGGTAAAAGTGTGTCTGAGAGACAAGCTGATACTCCTGATCCGTATTTCGTGGTGCGGAAAGAAAGGAAGCGGCAGCACATGGGAGTGGCACCTTCATGGGCCCTGCATGTCATTTCCAAAGCAGGACGGTGTCAGTGTGGAGCGCCACCTTCTGGTACACAGAAGTACTCTGAAAAATGTTTTGGGATCCAGTCTAAATCTGACGAATCTGCGGCTAGAAGTCTGTATCAATAGTTTGATTACTAGCAGCAGTTCACCAAGTGCGTCTGCTATGCCAAGTAAAAGCACTGGAATTACTATGAATCCTATTGTTATTATTGCTGTGTTTATCACAACAATATGTCATACTACTATTGCATGTATTTCTATGGTATAATTATTGCTCAAACTAGTTTTTAGGTCTTGCGCCTAGCGGTGCATTGCGTAGCGCTGCTCGCGCAGCACGAGTCCTTTTGTAGGTGGGTTTGAAAACGGGTCTAGGAATCGCACACGCTCGTGCGTGTGCGATTCCTTTTGGGCCACGCTATTGGCCTTTGCGTGCGTCTTTGTATAAAAGACAGCACGCAATTGGCCAAAGGCGGTCGCATTGCTCCGCCCATGGCCTATCGGTGTCTATTACGCGCACCGATGCCATGTGGTTTCAATTATCGTGCCCAGACACGGGCGCGATAATGGAAACCAGATAGCTCGCTGTGGCGCGCACGCACGCGCACCACTCACGGGCGTGTTTTTTTTTTTTTAACAATCGCGATCGCTTTTGCGATCGCTTTCACTGCCGCTTGTCTAGTTTTCGTTTCAAGGAGGCAGTTTCAGCCGCATGTGCTTTTTACACCACTAAACACACAAGATGATGGACGGAATGCTGCACATTGGCAAACATTCACCCCCAGTCACAGATCTGGGTTTAATCCATCGTTATTTTGCTTCACCACGCCACCCCAGTTCAGACATAGCCATATGCAAATCAGTCTTTTTACACCGCTGCCTTGTTTCCAGATAGTATCTGAAATAAGTTTCGCAGCTGCTTTTAAAAGTGTTGAAGTATTGAAGTATTATGCATTGCACTATGTTCACACAGTATAAAAATGTCTGCCCCATCTTTAGGCCGTTCCTCGGACTTCTGTGAGGCAGAACTCCCGTGTTTTCTGCTGACTGTCTTTGGCGTGGATGTAGGGAGGAATGTTTGATTACAGTGTAACAGGTTTGGTGGCGAACTCCAGATAAATGTACACCACGCACGCAAAATGTTCCTTTGGGCATTCAGTTCAGCTACTTGCAGCGCCTCGGACTTCTGTGAGGCAGAACTCCCGTGTTCTCTGCTGACTGTCTTTGGCGTGGATGTACGGAGGAATGTTTGATTACAGTGTAACAGGTTTGGTGGCGAACTCAAGATAAATGTACACCACGCACGCAAAATGTTCCTTTGGACATTCAGTTCAGCTACTTGCAGCGGTGGAGGGCTCTGCTCTTCGATGTACTTCCTGACGGACTGCTAAGTTTGAAGTGCCTGTCGGGCACAGGTTGCTCTTTTGAAACTTTCTTAGATTTTTCACTGAGGAACAGTGCGATGCCAACAATGAGAATAGCACTGATGATCCCAATGGGACTAGTGCCGATGCCAACAATGAGAATAGCACTGATGATCCCAATGGGACTAGTGCCGATGCCAACAATGAGAATAGCACTGATAACCATGGGACTAGTGCCCATGACAACAATGAGAATAGCGCTGATGATACCAATGGGACTAGTGCCCATGACAACAATGAGAATAGCACTGATGATACCAATGGAACTAGTGCCGATGCCAACAATAAGAATAGCATTGATGATAACAATGGGACTAGTGCCCATGACAACAATGAGAATAGCACTGATGATAACAATGAGACTAGTGCCGATGCCAACAATGAGAATAGCACTGATGATAACAATGGGACTAGTGCTCCTGACAACAATGAGAATAGCACTGATGATAACAATGAGACTAGTGCCAATGCCAACAATGAGAATAGCACTGATGATAACAATGGGACTAGTGCCGATGCTAACAATGAGAATTGCACTGATGATAACAATGGGACTAGTGCCGATGCAAACAATGAGAATAGCACTGATGATAACAATGGGACTAGTGCCCATGACAACAATGAGAATAGCGCTGATGATATCAATGGGACTAGTGCCGATGCCAACAATGAGAATAGCACTGATAACCATGGGACTAGTGCCCATGACAACAATGAGAATAGCGCTGATGATACCAATGGGACTAGTGCCCATGACAACAATGAGAATAGCACTGATGATACCAATGGGACTAGTGCCCATGCCAACAATGAGAATAGCACTGATGATACCAATGGGACCAGTGCCGATGCCAACAATGAGAATAGCACTGATGATACCAATGGGACTAGTGCTGATGCCAACAATGAGAATAGCACTGATGATAACAATGGGACTAGTGCCGATGCAAACAATGACAATAGCACTGATGATAACAATAGAACTAGTGCCGATGCCAACAATGAGAATAGCACTGATGATAACAATGGGACTAGTGCCGATGCCAACAATGAGAATAGCACTGATGATAACAATGGGACTAGTGCTGATGCCAACAATGAGAATAGCACTGATGATAACAATGGGACTAGTGCCCATGCCAACAATGAGAATAGTACTGATAACCATGGGACTAGTGCCCATGACAACAATGAGAATAGCGCTGATGATACCAATGGGACTAGTGCTCCTGACAACAATGAGAATAGCACTGATGATAACAATGGGACTAGTGCCGATGCGAACAATGAGAATAGCACTGATGATAACAATGGAACTAGTGCCGATGCCAACAATGAGAATAGCACTGATGATAACAATGGGACTAATGCCCATGCCAACAATGAGAATAGCACTGATGATAACAATGGGACTAGTGCCCATGACAACAATGAGAATAGCACTGATAACCATGGGACTAGTGCCCATGACAACAATGAGAATAGCGCTGATGATACCAATGGGACTAGTGCTCCTGACAACGAGGATAGCACTGATGATAACAATGGGACTAGTGCTGATGCCAACAATGAGAATAGCACTGATGATAACAATGGGACTAGTGCCAATGCCAACAATGAGAATAGCACTGATGATAACAATGGGAATAGTGCCGATGCCAACAATGAGAATAGCACTGATGATAACAATGGGACTAGTGCCGATGCCAACAATGAGAATAGCACTGATGATAACAATGGGACTATTGCTCATGACCGCAATGAGAATAGCACTGAAACCATGGGACTAGTGCCCATGACAACAATGAGAATAGCACTGATGATAACAATGGGACTAGTGCCGATGCCAACAATGAGAATAGCACTGATGATAACAATGGGACTAGTGCCGATGCCAACAATGAGAATAGCACTGATAACCATTGGACTAGTGCCCATGACAATGAGAATAGCTGATGATACCAATGGGACTAGTGCCGATGCCAACAATGAGAATAGCACTGATACCAATGGGACTAGTGCCGATGCCAACAATGAGAATAGCACTGATGATACCAATGGGACTAGTGCCCATGACAACAATGAGAATAGTGCTGATGATACCAATGGGACTAGTGCCGATGCCAACAATGAGAATAGCACTGATGATACCAATGGGACTAGTGCCGATGCCAACAATGATAATAGCACTGATAACCATGGGACTAGTGCCCATGACAACAATGAGAATAGCGCTGATGATACCAATGGGACTAGTGCCCATGACAACAATGAGAATAGCACTGATGATACCAATGGGACTAGTGCCGATGCCAACAATGAGAATAGCACTGATGATAACAATGGGACTAGTGCCGATGCAAACAATGAGAATAGCACTGATGATAACAATGGAACTAGTGCCGATGCCAACAATGAGAATAGCACTGATTATAACAATGGGACTAGTGCCGATGCCAACAATGAGAATAGCACTGATAACAATGGGACTAGTGCCGATGATAACAATGGGACTAGTGCCCATGCCAACAATGAGAATAGTACTGATAAACATGGGACTAGTGCCCATGACAACAATGAGAATAGCGCTGATGATACCAATGGGACTAGTGCTCCTGACAACAATGAGAATAGCACTGATGATAACAATGGGACTAGTGCCGATGCGAACAATGAGAATAGCACTGATGATAACAATGGAACTAGTGCCGATGCCAACAATGAGAATAGCACTGATGATAACAATGGGACTAGTGCCGATGCCAACAATGAGAATAGCACTGATGATAACAATGGGACTAGTGCCGATGCCAACAATGAGAATAGCACTGATGATAACCATGGGAATAGTGCCGATGCCAACAATGAGAATAGCACTGATGATAACAATGGGACTAGTGCCGATGCCAACAATGAGAATAGCACTGATGATAACAATGGGACTATTGCTCATGGCCTCAATGAGAATAGCACTGAAACCATGGGACTAGTGCCGATGCCAACAATGAGAATAGCACTGATGATAACAATGGGACTAGTGCCGATGCCAACAATGAGAATAGCACTGATGATAACAATGGGACTAGTGCCGATGCCAACAATGAGAATAGCACTGATAACCATTGGACTAGTGCCCATGACAATGAGAATAGCTGATGATACCAATGGGACTAGTGCCGATGCCATCAATGAGAATAGCACTGATGATACCAATGGGACTAGTGCCGATGCCAACAATGAGAATAGCACTGATGATACCAATGGGACTAGTGCCCATGCCAACAATGAGAATAGCGCTGATGATACCAATGGGACTAGTGCCGATGCCAACAATGAGAATAGCACTGATGATACCAATGGGACTAGTGCCAATGCCAACAATGAGAATAGCACTGATAACCATGGGACTAGTGCCCATGACAACAATGAGAATAGCGCTGATGATACCAATGGGACTAGTGCCCATGACAACAATGAGAATAGCACTGATGATACCAATGGGACTAGTGCCGATGCCAACAATGAGAATAGCACTGATGATAACAATGGGACTAGTGCCGATGCAAACAATGAGAATAGCACTGATGATAACAATGGAACTAGTGCCAATGCCAACAATGAGAATAGCACTGATGATACCAATGGGACTAGTGCCGATGCCAACAATGAGAATAGCACTGATGATAACAATGGGACTAGTGCCGATGCCAACAATGAGAATAGCACTGATAACCATGGGACTAGTGCCCATGACAACAATGAGAATAGCACTGATGATAACAATGGGACTAGTGCCGATGCCAACAATGAGAATAGCACTGATGATAACAATGGGACTAGTGCCCATGACAACAATGAGAATAGCGCTGATGATACCAATGGGACTAGTGCTCCTGACAACAATGAGAATAGCACTGATGATAACAATGGAACTAGTGCCGATGCCAACAATGAGAATAGCACTGATGATAACAATGAGACTAGTGCCGATGCCAACAATGAGAATAGCACTGATGATAACAATGGGACTAGTGCCGATGCCAACAATGAGAATAGCACTGATGATAACAATGGGACTATTGCTCATGACAGCAATGAGAATAGCACTGATAACCATGGGACTAGTGCCCATGACAACAATGAGAATAGCCCTGATGATAACAACGGGACTAGTGGTGATGATAACTATGAAAATAGCTCTGATGATAACAATGGGACTAGTGCTCATGACAACAATGAGAATAGCACTGATGATAACAATGACTATAGCTCTGATGATAACAGTGGGACTAGTGCTAACGAGAACAGTGAGAATAGCGCTGATGACAACAATGAGACTAGTGCTGATGACAACACTAATGACAACAACGAAAATAGCGCTGATGATAACAATGAGACTAGTGCCGATGACAACGAGACTAGTGCCGATGACAACAATAAGAATAGCGCTGATGATAACAGGACTAGTGCAGATGGCAAAACTGCATGATTAAAAGACTGTTACTCAGGGTCCGCACTTCTCATTCATAGGAGACACTGTCCTGGACTCACATGCCTCTCATCAGCACACTGGTCTTTAACCATATTCCTCCAACAGATTCTAGCACATTATTACAGGTTAATATGGTCCTTGTGAGGCCTCCTGACTCCTGCCATTGGGATTTAAGTTCTGCCACTATGTTGATTAAAATTCCAGTGCTGGAGCATTGTGCTTTTGGTAACACGAAGCCATCTCGTGCTTTACCTGTACTTGTTTGTTTTTGTGAGTAACGTTAAAGGAGCCAGTATGCGCTGTGGAAAGGGCTTTTCGGTAACAACAAGCATTTGCAATGCAATAGGTCTCGCATTTACGCGAGTTTGACCTATTGGCATTGTAAATGACAATAGCTTTTATTTATGTTTCAAAAACCAAAACATAAATAAAAGGCAATGTCATTTACAATAAAAATAGCTCAAACTCTCGCAAATGCGAGACCTATTGCATTGCAAATGCTTGTTTTTACTGCTTCTGATGGTTCTAGTGCAACACCAAACTATTCATAGCATCATAGATACTAACAGTGCTTTTACTGTATCACTAGTACTTTTAGCACTCCCACTAGGACCAGTGCTTAATTTGTAAAATATTAAGTGCCAGGGCTCTGACCAGGAGTCCACTGCAGCTTGCACCACACATCCCCCTTGTCATCGCTGCCAAAACAACTACTAACCATCTCTCTCGCATGTAAATGCGACAGTTCAGATTATTCCAGGTCCCCAAAGCAAAATAAATGGCTGGGGAGGCAGGTATTAGCTATTTTTTAAGGTATATAGTTTTCCTAAACAACAGTTCTACTACTCATCTCTAAATTACATGAGCAGCACCACCATGTGGCAGACCGCCCTAAGTGTGGTGTTGACAATTAGGTACCGGTGCCGAGCACCGGAAACCAATTAAGTGCTGGTGCTCAGCACCGGAAAGCACTGGCTCAAATAAAGCACTGACCAGGACTACAACCAGTAGGTTTATGGCTTCTTTTCAACAACGCAGGCTGCGCCTTGCATTATGCTTTGAACGGTCTTCGTTTTGCAGTCAGCAGAGATTCAATCATATATGTGACAGGCACACACTTCAGCATGCTTTTTTAATTTCCTCAAAATACTCCTGTCTCTTTCCTAGGGAAAAGCAAGTGAGGGGGAGCAGAACCCAAAAGAACTCTCTCCCGTTGAGAAGATTGGGGGCAGGGGAATAAAAATAGACCCTGCACTTGGCCAAGGAAGGGAAGGGAGCAAGAAATACCCCTGGCCTTACACAAGTACACAAAGCATGGGCAAAAAAGTAGTGCCCTTGGGCAAAGGAGGTCAGGGAAAAAACATATCCCCCTCACCTGCCCGGGGAAAGATGAGCGGGAGAATAAATTATTTCTATCTTGTTGCACTTGGGCAATGCCAGAGGCAACAAATATACCCCACCCTGCGACAAGGCAGGCAGGGCCCAAAGCCCACCCGGGTCTCGCACAAGACAGGGGAAGTGAGACCGACAATACTCCCATCCCTCATCCCCCACCACTGGGCAAACAGAAGGAATGAATACTCTAACACAGACTTAAGCAAGCAGGGGAGCTAAAATAAACATGTGACGCTGGAGCATAGCATATTTAGGCCAAAAATAATCCCCCTGCACTAGGGAAACTGGGATCATAACAAATCCACCCTCTCTTTAGCCACAGTGAGGGCAGGAGGATGCTAATACTCCGATCAACACCTATGGGCCCTGCCAGTTCATGAAAACCAATAAAATTCAGCAAAAAGACTAAAGGAGTAATGCAGTTAAGGTTGACGAACAAGTTACTTACCTTCGGTAACGCATTATCTGGTAGAGACTCTATCTAGCTGCAGATTCCTTACCTTTGAGTTTCCCAGGCGTCAGGCTGGATCCGGGAACTTTTGCTGAGCAATATCCCCTTGCGCGCAACGTTGGGTGGCTCAATTCGGCTCCGCGTGACGTCATTGGCGTCAGTAGCATCGGTTATGATGTCGCGGTGCCTATATAGGCGCCACCCAGGTGCGCGGACGTCAGTACTTTTCGTTTTTTCCACACCAGAAGCGCAGTGCCACGAAGTGACTGACATAAACGTGTGCAAAACTAGGGCCCTGAAAGGGGAGTAACCCTAGACCTACTACATCAGTCCACAAAGTGGGGAGGCATGGGTGGGGCTGTAAGGAATCTGCAGCTGGATAGAGTCTCTACCAGATAATGCGTTACAGAAGGTAAGTAACTTGTTCATCTGATAGAGACTTCTAGCTGCAGATTCCTTACCTTTGAATCAGATACCCGAGCCATACCATCCCGGCGGTGGGTTGCGGACTCATGACCTAGACTAAAAAGTCTTGCAGGACTGAACGGGCAAAGTGCCCGTCCCTGTGCACTTGACCATCAAGGCAATAATGTTTTGTGAACGTGTGCAGTGATGCCCACGTCGCTGCCTGACAGATGTCTTGGACTGGGACACCCCGGGCCAAGGCCATAGTCGCAGCCTTTCCCCTGGTGAAATGGGCCCTTAATCCCTCAGGGGGCTGCTTCTTCGCCAAGGCATAACAGATTTTAATGCAGAGAACAACCCAGCGAGAGATGGTTCTTTTCTGAACTGCTTTTCCCTTCTTTGCTCCCACATACCCCACAAAGAGTTGGTCATCCACCCGGAACTCTTTTGTGCGGTCAAGATAGAACGACAACGCTCTTTTTGGGTCCAGCCGGTGGAGACGCTCCTCTACCTTAGAGGGATGTGGGGGAGCAAAGAAGGTGGGCAAAGTAATGGATTGGCCCAGATGAAATGGGGTCACAACCTTTGGTAAAAATGATGCCATGGTGCGAAGCACCACTTTGTCCAGAAAGGACATAAGATAAGGATGCGAGATGGATAACGCCTGCAATTCACTCACCCTCTGGACCGATGTTATTGCCACTAAAAAGGCTGTTTTGATGGATAACAACCGGAGGGGACAATTGTGTATAGCCTCGAAAGGAGCGCACATCAGGTAAGTGAGGACCAAATTAAGGTCCCATTGCGGCATAATAAAGGGCGTGGGTGGAAATAAATGAGCCAGCCCTTTTAGAAAACTATTTACAATAGGAGATTTAAAGAGAGAAAGCTGGTCTGACAACGACAAAAAAAGTAGACAGAGCAGAAAGGTAACCCTTGCGAGTTCCCAAGGCAGAGCCCTGCTGGGCAAGGGTTAGAATGAATAAAAGGACAGTAGAAAGAGGAGTAGAAAGAGGGTCAATGAACCTTCCTGTACAGAATAATAAAAATTTCTGCCAACGGCAGGCGTATACCGACTTAGTGGAGGGCCGCCTGGCCGCCAGAATAATATTACAGACCTCGGGAGGAAGGTCAAAGGCTATCAACTGCCGCCGCTCAATCTCCATGCATGGAGGCGCAGAGTTGACAGGTTCGGGTGGAGAAGCCTCCCCTGCTGCTGCGACAGAAGATCCTCCCGAAGGGGCAGCTTGATCGGAGGATCGACACTCATGCTCAGAAGCTCTGGATACCAGACTCTCCTTGCCCAGTCCGGCGCCACAAGGATGACTTGGGCCCGGTTGCTCCTGATCTTTTTCAGAACCCTGGGCAGGAGTGGTATGGGCGGAAAGGCGTACAACAGGCCTGAGCTTCACTCGCGACGAAACGCGGCACCGAGCGATAGCAGCCTTGGAAACTCCAGCGCGCAGTACTGCTGACATTGCGCGCTCTCTTCGGAGGCGAACAAATCTAACCAAGGTTCTCCCCACTGCTGAAAGAGACCTTGCGCCACCTCCGACTGGAGACGCCATTCGTGATCCTGAAGGCATCGATGGCTGAGATCGTCCGCTCCGGCGTTCAGAGAACCTGCCAGTGTTGAACCACCAGGGTTATGCCCTGCTGTTCCAGCCATGTCCAGAGACGCAGGGCCTCTCGACAAAGGGTCCACGACCCCACCCTGCCCTGCTTGTTGCAATACCACATGGCGATGGTGTTGTACGTGAACACCTGCACTAACTTCCCCTTGACAGAGGGAAGAAATGCTTTCAATGCCAACCGAATTGCTCGGAGCTTCAACAAGTTTATGTGGCGCCCCGTCTCCGCCGGAGACCAGTGACCCCTGATATCCACCTCTCCCATGTGGCCGCCCCATCCCAGGAGTGACGCATCTGTCACAACTGCGAAATCTGGTTGGGGAAGGGAGAGAGGTCTGCCGTTGACCCAATCGCGGTTCGTTAACCACCACTGCAGATCCTTTGCAGTTCCTTCCGAGATCTGAACCACGCCGGTGAGATTTCCCCGATGCTGTGCCCATTGGAACTTCAAGTCCCACTGCAGAGCCCGCATACGCCACCTGGCGTATCTTACCAACAGGATGCAGGAGGCCATGAGACCCAACAGCCTCAGAGTCAACCTCACCGAAATCCAGGATAGATACTGAAATATCGGAATCATAACCTGAATATCCTGGACTCACTGCTCGGGAGGATAAGCCCGAAACTGCACTGTGTCCAGAACAGCTCCGATGAAAGGGAGCATCTGAGAAGGAGTCAGGTGTGACTTTGGCACGTTTATAGAGAACACCAGCGAATGCAGGAGGTCCGCTGTAGTCTGAAGGTGAGAGATAACTGCCTGGGGCGAGGACGCCTTCAACAGCCAGTCCTCTAGGTAGGGGAAGACTGAAACCCCTAACCCGTGCAGATGAGCTGCAACCACCGCCATCACCTTGGTGTACACCCGAGGGGCACTGGTAAGAACGAAGGAGAGCACGGTAAACTGAAAGTGCTCGTGGCCTACCTTGAACTGCAGGTAATGCCTGTGGCCCGGCAGGATGGGAATGTGAAAATATGCATCCTGCAGGTCCAACGCCACCATCCAGTCTCCTTGGTCTAGGGCAGACAAGACCTGAGCCAATGTGAGCATTTTGAATTTCTCCTTTTTGAGGAAGAGATTGACGGTCCGAAGATCTAAAATGGGCCGAAGACCCTTGTTCTTCTTCGGAATCAGAAAGTAGCGGGAATAACAGCCACCGCCTACTTCTGAAGCTGGGACCCTTTCTACAGCTCCGTTGGCCAAAAGGGCTGTAACTTCCTCTTGGAGCAACTTCAAATGATCCTCCGCCAGCCGTTCCTGAGTTGGCAGATTAGGAGGAGGAAAAGAAAGGAAAGGAAGAGAATAGCCCTCCTGGACGATCTACAAGACCCACTTGTCTGTTGTTATAGATCTCCAGCGGGGGAGATGATGATGAATTCTCCCCTCCACTGGAGTAGTGTGGTCCTGCAGAATCAGCCTAGGAGTGCTTGAAGGCTGCGGCTGCTGGGGGCAGCGTGGCAGATGACTTCTGGCCTCCATTCCGAGGACGGAATGTACCGCGTCCACGTCCATGCACGGCTTGGGTAGTCTGAGTGGGACAGTGGCTAGGATAGGGCTGACGAGGCTGGAAACCCCTTCCGTTGCCACGAAAGGGGCAAAAGGAAGTCTGGCCACGAGGAGAGGCCCAAGGATCTGGCCGTAGCTCGAGAGTCCTTGAACCTGACCAGGGCCGAGTCTGCCTTTTCCCCAAAAATGCGGGTTCCATCAAAGGGCATGTCCATCAAATTGGCCTGGACATCCCCCGAGAAGCCAGTTGTACGAAGCCAGTTGTGGCGCCTCAAGGCCACCGTCGTTGAAATTGACCTGCCCAGCGAATCGGTCATATCCAAATCACACTGTATGGCGAATTTTGCTGCATTTCTCCCGTCCTTGACAGCTTGGGAGAGCACAGTCCGGGCCTCCTCTGGGACTTGTGGCAGCACCTGTGCAACCGTCTCCCAAAGAGAGTGGAAGAAACCGCCCAACAAGCATGCAGTATTCACCGACCGCAATGCCAGACTGGAGGAAGAAAACATCTTCTTCCCAAATGAGTCCAGTCTCTTGGATTCCCTATCCGGAGGGGCGAAAGGGATTGTGCCCTGGGAAGTAGAGGCCTGCACCACCAAACTTTCTGGGGTGGGGTGTTGGCTGAGGAACTTTGGGTCACCCGGAGCTGGGCGATGGCGGCGTGCAATCGTCCTATTCACAGGAGCCCCTGTGCTAGACTTGGACCATGTTCCTAGAAGGACGTCCGTAAGTGCCTCATTAAAGGGCAATAGTGGTTCAGAGGTGGAAGCCCCAGGTTGAAGCACTTCGGTCAGGAGATTAGTCCTGACCTGCACTGATGGCAGCTCCTGTCCAAGGACCTCAGCTGCCCTCTTAACCACCATGGCATAGGACGCCCCCTCCTACATAGCCACTGTAGGCAGAGAGAGCATGCCAGTGTCTGGGGAAGTATCCAGACCACTGGCTTCCCCAAGTTCCCCATACCAGTCCATAGTCTCCTCAGAGGCATCCTGATTCTCTAATGGGTCTCCAGACTCCTCCCATTCCTCTCCTGAGCCCAGCACGTCCACAAAGTGCTCAGGCGACAACATAGAACCCCTGGGTTCTGTCGACATCAGAATCGGCGTCGCTCGACGCTGCTCCGGCTCCGGCTCCGTGTCGTCTGGGATGAGGATGGGGCTTGCGCCGCTGACGGGCACCGGCGACGTCGCAGGCACCTACTTCGGGTTCGATGCCAGGGGAGGTCGTGTTGACACGACCGGCGCCGACCCGGATCCAGAATCGGATCCCTGAGGCCCCACCGGCGCAGTGGCCGAAGCCAACGGCGGCGAGCCCGATGGGGCCCCATCCGACCCCGCGGGGCCCGAGGGCTCACCAACGGGGTCGTTCCGCTCAAATAAGCGGCACATGGCCTTGTAAAAATCTTTAATTTGAGCGGGAGTCGCTCCGGCTCCCGGAAAGGGTGGGAGGCGCGAAGTCGACTCAGGCTCCAACTCCGCAGAACCATGCCTAGAGCGTCGGTGCTCCTTACCTCTCTCGACGAAAGACGCCAGTTGAGGTGAAGTCAAAGTCGCTTGGGCTCCTTCTTCTTCTTGTGCCTCTTCCCCGAGTGTCCAGATGACCTCGAATGGAGGAAGAGGACTTAGGGCTCCGTGAGCGGTCCCACGACCTCCTCTTCTTCGAATGGGACCATGACCTCCTCGGAGTCTCACTTAACGGTGTCGACTGCCCGGACGCAAGCAACTTCATCGCCCGCTTCCTCAAGGTCTTCGGGGCCATCGCCCGACAGTCTGAACATGACTTCGAATCGTGGTCACGTTCAAGACACCACACACACACGCGGTGGGGATCGTAACCAACATCATGCGGGAACAAGTCCTGCATGGTTTAAAACCTGTCTTTCTACCAGACATCCCTGGCACACGAAGTCGTACTCAAAAATATCGACAAAGGTCGAGAAAAAGCCTGCCAAAAAGCGTCAGAAGGGTAACTCTTCCCGGATCGGCGCTTAACTAGCGCGGAAAGAAAAGAACTGACGTCCGTGCGCCTGGGTGGCGCCTATATAGGCACCGCAACGTCATAACTGATGCTACAGATGCCAACGACGTCACGCGGAGCCGAATGGAGCCACCCGATGTCGCACGCAAGGGGTATTGCTCAGCAAAAGTTTCCGGATCCAGCCTGACGCCTGGGAAATTCAAAGGTAAGGAATCTGCAGCTAGAAGTCTCTATCAGATAGTAGTGTTGCTTGTGGCTGCAGCAAAAAAAAACAGGCATTGGCATAGCCAATAGGTCTCGCCTTTGGGACCTTATAAGTGTTTAGCCATGCAACAGTTGATGTTGTTGCACCAAGGATATTGTGCTGCATAACTAAATACTTATAAGGTCCCAAAGGCGAGACCTATTGGCATTAGGTTGAGCTTGGGCAGCACATGGGCTGCTCTGCAAGGCATGCTGTATTAAGGTATGGACGTGAATCTCCGCCCAGTTTTTTCATTGGCTTGCGTCATTGTCCATTGTAAACTGTGGCTTTTCGTCAGTCAATAGGCTTAGTAGTCCCTCCTTAGTACCACTTTTTCCCATTTTGTAACCTCCCATGAGGACACCCCCTGTTACGTGTGTTGTTGCTCAGTAGGCTTTAATTACAGCCTCCCAGCACAATTTTCTTAAAGAGCTTTGTAAAGGCGGGACATCTCTCTCCTAATGCATTTGCAATGCAATAGGTCTCGCATTTGCGAGAGTTCAAGCTATTGGCATTTTAAATGACCATGCGTTTATTTATGTGTTTTTAAAAAAAACACATAAATAAAAGGTTTTTAAAAAAACACATAAATAAAAGGCATGGTCATTTACAATGCCAATAGCTCAAACTCTCGTAAATGCGAGACCTATTGCATTGCAAATGCTTGTTTTCTTATGGCGGCGGGTGAGGCAACACAGACAACTGGAAGGTGGTGGGTGGTAGGGAACAAGGATAGTCAACAGGAGGATGGGGTGGAAGGGGAGCGGTAACACGGACAAGGGAGGGTGGGAGGTGAAGAAGCAACACTGACAAGTAAGGGTTGGAGAGGAGGAAGAAATCAAGACCATTGGGGGTGGGAGGGGAAGAAGGGACAGGGGTACCCTGTCCGCTGTTACTTCACATAGGTAGACTGTAGTGTAGAGCTCATATTCCTGCATAACTTACCCAAGTAAAAATATAAAATACACATTCTGTGCTTACTTTCTGAAGAGAAAGCTGCAATGTGCACATTGTGTCCTTGCGTCCTTTATAAAAGTAAAACTGTAATGTACACATCATATCACTCCTTACCTTACACTAGTAAAACGGTGATGTACACACCTTATGCCTGCTTACTCTGCAAAAATGAAATTGTATTTGTACACACTACACCAGCTTTCTTGACATGACTTCTGCTTGCTCTATAAAAGTACAATTGTAATGTGGACATCTCCTGCTCTCTTTCCACAAGTAAACCTGCAATGTACACATCATTCCCAGCTGAGCTTCCTTACAAAAATAAAACTGTAATGCACACATCATATCAACGCTTCCTATATGAAAGTAAAACGGTCATATATACATGCTCAGCTTAGTTGACACATGTATAAATGTAATGTACGCATTCACAGAAGTGAAGCTGTAATGTACACATCTACTCTGCCCAGAGGCGCAACTAGAGCCAAATTTCGGGGGGGTGCTAATTCTTCCAGCAGTAGGCAGAGTGGAGATGCAGGGGCTCTAAGAAGGGGTGAAAACACAGCAAAGTCTCGTTAACAAGCAAATGGTCTTTTAAAGACCTGTGAAGTACTCGGGTGCGGCTGTGTGTGTGCCCGGGAAGCTGTCTCAGCCCGGGTTGACACACACGACGGGGGGTGGGGCTGAAGCCCTTTGAGCCCAATGGGCGTTGCGCGCCTGACTCTGCCTCACTTACATGTCATTGGCATAAAGGGTGCGCAGAAGCTAGTAAAAGCCTTTGTTCGATTCAAGCGATGCTCGTTCAGAAAACAAAACAGCTTCAAACATGCGCTTCATGGCGAAACGAAACCCGGCACGGTGTCTGCCCTGCTTTAAATAACAACCCTGTTTTTTTCTGGGGATATAAAGTAAACGGGAATTTTGATGCACGCCTTCGGATCTGGACGCAGAGGGTTGGACACTCGCCTCATATCAACACAAACCGGATAGTAACAAACGAGAGAGGCACCAGTGACCAGACGAGCGCCTGCACCCCAACCTCTGTGCAGAGGGGGCAGCTGTTGAAATCCTTCAGAGAGCTCGGCTTGGCTTTTGTTACTGGTGGAGGTGTCCAGTTCTCCAGCTGACACTTTTCATATCATTTACAGCCCCGCCCCTCCAATCACCATAACACTGCACCATCGTGCTTTCCCTTTCTCAGTCTTGATTTTTAGCAGCCGAGCGAAACACATTTAAGAACAGCAAACGAAGCAACAGCAAGTGAATTTCGTTTGTTCATTTTTGTTGCTATTAAGTTGTACCGGTGGGGATATGCTTAAATTATTCCTGTAGCATACAAGAGGAAATGCTTAAATAAAAGCTGAATGACTTCAGTAGAGCTGCCTGAGCGCACACACGAATATAATCCTGTACATGTGTTTAGAGTGTTTTTATGTGTGCTCTTCGATTGACTGGCATGCAGAACTCGGAGTATGATTTAGTTAAGCAGTGGCAGTACAGAACAAGCATTGGCCGCGGGGCCGCAAAAGTGACGCGGCCGCGAAAGTGACGCGGCCGCGGGGCTGCGAAAGTGAAAGAAAACAAGCACGCGAGTGGTGCGCGCAGAAAAAAAGCCAGACGGCAGCTCTGGTGGGGGAGGGGGAGGGGCGAGCAAGACAGAGAGGCAGAGCGAGGCGCGCGCAGGAGAGCGAGAGGAAAGCCCGATGGCGCTCGTGCCTGTGCACGTAATCGCGCGCAGAATGCCACACCAAAAGCTGTGGTCGCATTTCTGAAAGCCCACTGACTAAATGTCTCGCCCAGACCAGCGCAAGCGCTGGCTCAGGGCGAGACCTAAAAAAACATAAATAAGCTAGTACCTTCATTTTACTGCCACTTTGGTGGTGGCCCCACAGGATAGGCAGAGCACTACACTATATTCAGGATTCCCCAGTGAATTATTTCCCATTGCATTGCTGGAAATCTCCAGTATGTGTTAACCAACAGCTTTGTAAGACATACATTTAATCATTGGAAAATGTTACTCAATTACGAGTAGCACATGCACCCAATTTACCGACCTGACTACCAATCTATGAAATGGATTTGGGCAGGCTCACAAATTGCCTTGGCTTCTTTGGTGTTTTTTTTTGCAGTTCACTCCACTTAATTTTGAGGGGTCTTTTTGCCTTTGGTTAATTTTACACTGGCTACTGAAAGAGAGTTTTTCTTCTTCAGCACTGACTATTTTAACAATTCAAATGCTTGAATGCAATATTTTAAATAGGTGGTGGGAAGTAAAACACCTTATTGGAACAGATTTCTCAACACAGCTCTTTACACTGTAGACATGCTTCTAGCCTCATCTTCTAGATATTAACCCCTTTTGAAAGTGTAAGGCCTGCCCTGCCACACTTCTAAGAAAAAGCAAAGTGCATCGCTTCCAACCATCTTGCAATGCCCCATTTGTAAATAGTGCAAACTAAGTTTGTTTGTTCAGAAGAAATGTGTTTATTTAGGCAAAACCTCCACCATTGTTGAAAAAATGTAATCAGCTTTTAGCTAGAAGTCAGTTGTAGCAAAAATTGGCAAAATAACTGTTCATTGAGAAGAAAATCCGACTCACGTTTTGGAATGAATTTAAGATTTGTTTTAAGCACTAGTTTGTCTTTTGAGAATCAGAAATACGCCTTAGGAAACAGCTTTACTACTATTTGTAGTGGCAAAATGTAAGCTTTTTCTTAAGTCAGTATTTCATGTGCTTCTTCGTATAGAGTAGACACAAAGAACAAGGTACTTAACTTTGGTAACGCCTTTTCTGGTAGAGTCTCTGGGCCTGATTTAGATCTCGGCAGGCGAGTTCCTCCGTCACAACGGTGAGGGATAGCCCGTTCACCGAAATATAAATCCCACTATATCCTATGGGATTTATATTTCGGCAGACGGAATCCATCACCATTGTGATGGAGTAACCCATCCACCGAGATCTAAATCAGGCCCTATATCTAACCGCTAATTCCTTACCTTGTAAATTTCCCCAGACACTAGGTTGGATCCGGAAACCTTCATAGCAATACCCTCGACTGTCAACAGGTGTTGTTGTGAGACTCTGTGTCTGGTCCGTTCCAGACGTGACGTTGGGGTTCCTATATGTGCCCCACCTCCGTGTGCTGATATCAGTTTCTTTCTGATCTTTCTTCGCCAGTGGTCACTGAGCCACTGTGATCAGTTTATGGCAGTGTGCAGACTTCAGGTTGGAATCTTATTAATCAACTATATGAGTCCATTCCAAAGAATGGGGAGGAGGGTGGGTCAGTGAAGATTCTGCAGTTAGATAGATTCTCTAGCAGAAAAGGTGTTACAGAAGTTAAGTAACTTGTTCTTCTGATAGAGACTTCTAACAGCAGATGCCTCACCTTGTGAATAGATACCCAAGCAGTACTTGCACAATTGGTGGGTCTGTGGAATAGTTCAGACCAGGCAATCCTGCAAGACAGAATGGGCGAAGTACCCATCCTGCCGGACATGGCCACCCAGCCAGTAATGCTTCATGAGCGTATGGAGGGACGCCCACGTAGCAGCTTGGTAAATGTCCATGACTGGCACACTGCATGCCAGTGCAGTGGTAGAAGCCTTCACTCTGGTGGAATGAGCATGCAAGCCTTCTGGGGTCTGCTTCTTGGCTAGCCCATAGCAGATCTTCATGCAGAGCACAATCTATCTTATGCACCACTTCGCCTTTCTTAGTCTCAGAGAAGCTGACAAAAAGTTGGTTGTCTTGTCGGTAGTCTTTGGTTTGGTCCTTATAGAAGCTAGGTGCCTAGTTAGGATTGTCAATTAAGCTGTTCTTCCGGGAGACAGCGTTTACAGTGCTGTTTCCACAACGCATGGCTTCACAATGCGGTCGTTACAACGACCGCCTTGTTACCACGCGTGCCATTACATCGCAAGTCATATCAACGACTTGCTGTAGGGGGCGTGCAACACCAGGGAATGTGTTGGATTTTAAATCCAACACCTTCCCTGCTGTTGCACAAACTGGAGTAGGAATAGTAATTAATACTATTCCTAAGTCCAGCCCGCCCCCTACAGCAAGTCGGTGATACGACTTGCGATGTAATGGCACGCGTTGTAACGAACGCGTTGTAAAGGCATGCGTTGTGAATGCATGCGTTGAAACGTCATACATTCGTTCTTCCTCTTTGCACAGAAAGCAGGTCAGGCTGACAAAATGATATCAATGGCTTAGGGAGGAAGATTGAAAGTCATCAATTGTCGCCGTTCAATCTTCACCTATGGAGGTGTAGATTGTGTAAGCTCGGGTGCAAGACTCGGCCCTGCTGCTGTGACAGGAGGTCCTACCGAAGGGGCAGCCGAATTCGAGGATATGTGCTCATGGCCAGACTTTCCAGGTACCACACGCTCCTCGGCCAGTCTGGTGTCACTAGGATGTCTTGGGCCCAGTTTCTCTTTACCTTCTTGAGTACTCTGGGCAGGAGAGGGAGGGGTGGAAAGGTGTACAGGAGTCCCAATGCTGGAGGAAGGCATCTCCAAGAGAGAACTGCCTAGGCAGCTCCAGCGCGCGAAACGTTTCAACACTGTGCGTTCCCTGCGGTGGTGAATAGACCAATCGAGGGTTCTCCCCTTTTTTTGGAGATGCACTGTACGACCACTTAGTATAACCACCATTCATGATCTGCTAAGCAATGTTGGCTGAGTTTGTCAACGCTGGCGTTTAAAGAGTCTGCCAGATGTAAGGCGATCATAGAGATGCCCTGCAGTGGTGTACAGCAACCACAGAACCCATAACCCCACTCCACCCGGATTGCTGCAATACCACTTGGCAGTCGTGTTGTCTGTGAAAACCTGCACCCATTTCCTTTTGATCATCAGGAGAAACACTTTAAGTGGCAAGCAGATCGCTTGCAACGTCAACAGGTTGATGTGGAGGAGAGCGTCTACCAGAAAAAAAGAGTTTGGGTTCTGATGGCAAGATGATACCTGTACCACCAAGCTCTCTGAGATAGAATGTTGTATTAGAAACTGTGGGATTGTGCCACCCTGCCATCTGTCTGTTGACTGGTGGGCAAGATCTTAGCTTCACCCAAGTGCCCACAAGTACACCTACTAAGGCCTCATTGAAAGGAAGCAGAGGTTTCCTTGTTGGTAGCTGCCAGGTTAAAAACCCCTATCAACACATTGGTCTTCACCACTTGCACTGGTAGATTGAGGTCGAGAACTTCAGCCATCCTCCTGATGACTGTAGCAAAGGAGGAGGACTTTTCAGAGGCCATAGGTTTAGGTACATTTAAGTCCATGTAAGGGGAGGTATCCAACCCTCAGGCATCTTCAAGATCCTCAAAAACATTGCCCTCGTCATAAAATGCATCCTCTTCAACATCCTGATCATAAAACTGCTGATCAACATCAGAAAAAGTAAAGTAATGCAGTGGAGACGGCGGAAATGGAGCTTCTGAATCCAATAAAGCCATTGGATCTGGCATTGGTGACGGTGCAGAGGCTCTCGCCCGTGGTATTGGTCTTGGCGCCGAGGAAAGCGGAGGATGCTGTGCCGTGGCTGGAGTCAGGGGCGCCGTGCTCGGGAGTGGGTCTGACCTCTGGTGGAGGTAGAGTGGCGTGGTCGGAGTCGGGGATGGATCAACAATGGGCCTCTGACAGGCTGCAACCTCGAATGCTTGGGACCTGAATGCACTGCAGAGGGATCCTGTGGCGTCCCAAAGATGACTTCTCCAACCTCCTTCAGATGACGTATCTCGTCCGCTTTGGCTGTTTGATGAGGGGGAATGAGGTCGAGAGGAAGCACTTGTGGGGTCCGCTCTGTGGGGCAGCTCCGAGGCCAAGTGGTACCCTAGGCGTCTCGCAGCTCCAAGTAATGAGAGTGATGGGTTAACTGAGAATCGTGCTTGGATTCTTGTATTTTTTTGACTTACCTGAACTCCTGCTTCTCTGTGAAGCTCAGGATCAGCCCCGGGAGTGAGTGAATGATTTCACCCTCGGCCCGGAGTTTGGCGAGCTTGGTTGCGCAGCCTCGAATGGCCTTACCGTTCATTTTAATACAACACAAGTATGACTTTGTGGCACCACAGGTAGACTTACTGTGTGCCTGTCACCAACATCTGGCATTGGCAATCATGACATGGTTTGAACCTTGTTGTTTTTGGACCTATATCTGCACACTGGAAGAGATGAAAAAAATAGTTTTCCTTAGAGAAGGTCATGCCAAGAGACAGCACTGCTAGCTCTGGATCTGCGTTGTATGACGTAGAAAGATAGGAACTAACATCAGCCACAGAGGTGGAGGTCTTAGAGAGGCCACCACATCACATCTGGAACCAATGGACCAGACACGCAGTTGAACGACTCCACCTGTCAACGCGCGAGGGAATTGCTATTAAAGTTTATGGATCCGGTCTGGTGGCTGGGGAAATTCACATGGTAAGGAATCTGCAGATAGAACTCTGTATCAGAAAGGAAGATCTAGATTTGAGGTGGTGCAGAGGAGAGTACCTAGGAAGCAAGTTCTGAAGAAAAATTATGTTTGTATTGTGGACAGCTTTGTGGCTCAGATGAACAAGTTATTTACCTTAGGTTACCTTCTTTCTTGTGGATGCTCTGTCTAACTTCAGATTCCTCACCTTGTGAATACCCCCAGGTGCCAGACTGGATCTGGAACATTTTCTTCACCAATTGCCTTGTACATTGGTAGCTGGTGTTGTGCAGCTCAGAGTCAGATCTGTCCCACCCCGGATGTGACGCTGTGGCACCTACACAGTTATCACCTCTGCAAGTGGAAGTCAGTTTCTTTCTGATATCTGTCTGTGCCATCAGGCGAGGAGTCTTAGCAATCAGATTGTGCCAGTGTGCAGATCACAACAAATCCTGCTTCCTAACAGCGTCGGATTGGTAACGCGGGCACTCGGGCAATGCCCGAGGGGCCGGTATCCGAATTCCAGCTGTGGGCTGCTTTTTTGAGCAGCATGGGGGGCCGATTTGGTGGGTTTCTGCGTTGTTCGATGCCGCCAGCGGCCCAGTGGGTGCCTGAGTGGCCTTTATGGAGGTAGATGGGAGTCCATTACCTCCCTTTTATCAACAGCAGAGGTGTCACTCCCTTTCTCTCGCTGGACCTGCCCATTAATATATGCATATTGAGAGGGGGCAGGGGGGCCTGAGCAAAAGTGGGCTCACTTGTTTTCAGGTGTGTTTCACCAGTGTAAACTAATCTGTGCATTTTTTTTAACCCCCCACCCTTTTTATAAAATTTCGCAGAAGCAGTGTTTTGCAGAAAGGCAATATGCAAATGTGGGCCACTTTTTTTTGCGTGACCGTGCCGATTTTTAATCCCAATCCAACCCTGCTTCCTAATACTTCTAGATTTATCAGCGGCGTTCGACACGGTCAGCACAAATGCCTTAGAGAAGCTCTTGAATTCAGAATGCTCGAGCCTGGTTCGAGCATTCAGTTGCCCGGCCACCGCTATTGTATGCTGAGAAGTATGCCCTAAAGGCGTGCAAGTTTAACCAACAATGCATTGCATTGAAATGGCCATGTGTTCAGCAAGGATGACTTATACTTTCATTCGTGGTTCTTTAGAAGGGAAGAAAACACAGAATATTGTGATACATTACAGAGCTAAAGGAAGTGTAGGGTACTATGCTGGCATGGCTTTGTTTGGTACAACAAAGGAGCGCCCACACTATAAGTACATGCAGAGCGCTGCGCTGTACAGTCACCTTAATGAGCGAGGTGCATGAGGCGTAAGGGCGAAGTGCATGACCTAACTTTATCAGCTTGTTGGAAATGCATTGGCAGAAGTGTGTGCAGGAGACAGCGAGAGATCAGCAGTCACTATGAGGCTGAGTGATTCTAAAGGATGGAAACAGAAGTCACAACAGAAATCCCAATGGATTTAGAAGGCCAGTCTCCTTAGAACACTTGCCTTTTACATCTGTTATGACCAGAGACCATTGCAATAACGGATGGGGGTGTGGGGGGCACATTCCTTGCTTGTAGTATGGCCATGGCACCTATGCTGAGCCACTACCCCGCTGAGTGTGATTAGTTGTTTTTCACTCCTGTCACCCCGCAGAGAGGAGAGGCCTAGTGGCTTTAATGCATTTGTGCCAGCCTAAGGGCTGGCAAGGGTCACAGCAGCGATGGGTCTCCTTGTCCTAATGCCCGGGCATTCACAGGCCTAGCTTTGCCCCTTGCTGTATCTCTCACAAACAACAGCAGTTCTAGGATGTTCCACTGTTGATGATGTTTGCTTGGATTTCGATCCAACAGGAAGTCTTCTTTCCACTGGGAAGAGACAGAGCAGCCCCATGTTCAGTGACATCACATAAAGACAGGGAAGGGACATCCAGTGCATTATGGCGTCACTTAATCAGACATTCGAGCGGCGCTCGTCGAGGGATAAAGGAACCTCGCGCCTGGGGATGTCTCAGTGAAAGACCCTGCATGCGCAAGGATGAGGGGAGAAGGCTTCATTTAGAGGAAACAGCTTGTACACAGCGGCTCTGTTGACTGGATTGTGTTCAGATGACGTTTTGTACAGTATGGCGGCTGACCGGATGGGAGCGAGCGAGCCTCGTTGAGTGTGTTGTGAAAAGTGTTAAGGAAGTGACTGAATGAGGGGATAGGTGAATGAATAAATGCACGAAGAAGCTTCTGTGGCACCGTGACGCAAACCAAAAGAACCCTGATACACTTTCCAGGGAGACAGCTGCACGGATAAACCTGAGCGTGTCACGCTTTGTTGTTATTGCGTCCTCTGTGACTAACACACCCCATGCGTGATGGTTTGCAGATGGAATGGTGCGGCGTTACAATTTCATTGGGTAATCCCGGAGTGGGTGGTGTTCTCCCTTCCGGTCACAGGAGGCTGCTGTAGCATGAAGGAATCAATCAGTGGACTGGCTGGTGGGAGGACTCGTGTGGGGCATCATTGTAGCCCCGTTCTGGTCCAGGATGGTGACTTCAGTATGCAGACAGGTGAGGGGTGATGCCATTGTTGGAGGGAGTGAAACACTCTTTCACTCACTGCAAGTTAGTTTTACACCCTGGAGCAAAGCTGCGCTTCATGATCGTGACTCTCACACCCTCGAGTGTTAGGTTTTGATGTGATGTCATGATCAGACCACATGCAATGCAATTTCCAGTGACGGAATCCTTATACTTGTTGATAGTTTTGAAACCTGGGAAAAATGCCTCTTTTTAGTCGCAGAATGTTGGCACATATGTGCTTGGACGAATCACTTCCGCTCTGCCTTTGTTTGGTGATGGCTCTGACCCTGTCCACCAAGGATTGTCTCTTCACCTCATTTCTGTTTTTAACAGTCGCTCCCTGTCTGCACCGTCCACGTCACAGACATCAGGAAAAAGGTTGCAGCATGTGTCATCAGACCCCTTTCTGCCTTTCCTGTTAAAAGAAAAACAGGAAGTCAAGGAGAAACACTGCAGGCACATATTCCACTCCCTGGCCTAGAGGACTCAGGAGTTGAGGCTGGGCAGGATTTTACCTCTTCAGCATGTGGATAGGGCCAGAACTAGTGAGTGAGTGTGGCACAGCACCACAGGCCAGGGCCTCTCTGTGAACTGCGTTGCATTGTGGGACTGTCATGAGGTGGCACACGATCATGCCTTGTTAGCTTGGGGGTGAAGGTGTGCTTTGTGAATTGTTGCTGGATGAGCACATATATTTGGCACAGTGTCACAAGTCTGGTTTCCTGGGGCTCGCCTGCTGCTGCCTCCTCCATGTGGGGATGCGCAGTTTAGGTTGCCAGCGTTCATGGTTCCTTTATTTGTTTTCTTATCATATGGTGGAGAAAACGTGGATGACTCATTACATCCAGTGAAGCCCCTGGAGCTGCTAACACATAAACCACTTCTGACCAAGCTATTCATCTCGGAGTATTTGTATGAACTCACATAGCGCCCACAAACGATTACTCCTAACTCCTACTAATCTACCACATAGAAACTGGAGTAAACGCAGGGCATGGTTTATCTTTAGAGCATCTGATTAATCCCAATGACTACAGGATTAACCACGAACCTTCAGTTCCCGAGCAATGTACCCCTCGCCATAAATCACCCCAACTCCTCATTGGGTTGGTATGCACTATGTAAATGTAATTAAAATACATTTTTCAGATTGCATATGTCTCTGCTGAGAGTGTTAAAATAATTGCACTAGCTCACACTCCCATTTTGATTACAAGTGTGAAACTGGGCAAGTGACTTCCTCTGATCATTTAAAACAGATTGACACCATTGGTCTATTTTGTGTCTAAGTTCTGTTCTATAACACTGAAGTGATACTAGTGACTGTGAGCAAATGGTGTGTATTATGTGGTGTAGTTGTGCGACCTCACTGTGTAATACACTTACCAACCCCTTTAGGACTGGTAGGCTTGGCTTGTCAAACCTTCAGCTCAACCCTGGGTTGCTGTGGTTCTGAGCAGACAGACTTACACAAAGGAACAAGTGTAAGGCATTTAAAAAACAAAACAATTGCAGAAAAAATACACGAGACACTCAAGCAATCCAATATGAAATTTACAAAAAATAAGCAGTAATTTTAGACACCACAATGTAAAAGATCCACTGGAAGGTTCAGGAGATACAGAATGTACAAGCTATAGTAAATACACACTTTTTGCTTATCTGCTAACAAGCATTGGCAATCTCACAGAATTTGGCACATAGCAACCTTTGCAAGAAACACTTAGTTAAGTATCAATGCTGTTACTTTGAGTCACTTTAGGCGACCAACTCTGGTTGGGAGCTAGTCAGGGGGATCAGCAAGCTCCACAGAAAGAAATACCACAAAGGAAGAAGCAGTCTACTGCGGGTTCTAGGCACTTTTATCTACTTGCCATAGACTCCTGTGGAAGTGGTCCTGGTGCAAGGGATACAGCATGCTGAAGATGCTCAAGGATGCTGTGGAATCGATGCAGTTGACTGGGGTCTTTGTGCAGATACCCTTAGGTCCATGGGATTGGTGAGGCGATCCTGGTGGCAGGGGTTGACGTCCCTCGAAGTCCTCTCAGTCTTGGCAAGTCCAGTTGCCCAGTATCGCTGTCGCAGGCAAACCCTTGGGATGGCAACTCACTTTCTGGACGTTCAAGCTGCACTCTGATTACTCACGCGGGTCCAGCAAATTCGGATGCAACTTTGAGAAACAGTTCCTGATCCCTGGTGCTGCAGAGCAGCGATATGAAGATTTGGGCTATCAACTCGTCCCAGAAGGCTTCTGCAGCTGCTGTGGCTCCTGCAAACAGGAGGTCAGCCAACTAACCCTTGATGTTGATGGTAAGAATGTAAGATGGCCGACAGGTGAGGAGCTCCGGCCGGGAGCTCCCGGCTAGAGATTGCCTTTTTGGCCTGTTTCCCCGGATTTCTGCCTCCTCCCTGGACCCTCCTTGCTCACCGGAGGTGTTGTGTGTTTGCGGTCCTCGTCGCTCCGGTCGCCCGCTTGTCGGCTTGAGATTTCCGAACTTTGGACGGGAACGATGCTTTCTTCTGCAGAGACTGAGCGGCCATGGCTGATGCCCGTTGGAGCTGCCCAGCCAGCTATAGGGGAGACTGGCTCCGGTTTTTCGCCGTGGCCATCACCTACCCAGCCGGACATCGGGCACAGCTCTCCTCGCCTCTATGCTGTGTCTCGCTTTTCCCCCCGCCTTCCTGGCGAGGCACCGAGAGTGTTTCCTTCTTTCCTGGATGGTTACTGGGTAATGGAGGGGGATCTCCCCCCAAGCCGTTGCCTGCCTGCCTGCCGGACCGGAGCCACGAGTGCCTCACATCCCACTGCGTGGGTTAGAGAAACAACGTGAGCACAGCAGGGAGATGTGCATGATGCTGCTGCCCTGCACCACTGAACTGCCTTTCCTTTCTTTTCGGAACTGCTCGCCCTCCTGACTCCCGCAGTTACCTTCCTGTGACTGCTTCCTCGGTGACCGCGCTGACTTCACTGCTCTTCCTGGGACTGTCTCCTTGGTGTCCGCGCCGACTCCCCTGCTCGCCCTCCTGATCCTCGCTGCTGCCTGCCTTCTCCGGCGCTACTGCTACACCCGTTCGAACTTTGTGGCTTACCGAACTACGACTCTGACGCCCCAGCAACCCTGAGCTTTTTGCTCGCTTTAACTACACGATTGTGTTCGGTGATCCCCAATCCCCCTCGCTCCAGTGATGCCCCCCTCCCCCTATCAACCCTGCTCCGTGGAGCCAGCGCCCTGGTTATTTTGTGGATTGGATTTCTTGAGTTGTCCTGCCATTTTGTAACTTTGAAAACGGCGCCCCTGACCCGATCTTCTTTTCTCCCCTTTTTCCTCCCCCCCCCCACCTTCCTTACCCCTTTGGACATGTATATATTTTATTCTATGTTATTGTAACTGATGTTTTTTTTGTTGCAACACTGTTTTTTTCCTTTGTAACTGTTTTCTTTCTTGTTTTTTTTCCCTATGCTCCTGTAACTGAGACAATTTTGTAACTTGCTGATCCTTATGTAAAGCGCTCTGATACCTCCGGGTCTAGCCAGCGCTATATAAAACTCTGCAAATAAAAAATGTCTCTTGCTTCAGCTGGGCTCGGGGCCGACCTCTCCATCAGAAAGATACAGCAAGCACAGACCTTTCTCCTTTGCTAGCCACCAAGATCAGCAGATGAAGTCCACATCGGTGCAGCCTCTCTTCACCCAGTCCTTGTTGCAGCAGGGCAGTCCTTCTTCGGTCCTCTTCTCCAGTCCATCAAGATCTGGGTGCCAGGGGTGACCTCTGTATGCCCAAAAAATGCCCTCATGGTAGGCGCAGTCAGTAGCCAATGAGCTACTAGGTTTGCACCCCCTGATGACCACTACCTGCAAAGTGTGGTATCTGGCCATCTCAGAATTCTCCATTTTGCCCACTTCCAACATGGCAGAACACTTCCCTTGGCATGTAGAGCTCACAAGCCCAACCCAAAAGTGTGGCTACCAAGGGGGCTATATCAACAAAGAGAACGAGCATAGAGCTACGCTCTAGAAAACCCAATAACAGGGGTCAATTAAATATTAGCCTCCTTGACAGGGAAACCAGTTGGTTTTTTAGAAGAACCCTCACCCACCAACCTAGTTAGTGGCATCAGTGGCGGCCGCTCCATGAGGGCGTTGGAGCGCCGCCCCACTGCTCTCTCGCAGTGCGAGAAGCAGAAAATAAAACGGTATTTGAAATACCATTTTATTTTCTGCTTCTCGCGCTAGCAGAAAGCAGACAGCAGGGGTATGCCTGGTTGGGGGCGGGAGGGAGCGTATGCCTGGTGGGGGGCGGGCGGGTGGGCGGGTCAGGGAGGAGTGGCTTGCACCACTTTGAGTGCCGTGACTGCTTTGGTCGGCCCTAGGGCCGACCAAAGCAGTCATGCGCACTCTACATTTTCTCTATGTAGGCTGCATACAGCCTACATAGAGAAAATGGCCTCTCTACCAGTGCCCGGCTGGGCGCTGCCCCTGACTCTGCACCAATCACAACGCTGCATTGGCTTACAGGAGGGGAGGAAGCTGCAGCATGCCTGTCCCGCGTTCTGTTCTGTTCCTATTCAAATTCAGATGCGGACCCCGTCAGGTAAGTGTTATTTTTATTTTAAAGCAAACCCCCCCCCCCCCTCGTATTGCGGGCTGCGACAGGGCGCGGGACCCGGTTCTCTGCACGAGATGAGCATGCGTTGATGTCAGAGAAATGTGGGCTGTCGAAGGAGGTTGGAATGTCGAAAAATGATGGCTGTCGAATGCGAGGGAGAGAAGAAAGCTGCGATGCCTCATTGCGCAGCGCGGAAGAGCCCTCCAGCAGGAGACATGAAACACGTGTGTTACTGTTAAAACATGTTGCTCTCCATGCAGTCCAGCGCCTAGGCCCGCAGCCGTGGGGGTTCTCCGAGGCACTAGAAATGGCGTTGGGGTACGTGTGTGACGGTGCACTGTATGTAAGGGGTGGTTGTGAGAGGGGGTGTCTATGGTCTTTGTGTACCCAGACCGAGGTGCCTATGAGTCCTCTAGGCTCCTGTAGTTTCAGTAAACTCGGAAACTCCTCATCCGTCGATGGTCTATTTTATGACTTTAAACATTTTGGAGGCGTCAAGAGGGGCAACTTTCCGATGGCAACCGGAGGTGCGGTGGGGGTGTTAGGAAATCACTGGGGGCGGCAGGTGTGAAAGGCACACGGTTGGGGCGGGGTGTTAGGAAAACACTGGGAGTTGGGGGGAGGGGGGGAGGTGTGAAAGGCACAAGGTTGGGGCGGGGTGTTAGGAAAACACTGGGAGTTGGGGGGGGTAGGTGTGAAAGGCACACGGTTGGGGCGGGAGGGGGGGTTAGGAAATCCCTGTGGAGGGGGGAGAGGGTGCAGATGTGTGGGGTGGGGTGCACCTGTAGAGTGTGCTGATTACTGGGAGGGGGGTCTCTGCTGAAGGGGTGCCACAGTCTGAGGAAATAATGGTCCTGCAGGTGGGGGTCACTGCTGAAGAGAAATTTTGGGGCCCACCTGGGGAGTGTTAAATACCGAGGGAGGGTTCAGGCATTGGGGTCCCTGCTGTAGAGAAGGTTGGAGCTGAGAGGGCATTACTGGGGCTAGGAGGAGTGCAGTGGGGGAAGGGTAGTGTCCTGCTGACAAAGCTCGCCTCGGATCCGAGACTATTGGCTTTGCCAATACTTGTTGCAAGATGGAGGGTCCCGGAGTGGCTCATTTGAGCCAGTGGATCAATCAATCAATCAATCATGTCACTTATAAAGCGCGCTACATACCCGCGAGGGTCTCAAGGCGCTGGGGGAAGAGGGGGGTGGTGCTGCTACTGATCGAAGAGCCAGGTCTTGAGGAGTCTTCTGAAGGCCAGTAGGTCTTGGGTCTGTCGGAGGTTGGTGGGGAGGGTGTTCCAGGTCTTGGCGGCGAGGTGGGAGAAGGATCTGCCGCCGCCGGTCGTTTTCCGGATGCGGGGGACTGTGGCGAGGGCGAGGCTGGTCGAGCGGAGCTGGCGGGTGGGGGTGTAGAAGCCGAGTCGTCTGTTGAGGTAGGCTGGTCCGGAGTTGTGGAGTGCTTTGTGTGCGTGGGTGAGGAGCTTGAAGGTTATCCTCTTGTTGACAGGGAGCCAGTGCAGGTCTCTCAGGTGGGGTGTGATGTGGCTGCGTCGGGGGATGTCGAGGATAAGACGTGCAGAGGCGTTCTGGATGCGTTGCAGCCGTCTCAGGAGCTTAGCCATCGTTCCTGCGTAGAGGGCGTTTCCGTAGTCCAGCCTGCTGGTGACGAGGGCCTGGGTGACTGTTTTTCTTGTTTCGGTGGGGATCCACTTGAAGATCCTGCAGAGCATTCGGAGGATGTTGAAGCAGGATGAGGAAACGGCGTTGACCTGCTTAGTCATGGAGAGGATGGGGTCGAGGATGACCCCTAGGTTGCATACGTGGTCGGTGGGTGGCGGGGCTGTTCCCAGTGATGTTGGCCACCAGGAGTCGTCCCAGGCTGAAGGGTTGGAACCAAGGATGAGGACCTCCGTCTTGTCCGAGTTCAGCTTCAGGCGGCTGGTCCTCATCCATTCGGCGACGGCCTTCATTCCTTCGTGGAGGTGGGCTTTGGCGGTGTGAGGGTCTTTGGTGAGGGAGAGGATCAGCTGGGTGTCGTCGGCATAGGAGATGATGTTGAGGTTGTGCTGTCGGGCGACGTGGGCGAGGGGTGCCATGTAGATGTTGAACAGCGTTGGGCTGAGGGAGGAGCCTTGGGGTACGCCGCAGATGATCTTGGTGGCCTTGGATCGGAAGGGGCGAGGCGGACGCTTTGTGTTCTGCCGGAAAGGAAGGATGTGGTCCAGTCCAGGGCCTTCTCTTGGATCCCGGCGTCGTGAAGGCGTGTTCGTAGTGTGTGGTGGCAGACCGTGTCGAAGGCGGCTGATAGGTCCAGGAGGATGAGGGCTGCTGTTTCTCCGTTGTCTAGCAGGGTCCTGATGTCATCGGTGGCGGCGATGAGGGCGGTTTCGGTGCTGTGGTTGCTGCGGAAGCCGGACTGGGAAGGGTCCAGGATGTTGTTCTCCTCGAGGTAGCGGGTCAGTTGTTTGTTGACGATTTTCTCGGTGACCTTCGCGGGGAACGGGAGCAGAGAGATGGGTCGGAAGTTCTTGAGGTCCTTGGGGTCTGCCTTGGGTTTCTTGAGTAAGGCGGTGATCTCGGCGTGCTTCCAGCTTTCCGGGAAGGTTGCTGTCTCGAAGGAGATGTTGATTATTTTCCGGAGATGGGGCGCGATGGCTGTACTGGCTTTGTTGAAGATGTGGTGAGGGCACGGGTCTAGCGGTGAACCGGAGTGGATGGTGTTCATGATCTCGCTGGTGTCCTCGTCGTTGATGTTGGTCCAGGAGAGCAGGCGGTTGGTGGTTGTGGGGGCAGTGGTCTCGGTGGTTGCCGGGGCGGTCGTGGTGTTGAAGCTGTCGTGGATGTCGGCGATTTTGCGTTGGAAGAAGGTGGCCAGTGAGTCGCACAGGTCTCGCGACGGCTGGATGTCGTTGGTGTTGGAGCTGGGGTTGGAGAGTTCCTTCACGATGTTGAAGAGCTCTTTGCTGTTGTGTGCGTTGTTGTCTAGGCGGTCTTTGAGTGAGGCCCTTTTGGCGGATCTGCTGAGGTGATGGTGACTGCGGATGGCGCTCTTGTGGGCGGCGTAGCTGTCCGCTGTCCGTTCGTGGAGCCAGATCTTCTCCAGTTTTCAGCATGTTCGTTTGGAGGCCTGGAGGTCTTCGGTGAACCAGGTGGCTTTCTTGCTGGTGTGGCTGTTGGGTGGATTCTTGAGCGGGGCGAGGGTGTTGGCGCAGTCGTCGATCCACTGTCTGAGGTTGCGGGCGGCGGTGTCGGAGGGTTCGGCGGGTGGGCTCAGGGCGAGGTTGTGGTTAGCTGGTCTTCCGTGACTCTGCTCCAGCAGCGGCGAGGCATTTGTTCGGTGCGGTGGTGCGTGGTGGGCTTCCTGTAGGTGAAGTGGATGCAGTGGTGGTCAGTCCAGTGGGGTTCGGAGGTGTGGTTGAAGGAGACGTGTGGGCTTGCGGAAAAGATGGAGTCTAGCGTGTGGCCGGCGGCGTGGGTGGGTGTAGTCACGAGCTGTCTGAGTCCGAGGGTGGCGAGGTTGTCGATCAGGGTGGTGGAGTTGGTGTCCTTGTTGTTCTCGAGGTGGAAGTTCAGGTCCCCGAGGAGGATGTAGTCCGTGGAGGCGATGGCGTGTGTGCTGACGAAGTCAGCGATGGAATCGCTGAACTGTGGTCGGGGTCTGGGGGTCTGTAGATGAGGGTTCCTCTGAGGGTGGTGTTGGGATCGGTGTGGATCTGGAAGTGCATGTGTTCGGCGGTGCTGAGGGTGTCGTCGGTGTTGGTTGAGACTCTGAGGGTGTTCCTGTGGACGATGGCGATGCCTCCTCCGACTCCGTTGGTGCGGTCCCTGCGGGTGATCTTGTATCCGTCCGGGATGGCAATGGCGATGTCGGGGGCTGAAGCGGGATTCAGCCAGGTCTCCGTCAGGAATGCGACGTCTGGGGAGGTTGAGTCGAGAAGGTCCCAGAGTTCGATGGCGTGTTTGCGGGCAGAGCGGGTGTTGAGGAGGATGCATCTGAGGTAGTTGGGTTCTTTCCTGGGCGGTGGTTTGGCGGGGCGGGTGCTGGCGAAGCTGCAGTTCCGGCAGGTGAAGGGCCCTTGGGTGCGCTTCGGGGTGGCCTGGTAGCATGCGTGATCTTTTCCGGGGTTGAGTGCGTGGAGGGTGCTGGCGTCGTATCGGCGTCTGTTGATGTGGCGGGCGCGGGGATGCCCGGACCAGGGGTCTGGCGCTGGGCGCGGTCACGGCGCGGACGGGCGCAGACGGGCTTGCCTTAGGCGTGCGTTCGGCGCGCCAGCGGCGCGGCGCGCAGCGGCCGCCATAAATGGGGAGGTGGGAGGGAGGAGCAGGGAATGGGGCAGCGAATGGGCAGTGAGGGGCGGGGCCGCAGGGCGCAGCGGCGGGAAACAGGCACAGAAGGGAAAACGAGCACAATCAGGGCATCAAGGGGGCACAGAAAGGAAAAACGAGCACAATCGGGGGCAGCAAGGGGGCACAGAAAGGAAAAACGAGCACAATCAGGGGCAGCAAGGTGGCACAGAAAGGAAAAACGAGCACAATCAGGGGCAGCAAGGTGGCACAGAAAGGAAAAAACTAGCACAATCAGGGGCAGCAAGGGGGCACAGAAAGGAAAAACGAGCACAACCAGGGGCAGCAAGGTGGCACAGAAAGGAAAAACCGAGCACAATCAGGGGCAGCAAGGGGGCACAGAAAGGAAAAACGAGCACAATCAGGGGCAGCAAGGGGGCACAGAAAGGAAAAAAAAACGAGCACAATCAGGGGCAGCAAGGGGGCACAGAAAGGAAAAACGAGCACAATCAGGGGCAGCAAGGGGGCACAGAAAGGAAAAAAAACGAGCACAATCAGGGGCAGCAAGGGGGCACAGAAAGGAAAAACGAGCACAATCAGGGGCAGCAAGGGGGCACAGAAAGGAAAAAAACGAGCACAATCAGGGACAGCAAGGGGGCACAGAAAGGAAAAACGAGCACAATCAGGGGCAGCAAGGTGGCACAGAAAGGAAAAAACGAGCACAATCAGGGGCAGCAAGGGGGCACAGAAAGGAAAAACAGAGCACAATCAGGGGCAGCAAGGGGGCACAGAAAGGAAAAAAAGAGCACAATCAGGGGCAGCAAGGGGGCACAGAAAGGAAAAACGAGCACAATCAGGGGCAGCAAGGGGGCACAGAAAGGGAAAAAAACGAGCACAATCAGGGGCAGCAAGGGGGCACAGAAAGGAAAAACGAGCACAATCAGGGGCAGCAAAGGGGCACACAGACGGAGCTGTGTGGTGGGGGAGCGACCTACCAGTCAAGGTCAGGGGTCGCTCTCTTCACCACGCAGCGGCCGCCATAAATGGGGAGGTGGGAGGGAGGAGCAGGGAATGGGGCAGCGAATGGGCAGTGAGGGGGCAGTGAGGGGGCGGGGCCGCAGGGGCGCAGCGGCGGGAAACAGGCACAGAAGGGAAAACGAGCACAATCAGGGCATCAAGGGGGCACAGAAAGGAAAAACGAGCACAATCAGGGGCAGCAAGGGGGCACAGGAAGGAAAAACGAGCACAATCAGGGGCAGCAAGGTGGCACAGAAAGGAAAAACGAGCACAATCAGGGGCAGCAAGGTGGCACAGAAAGGAAAAAACGAGCACAATCGGGGGCAGCAAGGGGGCACAGAAAGGAAAAACGAGCACAATCGGGGGCAGCAAGGTGGCACAGAAAGGAAAAAACGAGCACAATCGGGGGCAGCAAGGGGGCACAGAAAGGAAAAACAGAGCACAATCGGGGGCAGCAAGGTGGCACAGAAAGGAAAAAACGAGCACAATCAGGGGCAGCAAGGGGGCACAGAAAGGAAAAACGAGCACAATCAGGGGCAGCAAGGGGGCACAGAAAGGAAAAAAAACGAGCACAATCAGGGGCAGCAAGGGGGCACAGAAAGGAAAAACGAGCACAATCAGGGGCAGCAAGGGGGCACAGAAAGGAAAAAAAACGAGCACAATCAGGGGCAGCAAGGGGGCACAGAAAGGAAAAACGAGCACAATCAGGGGCAGCAAGGGGGGCACAGAAAGGAAAAAACGAGCACAATCAGGGGCAGCAAGGGGGCACAGAAAGGAAAAAAAACGAGCACAATCAGGGGCAGCAAGGGGGCACAGAAAGGAAAAACGAGCACAATCAGGGGCAGCAAGGGGGGCACAGAAAGGAAAAAACGAGCACAATCAGGGGCAGCAAGGGGGGCACAGAAAGGAAAAACGATGGCTCCATGTGTTATTTCGGATTCAGCAATCTGTTTGAGATTAATCTCGGGTGATTTGATTGTGTTAAAAAAGCCGATAGCATACTACTGGCGTGAGCAAACCGGACTCTCTTTGGCGGTTTTACACTTCCTTCAAGATATATTCAACCAGGGGTTCCCGTGGGTGAAAACTTCACGAAATGCGAATTGAAAAAAAATGTCATGAATTTTGTGGTCTGCATAGATAACATTTCGGCCGAATTTAAGAAGGACCGGATGTCCCAAAATGCCCGCAGCCTCGCGTTCACGTAGGCATGCCTCCCTCAAAACGGACCAGCGCTTGGCAAGAAAAGGTGAACTCTCGCGTTGTTGTTCCCCGTGTCCCCTGCAGGTGTGCATACTTTTTCCAGTCTGTTTAATTTACCTCGGTGGGTGCAGCCTTCCACAGGCAACGGCATTGTTTGCATTCTTTAGAGGCTCTATTTGCACGAAGAGATTTAAAATCAAAGTGCATGAGAGGAAACGTGTTCTCTAATGTAACTTTCAGCGCGCGCTGTACTTGTTAAATCATTAGTGCCAATATCGGCAACACTCGCCATCCCCCCATACAGCAATCTCCTAGAGAAATAACCAGACAAGACACCTTCTTTGTGGAGAAAACTGCTGCAGGTTTATTAGCATTACAAATATGCCAACATGGTGGGTTATCTTACGGGCGATCCCAAGGCAGGCAGCCCCTCGCCGCCTGCCACCTGATGAGCCAAATTACACCGTGGCCCCACCCAACGGTGTTTGCCATATTTTGGGGGAGGGAAGACCCCTCCCACCGGTGGACCAACAGCCCACGCCCCTGCTCACGCCCCATAAGGGGCGGAGCCTGCCAGGCAACCCCCGGTTGCTCAGGTCCACAACCGCCCGTAGGACTAACGGGGCGCCGTCGCTCCTCCAGGGTCCAACGTGAGGACCTCCCTGGGGATATTTGGCCTTTGCACCCTTGTTGTGCTTCTGCAGATGGTACCCGCATGTACCTTACAGCCTCTGGATCGCCCTGTAACTCCGCCACAGCTCTGGGTGTGGCCACCGTCACAGCCAGGGCCCCCACCAAGGTAGGCCTCTTCACCTCCATCTTTCTAATTCCAGGGCCTCTCCCAGGCCCAGCAAAGCAAGTCCATGCCCACTCTGGCAGGCGCGCCCCATCCTCTTTCAAAATCCACGTGGACTTAGCATGCAGCAGGCCATGCCTGATGAACCAAACCCCCTGTTCAGTCGATCTGCGCCTGGCACTGTAAACTCTCCTGCGTGAGGAATCCCGGCATCCTCGCCACACTCACAGTGGGGTTATCTCTGCCCATCATAACACCCCGGCCCACAACTGGTTGTTTAATTTATACCAGGAGTATTTCATATCTGGCCGCAATGCCCTCCTACCCCGGAGTGTCAAAAACTTGCCTCCCCTGTGTATGCCTAAATTGATGGGAGGGAGACACCCCCCCATAGACTTGTGCCGCAGCTTCTACACAAGCTGTTCCAGCGCATACCTGGGGCCCCCAACCAAATTATCTCAGTGGTATGTCGCGCTTCTACCTCAAACTGTGCTAGCGCATGCCTGGGCCGGCCCCCAACCAAGGTAAGTCAGTGATGGAAAACCCCTGCCTCCATCTATTGGATTCCTCCCATCGTGCCACTCACAGGACGCACGGACGGCCCTTGACCCAGACCTTTGATCCTGCCAACTAACGACATGCTCAGATACTCACATCCTTTAATGAGCACTGCACCCCATATAATACAACTAATCCATCTTGCACCTAGTTGCACAATAACACTGCACCCCATCAAACCTCGGGTGCCGCAGAGGGTGCCTTTGGACAACTTAAAGTTCGCCTGTACATGATACACTTAACCTGTCTTCCGGCCACTCCCCTGGGTGGCTGCGGACGGCTGTACTTTTGAAACCTTGGAATTCCTCTTGTCCCACCTGCTTGATGCGCTCTGCTGCCAAATCCGCCCAGAATGCTTTGGTTGTGGCTGGTTGCACCTCTTTGCACAATAACAATAGCATCTTTCCCTACACCCTGCAGATTCCCGGGCTTCTCCCCAGTCCAGCAAAGCAAGTTCATGCCCACTCTAGACAGGTGAAACCCCATCTTGTACCAAACTCCCTGTGGATTTGGCATGCAAACCATACCTGTAAAGCCACACCCAGTTGGGAATTTACACCTGACACGGTCAACTCTCCGGCGCGAGGTTTCCCCGGCCTCCCCTGACCGGGCGCCTCGCCACACTAAACGAGGGGGCTATCTGACCACCATCTCCCAAGCCCCCAAAGGTAGCGTTCTACAATTGGAGGACTCACTCTCTTGCAACAGGTCCCTATTCCCCAGAGTCTGCTCATTGCCCGGGCCAGGCAACACAAGACAAGTCCATGCCCACTCCAGACAGGTAAACCAGTCTTTGCGCACCCCGCCAGTTGGTCCCTAACCTCTACCAAACACCTTGTGGACGTGGAGGCAACCCCTTAGTCTGTGCCGTAGCTGCTTCAGCCAGCTGTCCCGGCACATGACAGGGACCCCCAACCAAGAAAACTTACTGGAGGAACCCCATGCCTCCATTTCTTGAATTCCGCCACTCGAGACGCACGGAAGGCCATTCACCCAGATCCTTGATCCTGGCGACATAACGAAATGCCAAGTTGCTACCTTTAATGAGCACTGCACCCATCCTATACAACTAATCAAGCGTGCACCTGATGTACCCGATACACTGCCCCCCACTGCCCATTGATAGCCTTCCTGTTGAAGACCAGAAAGTGGAGGGGAGACACCCCCCCCCCTTAGTCTGTGCTGCAGCATCCTAGCAAGCTGTTCCAGTGCATGCCTGGCAACCCCACCCAAATTATCTGTGTCAGGAAACCCATGCCTCTAACTCCTGCTTTCCGCCCATCGTGCCACTATCAGCACGCATGGATGGCCCATCACCCATACCTTTGACCCTGCCCTTTGCCACACCTACTCTGGTGGGTACCTGGTAGTGGACCAGAGGGTGGAACCACTACAGGAATGGTGAAAACGATAGATGCAGATCACCTGCCCTGTCTAGACTTGTTGGGGTGCCGGGGGTCCCATAAAAGAGCCTCTGTGCTGCAACCAGTATATCGCTAAGCTTTGTAGCCCCAACACACTTGAGTTGTATAACTTAATCCCCATGTGCCGCGATAACGAGAATGCAGGTGCTTGTCATCTACCGTCTGTTAGCTTGACCAGTCAGTCTGCCTTACCTTGATGATACAACTATGACAGACCACATACCAATGTGCACCGCGTGCAACCTGTGCCTCACCTTAAAGGTTGACTAAGCCTGTGCTTCAACACCCTTTCTTGACTATTCCCCCAGATTCAGGGGTTCAAGCTGATAACCATGTACTGCACCAGCAGTGGGAATGTACCTGCACCCTCCCCATTACCTCTGGTGCATCACCGGGGTGGCTGAGGGTACCTTTCAAACATTGGGATACCCATTGTCCAGCCTGCATGATGCGCTCATCCTGTCCCTTTAATGCCAGCCCCGAAGAGTCTGTTTTGGACCTTGCCTTCTGCCCACTGGTTCTCAGGGCCCGAAGGAAGCCCGCTGGAGGTAGCTGAAAACAGGGCATCGTCCCCACCTGCATGATGCGCTTCCGCTTGTATGCCCACCCTGTAAGCTGCTGTTGCTGGCTCTTGAAAGAGCGACTGCCAAAGCGCTTGCCATGACCCACATTGCCTGGCATAGTAAGGCATGCCTACCTTACCTGCTCAACCTGTACCTAGGTAATGGGCGGGCTGTCAGCCAGAGACAGTAAATAGGTTCTCCCTTCTGCCTGTGATGTAGAACTGCTGTGCTTCCCGGCTGATGTCCCCTCCTAGCGCCAGTCAACTACCTGCCTCCGCCTTGAAACATGCCAACTTTACTTAAACCAATGTAGCCTTTTAATACCATAAACCATGTTGCCCCAACTCTGAGGCCGCAGCACCCTCGTAGCTGTCCTTACCCAACCTGCTAGCTTGACTGGCTGACTGGGCAGGGAGTGCTTTCACTGAAGCACCTGTCGCCTTGCCACGGGCCCGGTGTGCAACTACTTTGCTGAGTGGCCACAACAATAGCACAGCCCCCTTGCTTGCTACACTATTGGTGTCAAATCTGGCTTGAGTGGTGTTTGTATGTGCCCCCATTGCCGGCACTGCACCCTATATAGGCGTGAAAACTTACACCACCCACCCGGTTTACTTGCTGTCGCTTGATCCCCGGTACACCCTACCTGCTGCCCCACAGTGACCCCTGGTGTTTAAACCAGCAATACCCCTAGTTTGCTTCCATATCCCCGGATCCCAAATGGCTGTCCGACCAAGACCTCTGGCAATACCCTGCGGCAGCATCCGCAGAGGGTTATTGGCCAAATGTACCCCCAGCCCGTGGTTTCAGCCTAGGTCCTTTATAGGGGTACCAGTTTGTATGATGTGTGTGTTGATATCCTGGCATGGCCTACCTAACAGCCTTTTTCCCGCTAGTGACTATCCCACTATGGTGTACCAGGCTCAACCAACCGAAGCGCTAGGAATTTGTGGCCCCTGTACTTGCCATGAATGCCTCCAATCTTACCTCAGATTAGCCTGCCAGTGTTTGTTTCCTGTCCTTGCCACCTGGGTCGGACACTTGCCCACAGGGTTGGCATAGGCTATGCCAAACCTACCATGAGGGTTGGAGTACCCTCTCTCCGAAGGATAGCCTGGCACTGATCAACAAGTGTTTATTGCTACCCCACTCCATGGCCCTTTTTAACAACTTCAGGATGGAGATAGTCATTATCGCCTTAGATCCCGCACTGGAAGTGCTCAGCCAAGGTACGCGTGGGGTCCGGATGTGCCTAGCTTGGCCTCCCCCAGTTCACATTTAAGCCCTGCACTTCTAGCATGCCTGTGAATACGAAAGCTGCGCAGACTGGTCGGATCACCCCTGACCCCCAAACTGCGAACCAGTCCTGCAGGCCACATGCCACAGAGATACACATCCTTCGTACGCTCGGACCCTTGTGTCTCATATTTATATGGGGCAACTAACAGAACCATCACCGTTCGGCAGAGTACAATAGCTGTCTCTCCTAGAAGTGCTGAGCATAAACCAGGGAGGTGTGGTGTACCAGGAGGAAATGGAAAATGATCATAGGTGCGCGAAACGTGGGCAGGCACTACGTCTGCATTCGCAACAGGTAACTGATGCTTATGTATCCCTTACACAGGGAAAGTACCAGTGTGCTGCCGGTAAAAGTAACATCCCAACTACTAACCCCGACACTTGAGCAACTGCGGCGATTCCGTCTATTCCAGGCCCCCAAGGCTATGGAATGGCTTGGGCAGCAGGCAACCGAATTGTAATGTGTATTGAAAAATTCAATGCCTGCTGTGTGGTCCTCTGTAAAATGAAAGACATCGCTTCCAAGTGGCGGCTGACACAAACGCCGGTGTAGACAGTTAAGTGAAGGTGCCCCGCACCAGAAACCACCCTGTCCAATCTAGCACAGGTAAACTATTATACTATATCTTCGTCATTTCCACACATGGAAATACCGCCAGAGATTTCCCCACCTTAGCACCCGTTTAACTCAGAAGGATAAATACTGGGTAAGGGGACAAGATGAACCAGTAAAACCCTGGTAATGTGAAAATTGCTTAGCTGTCCCTCATTCACTAGTTCTGGCCCCCTGCACTGTCTCCTATGAGATCAGGAATCATTTTGCTTCCCCTCTCCTACGTTCAACCTGGGGTGCTGAAACCCCCCCATAGGGGGTTGTGCCATCTAAAAATTCCCCCGCACCATACACGAGGGTCATTGCCCACACTTTACATGAGGACCATTTACATTACACACGGTTTTTTATTTTATTTATTGGACACAGGGAGATTGAGGGGTTCGCCCAGAATCACCGATTTGCTTGCCCCCGCCAAGACTTGAACCAGAGCTGGAGCAGACCAGGTCCGGGACACGAGCGGGCTGCCACACGAACAGGCCGGGAGGGGAGGGGGGGCGAGGGACCCATGTGACCGCTCTGCTCGAACGCTCCCAAACTCCCGTCTCACTTTGAGACCCCAAACTCACTTACTTACTAATGCTCAGAGTATTAGTGGACTCCTGGGTCTCTCTGTACAACTTGGGACCCGGACCAAACAGGATGTGAGGCCACAACAACACTTTACAGCTGCCAAGTGTTGCCGGGCGGGCCGGCAGAAAACCAATTAAACTACAAAGAGGCAGGAGGAGCATCAAAGCACTGCACCTGAAGCCAGTGTCGTGCCCGAAAATTACATTACTTTCTTATAACAGTTGCTAACTTCCCTGCTTATGAAAACATAAAAGGGGGGCACCTAACACCAATTTCACCAGCCCCTCGCTAAAAGCCCGGTTTTACCCTTAGCAGCACTTTTCAAGCAGCAACCGTTCTGTAATTTACAGTGGCGCGCAGTCCCCTCCCACGGTGACGGAGGAATGAAATGAGGCCTGTTACCTGCAAACAACTCCCTTTTTTTTTTTTTTTTTTTTGGCACGGGGAGATGATTTATAAGTCCAGTATCACAGGATGTTGAACGTGCTCCTAGCTCTAACCTAGGCTCCCAGGTTCCTCACCCGAGCATTCTTGGGCCCCCTCCAGACTACCCGGGGGCATTGCAGAGCGGACAGAGCCGAGCTGAAGCTGGAAATATTTTGCTGCTCGCCACCTAGTCCAGCAATGTCACATCCGCCGCTGCGGAGGGGGACGTGTCTGCGGCTCAGCAACTGATCGCGGTGCCGCTTGAGGTGTGTATTCACTTACTGTTCTAAACCCACTGGTCCCACTGCCGGCAACCCAAGGGGGTTTTATGAACACTGCTTGCCTCTGCAAGGTTGTGTTAGCCCATGTGCGTGCAGCCTCGTTTACACATAAGCAGCTGCATTTCTATTCCTAGCTGAAAATAACTGGCAGCAGTGGGACTCGAACCAATGTATTCGGAGACTGGAAATGTAATCCTCTGTCGAACAATCCCCCTCACCTTTGCACGCGGGAGAAGAGCAGCGCAACCTCGCTGCCCGCCCCACATCCCCGCACGTTCCCCCGCACTCCTAGTCGACCGATGCTAGCTTGTGCTGCGGCATCGCTGTAGACCCAGATTGGCACCCGTGAGCCGATGCCCCCAAGCCACATACCTGCACCATGTGACTTGCCACCACTGCTGGCGGTACTACCTTGTCCCCAGGAGGGGGCCACGACCCGTGGGCCAAAACATCTTGCCTAGGAAACAATGGGAGGTGAGCGGCACGATATTCGCTGACCGCCCTTCCCTCACGCCGCCACCGGGTAGAGAGAGGGCCGTGGGGCATGCGGTTGGCACTCCTGGTTGGCTGGGGCACCTGCTTGAATAGCCGATGCGTGGGAATACCACGTGACCTCGCTGCCCCCCCACCAAGCGACCACCTGGGCTGCAGGAAGAAGCACCGTCGTTGGCCGTGTTCGCTCAGCAGCTGGGGGAGCCAGAAATCAATTGCGGAGGAGGGGCCTCGTGACGCTCGCTTGCCCCCCCTCCCCCTGAAAACTGGCCCACGTGCCCGGGTCCCTGCCGTGGCAAGCGGCGCTGGCCCTGACGATGCCCCTCGCTCCTGCTCTGGCTCCTACCCTGGCCGAGCAGGAAACCCTGCCGGCAGTGAAGGGAGCGTAATGGCTGACTTTCGGCCATCCCCCATGCCCATAACCCCACCGAGCCGCTACGGGGCCGGTTCCCAGACCCACAAGCCCACGTGTCTGGGTCCCCCGCCATTGCACGCAGCGCCACCACTCACCCCTGCCGAAACCACTGCCTCGTGCCCTGGCCGAGCTAAAACCCCGCCGGCAGCGAAAGGCCAGAATGGCTGACCTTAGGCCACCCCCCTCGCCCCCGACGCCGGATCCCAGGCGTAGCGGCCGCGTCCCGGCCATGGCCCGGGAGGACACTAGCCGGCCCTGACTTGGGGCGAAGGGAAAGCAGGCCCGAATCCCAAGGGAGCCATCCTACCCCCCCCCCCACCCTGGGCTGGCTGTTGCCTAGCGGATTGCTGAGCTGGGCTGCCGCGCCCAGGATATTGCCCCAGTGATGGGGAGGGGGGGGGCGGGAACGCACTCACCCTGTTTAACAGGATCCGGGATCGCAGGAACATCCGAACGGCGTGCAGGATTGCAGCCAAAACGGCGTCGGGTAGTGGGAAAAGAGGGCGTCCAGTGGGCGGTAAGAGGTATATGTACCTCACCCCCCGCCCCCTCTGCCCGGAAGTGACGCGGGACACCGGACCCCGAGGGTCCCAACCACTGGGAGGCTCCCTCCTGTGCCATCTTGTGGCACTAAGGCGGCCGCCCTCTTAGCGGGTCTCCTTCGTGGACCCCGGGCAGCCTGCATGATAGAAGGAAAGGCGTGAAGGGAAGGTTCAGGAAAGGGGGGGCCGCTCGGCCCCCCCGCACGTATGGCGGGGCGCCGGCCCCCTCCTCCCCCTGCACTCTCGGTGGTGGGGCGTGCCCCTCCGCCGCGTCTTGATGACGCGGCGGGCGCGCCCCACCGCCGATTGGTGCTGGCTCCTGCATTGACCCGGAAGCAATCTAATTGCTTCCGGGTCAAGGAGGAGCCAGAGTGGGCGGACCAGTTGTAACTGGTCTGCCCCCAGAGGGGTTAAAAGGCCGGGGAGCGCGGGAGGCGCCCTCTTGTTCCCGCACTCCCCAGGCTTGCCCCGCGCCTCGTCAAGGCGCAGAATAATCTTTTTCTCTCGCTCCCCCCTCCCCCAGCCAGCATACATACGGGTCCGGGCCCTCAAAGGGCCCGTCACTTGTTGTTTCTTTCTCATTGCAGGTCGTTGGGCGTCAGGATGTCGGAAAAGTGGCTGTGGTGGAAAGGCGCGGCGATCAGGAACAAGCGGCTGGTGCGGGCGAACAGTGGAGGAGCTGCGCTGCAGTTTTGCTGATCGAACAGCAGCATCTGGAATCAGCTGTTTGGCTGGAGGGACGGGAACGAACAGCTGGTATTGCGGGCGAACGGCGGACCGATCTGGGGACCTCGTCGGACTGAGGCATGCGGTGAGAGTTGTGCTGTGAGGGGGGACAGCTTTGTGTGTATGATGTCCGTTCCAGGCTGACTGCTGGTTTCACAAGAGGCAGTGAGGACGCTGTGTGTGTCTAGTTGTTTTCATATTGTGGGCAGGCTTTCTCCTCTTTCTGTGGGAGTTAGAACGCAGATGCATGCCTGGAATGTGAGCTCTGCATTATTCTCTAGAGAGAATGTCTTTCTGGGCTGAAGGTTGGAGTATGTCTGCTCGCATGCTGCCTGACGAGCGGTATGTGATTTATTTTGTCAGGACGAGTTAGGGCACAGAAGTAACAAGCAGCTATTATAGACACCTTACCCAGGGTAGCTTCGGGGTCTGGAAGAGAAACCTGTAGAAAAGCTGCTCACATCATGGGTCCTGCTTATAGAGCAAGGAAAGCAGGCCGCAAACTGATGTTATGAGTGGGGAAAGCATTGTTTCATGTTAGAACTGCATGAGGATCTAAATTTAATGCGCTCTGTGCCTGAGGGGTAAAAAGAACTTAAGAAAAGTGGAATTCCTGTCACAAATGAAGCCCTACTTTTAATCGAGGCACTTTATGTTATGGGCAAAATGATAAATAATTTTAAAAGACTCATTTTCCGCTCAGTTTCGTTGATGTGAAATGTAGATTTATCACTGGAACGGCATGTCTATGCCAATTTGGGTGGCCGTTTCAATGAAAAGGTGCAGTGTTAATGACTACGCTACCATGCCATGATGTACTAATAGATGTGTGGCAGTGTGCTCCAAAGTGCATCACCGGCAATACGAGCAAGTGTGCTAGTGATTACTGTATGTGCCTGGATGCATCTAAAACAGGCATTGGCAATAGCTCTGGCTTAACAAGAAATATGCCTTCCGTGCCATTAACCGGGTTAGGCATTCCTTAAGTAATCATGAATGCACTTGCACTCAACTTTGCACCGCAGGTACATTCATTAATCAGTTGGGCGCGCACATTTGGTATGCACCTATCGGAATGGCTGGGTACACAGCATGCTGTTTTTTAAATATAAGCCTGTTTGATAATGAGATGAGGGGGTTTGGAACTGAGTACGTCGGCATTGACGATGAACACATGGGATGCTGCGCAAATCATTTAATCTCCCACGCAAATGTGAAGGGGACTCACGAAATGCGCAAAAGCGCTTTCATGTGAAAATTCAGTTGGTGCTGTGCTAGGCGCTATGAAAGCTTTGATTTCAAGGTTCTTGCAGATAATCCAACTGGTGCTATGCCAAGCACTCAGTTGAAAGTCTGTTTTCCAGTTGATGCAACTAGCTTCCAAGTGAAAGTCGGAGTTCACTGTTCCTCAGGTAGTGCAGATGGCGCTCATTTGAGAATGATTTCAAAGTTCCCCGTGTAATGCATACAGGTGCTATGATAAGCGCTCTAATTTTCACACATGTTAATTCATAATGACATCACATTTCGCAATATTCAGTGCGTTACATATCACAGATATTTAACATTTTGGGGCTTAGTGACATTAAGGCATTTTGCGGAGAATCAAATTGTAGTGGGTCTGACGTGTGGTCTGTG